>WFKH01011581.1:59801334-59803179 GCA_016163765.1 Magallana hongkongensis | reverse complement strand
TGTAGCCCCACCCTACACCCCGAGGGTCATGATTTTCACAACTTTGAATCTACACTACCTTAGGATGCTTCCACACAAGTTTCAGCTTTCCTGGCCAAATGGTTCTTGAGAAGAAGATTTTTAAAGATTTATTCTATATATTCCTATGTTAAAAATCGACCCTCCATTGTAGCCCCACCCTACACCCCGAGGGTCATGATTTTCACAACTTTGAGAAGCAGTCCTCGTGGATTTTATAATCTCGCTTTTATTTTTTAGACAGCTTTGACCTATATGAAATCTTTAAAAATTGGTGCTCGCGATTTTATATTCTCGCGATTTGATGCAAATCATCGATAATCGGAATTAAATACTCGCCTAAAATAAGGAACTTACAGTATCTAACCTATCTGCATAAACAGCACCCAAACATTGCTTGCTAGCTGACTGGAAAAGTTGTTTCACACCACGAACCTCTGTGTTCAAGTCTTTGATAGAATGTATAATTAAAATCAAACTGTTTATCAAAAATCCTCTGTTAAAAACATGCAAAAATTAAGCATGGTGATCACCAACGAAAATGTCAGAAAACTTCACCTTTTATAAAAGATAAAAGCTTTGTTTTACAGATGATTATTGAACTTGTGATATTTTTAGCTTTCCCAAAACCCCATTCGGGTTACGGAATCAATTATGATACACACTTATTCAGCCCAAGTTCAATACATAGAGGTTCATGGTGTGAAACGGCTTTTTCAGTCACTGTGCAATGTTTGAATTCTGTTTGGATGAATATAAAATTTAAACATGTAAAGGCAATGATTTCATAGGTAAATTAGAGTAGAAGAGAATGGCTATTACCTGTAGTACCGGTAAGCACTTTCCCACTGTTTCGTCTGAAAGCAAAATTGATTGCAATTCACAGAAGGGGGTACTCCGCGGAATTTGATGTTGGATACCTTGTGTTATTATCATAATATAGGGTGAAGTTTTATCGCCTGCATGCAAATCTATCCTGTGCTTATACATATTAACCCTATTAAACATACATGAACATTTATATCATTGCTTACGTTTCTCTCCGACTGTGTAAAATCGAAATTTGCCCCATCTTCTTAAGTAAGGATTCTCTTTGACCCCCAAGGATTATGATTTACCAAAATGGCATGCCAACTTTACGAAACAAAACCGGGTGAAACAGATTTGCACAGCTGATAAACTAGATTAAGATGGAAGATGACCATGTACCATGAATTTACCATTGTTTGCATTATTTGGGCAAAACAACTTTCTTTCATATATGTAAATCAGTACACTGTAAATTCTTTTTCAGGGACAAAGCCGGTGGATATGGGATCCAAGCCATTGGCGGAAGTTTAATCAGTGGTATTCGTGGTGATTACTTCAATGTTATGGGATTTCCTCTTCACAAATTTTGTGTGGAACTAAGAAATATATACAAAATGTAGCTATTTTTATGTCATGTAGATATTATTACATTTAATTGTAAATTGATTATTTTTATACTATATGCACACATACATGTATATGCCTACTCTACTTCTAATGAAATAATTTGATGGATCACTGACCAATACATGTATATATATGTACTTTGTAATAAAACAGTATCCCAAGTCATATCTCATTATTTGAGAGTTAAAAAATATATACATAACTTTTCTTAAGGAATTACGGTAATCTATCATATGATAATACATGTACAACAGATACATTCTTTAAACAGCAAATTTAACAGCAAGGGCAAATTGGAAGTGTTAAAATAAGTCAAGGGGAAAAAAGGGGAATAAAATGCCATCTATCCTAACAACTGAAATGACTTGGTGAGCTTGCCACGATGTTTGC
>WFKH01011581.1:59788834-59796334 GCA_016163765.1 Magallana hongkongensis | reverse complement strand
TGTGCATATAAAGCAAGAAGAACTAAGTTTCAGATGCTTTCAGCACCATGGACAATTGCAAAATATAATGAGTCTTTCTCTATTAAAATTATGTGTTAACCAAATAAATACAATATGCATGATCTTGCAGAAAATTTGAACCAAAATTCATTGTATGTTTGCATACGCAACAGCAGAGAAAGAATGATTGACCCATTCAATAAGAAACCCAATCTACTGGCAAGCAAATTATGATTTTTAAAAACAAACCCAATGAGAATCAAACAAACATTGCTCATTGCCATGCTTTCCTGGGCCTAATCAATGAATGAAGACTTAACAACTAACTTTTACACAGGAAGGAAGACACTGTGGTAAGATTTTCAACACAACCTCCCAAAAACAACAATTTTAACAGCATTTTGTAGAAAAATAATCCATGTTCATGAACACACTCAAGTACAACAATACTTTTAAAAAAAGAGAGAGAGAGTTGAGCACCACTAGCATGAAAGTGCCTTAAAATGATCCAAGTCAAACAGTTAGCACCATGCTGTAACAATAAAGTTTATAACATTCCTTTTGCTACATGATGGGGGATATATGAATGAAAAATGAGAAGCTGATCTTTGTTCACTAACAAAATAACATTGCAATGTAAAATTTTTGTTTGGGGCAGGGGGAATATAAAAGTCTAACAACGTATGGCAAATTATCATGAGAAAAATGCAGATGTTGGAGCACCTTCATGCTAGTGGATATTCAAGCCGAGAAGCACACTTTTTTTCCAAACAAAACTTTGGGGGTATAAATTTTTTTTCACAGTATTTTTATGGAATTTTTTGACAACAGACTGATATGAATTTTCTTGATTGATAACAATACAAAATAACCCAAAATACATGCATAAAGGGAAAGCTAGCCAAGATAGATATATATGTTATTTGTTCATAATAAAAAAAAAAAGGTCGGAAAAATCTACTTCATACAACACAGCTTTGATGTGAATTTTTTTAACCTTTACACAGAGAGCTTACTTGACAGAAGTACACGTATTTAAAAAATGAAAAAGGCAGCCAAAAATTAAAAGTAGTACAAATGTTTCTGTATAAAAATACATCACTACAAAATGACTCATGCCCCCTCCCATTCATTGCACAAAAACTGAAGTTATTTAAAGCTATACAAATTCCAGTTAAAGAGCAATACAAACTATTAAAAAATTGTCCAAGTACATTTAACATTGATCAGTAAATAAAAACCAAAACCAAAAACCTGCAGCCTTACAGTAGTGTTTCTACATCATGCTACCACTGCTCCTCTTTGTGCCTGCACTTTCTTACACCAAGTGTAATTCCACAATTCAAAGGCTCTGGCTTTTTGTATGTTACAAACAGGATCAACTTTTTAAACTAACAGTTAAATGTTTTTCATCTTAAATTCATCTGACAAAAATATTCTGTAGATAGGGCTAAAGTTTTCAAGGCAAAATATATTATGATAAATGGATGTGATGACTGTTCCAACTTCTGGTTTGCATATTTTCCTATTTTTTTTGAGAGATGACACTGAATTGCAGTATATTTTGATCTTTGATTCTCTGAATATTGAGGTAGCACTCAAAAAAGATTATCCTATTGTACGGCAAAAAAGCACACTAATAAACACAGTGAAATTTTCTAACCTCTCGGTGTAATATCTTCAAAAAAATACCAACAACGAGAAAAATATTAATAACTTGGAAAAAATGAAAAAGAACAACTAGTAAATTAAACGACTAAATAACACTTATATATATACCATAACACAATTCAAACTATTAAATAATAACTTACAAAAGCAGGCATTTCATTTACAAATTTGTGAAGAAGAGCCACAACAAAAACACGGCTATCACATATCAATTATGAACAAAAAGGCTTTCGAATTTGTGTACAGAGTCTGAGGTTGTTTCATGGGGCTTTATGCTCATACAAGCCACTGTAACAGGCACAAGATTGATGAAAATACTGATTTTTGTATAAATTTAACAGTAATGGCATGCAAAATGATTAAAAACATGAAATGTGCCTGTGACACTGTTGATACAAGCTTGCAATACAGAAGGGTTGTTCCTGCCCCTTACGCTACCGAGTACTAATTCTTTACGTACATTCTTTTTTTTTCAAATGTTGACTAGAAAATGAACATTTGAGTAATTAATACATAAAAATGGAATTTCATTCCAGTCATATTTAAAGCAACACTACCTTGTAAGTTGCTTTTGGACACTTTCACTTTCTTCACATTCAACCAGCAACTGCTTGGTTTTTACATGGGAATGCCAGGGATCTGTGCATACCTATAGATGTAGAGACGATAGTCCTTGCTTGCTAGCACGACAGAACCATCATCCATCAGGGACACATCGAAACATTGTGCATGCTTCACCTTGCTTTCAAGGGCATTGATGAGCTGGCCGTCTTGAGTGAAAATCGTGAGATTAAAGTTGTTGTGGTTGTCTGCCACCAGGATCTCCCCTGCGCTGTTGATGCCGACGCCAATTGGATAGTTGGTGATGCCTTCTCCTCCAATCTGCCGCAAAAAGACTCCTTGGTAGTTAAAGACCTTGACACAGTGAGCTCGGTTGTCGCTAATGAAGATTTCCTCCTTGTCGTTTACAACCACACCATTTGGAAATTCAAGATGCTTGGAGCAACCAAACTTGTGGATGACATTCCCAAACTGATCGAAAATGATGACTCGCATGACTTTGCATTCTACGATGACAATTCTCCCCTTGTTGTCGACGGTCACTCCTCTTGGATGCTGGAGAATGTTGGCACCAAATTTGCGAACAAACTGGCCATACTGGTTGTAGATTTGGATTTGGTGAGTTGGACTTCGCTCTGTGACAATGATGTCACCTGATGCTTTTACAACAGCAACTCTGTTTGGATAAAGCAGCTGACCATCTCTCTTGCCACATTCTCCAAACTGAAACTTGAATCTTCCTTCTTTGTCAAAGATCTGGATTCTGTGATTGTTGGTGTCTGCGACGATGATGTCATTCTGTGCATTGACGGCTACTCCACTGGGCTCTGTGAACTGGCCCTCCATCACTCCAAACTCTCCGAACTTGCAGTGGTAGATCATCTTCTGTCTTTTTAGCTGCGACTTTGGTGGATAAAGACTTGTAAGATTGAGCTTACTTGATATGTCGAAGAGTGGATCAGCACTGGTGGAAAAGACATCAATGCCATTCTGGAAAATGTCCATACCATTGGACCATTTTTCATACATATTGGTGTCTGCTGGCGGAAAAATGAGACTATTCTGAGAACCACCAAAATCTTTGGACAGCATTGGTGTCTCGAAAATACCACTATGACCATTGGTAAGAGGTGGTGAAGATGAAGTGGAGGAAGAGGAGGTGGTAATAACACCATTAGGTCTGGCAATGGGAGGTGGTTTCTGCACTGGAGGAATGATATCTTCAGCTTCACGAATATATCCAAACGTGTTGCGTACACCAGTGGTAATGGCTTGGAAGTTGGATACAAACTCGATATCAAAATACATCTGGTTGTTGATGTCTGGACAGAAGTTGAACATGTTCTGAAAACGTTGTTCCACAAGGTTCTTGAACATCAATGCTTCTGTGATGCTAGCATATTTGACTACCTTGTCAACAAATTCACACCCTTGGAAAAGGCGATCAATGTTTTCCTGGATCTTTTGTGCCAAGGAACTGATGGCAACTTGTTTTGTGTTGAAGACTTGATCAAGCTCCTTCAGAGATTCTTGTTTTCTCTCCTCCAGCATTGCTCGGTAGAAATTGTAAGTGTCATTGATGTCATTCTGAGCTTTATGGTATTGGACCTGCAGGCGACTAGAAATGTGTTCAATCCCTTTGGCAGAAACACGCAGTTCGTTGACTTTATTTTTTGCATCTTCTTCCATCCTTTGCAAGACATCCATTTGTTTTTCTCCAATGTCCATGATGAACGAGCAGTCATGGCCTCTTCCATGGTCAAAAACTGTGCACTCCTTGCAGATGGGCTGTACACAGGTTTTGCAGAAGAACTTCAAGACATCAGTCTTGTGCCTGGGACAGTAGATGGGTTTCTCAGACTTGCCACTGCCATTTTCATCTTTATTGCCTTGAATCTCGCTCAGACTTGCTACCCTGTGTCCTTCAAAACAGTGCATGAACTGGTGAGCCATGACGCAGTTGGCACACAAGAAATTTGCACAATCAAAGCACCTTGCTACAGCGTTGGTTTCTTTGCTTTTGCAGCCTGTACAGTGTAAGGCACTTGTATCTAATGCGTTGGTTTCCAGTAGGTTGCTGACGGCGTAGTCAGGAAGCAGACCGGTCAGGCCTTGACCCCCTAGGAATGTGTCTTGATGGCACTCAGGACAGCTGATTTTGTCGGCAACTTCTTGAAGTTTCTCGAGACAGGGTTGACAAAAAGTATGAAAACAGCTAAGAACTTTGGGTATTGTGTATGTTTCTTGGCAAATTGAACAGCGGGTATTAGGCCCATTGGCATTTTCCATCTCGCTGTCGGATGAGTTGGAGGCAGTGGATGCCGTGGTAACCGTATCGCTCTGCGAAGGAGTTGGTGATGACATGATGACTTGTTTCAAATTGCACCTGAAAAAAAAAGAAAATAATTCTTTAATTTCTTTATATGTTTTTTTTTTCGTGTATATATAGTCTTTTAATCCTTATTCTAATTTTTATTGAATCTAAATACATTCACTCTTTTTTTCACAAAGAATGAGGTTTCCACTTGATCTGATCAAAACTTTGTAGTATTGATTGACAATTTGCGATGACTGTACACTGATCAACCCAAAAAAAGAACTTATTCATGGTCAACTTGTTCTAAATTACTCATTCTCCAAAACATCCTCTCCCCTCTCCTGTTTACAAATAAACAAAATTCTCATGCAGCGGAAAAAAATTGTTTTGGGAGTCATTATATTTTTCAGAAAGACCTGTAAATACAGAGATAAGATATTTAAACTATTGCACATCAATCCCCTCATTTCTGTTTATTATGTTTTATTGCAATGGCTTTCTTTTTCCCCAAAGCAATTCAGATAAATTCCTTATGGGTATTCCAAATTCCATTTGCCATCAGCAGAAAAAGTGTGTAAGTAATCAAATGAGAGAAACACGCTGAAGCACATGAATATGCAAAAGCACATATAGTTCATGTCCCAGACTCTCTTAGCAGTATCATGATTGTACAACAACATCAGTTCAACAAAGATCTGTAGCTGATTTAGACAGAAACTTGATCCTCCATATCAGATCTCTCGGCAGCCATTGCTTCTCCCCGAGAGCATTTATAGTGAAAAATTGGGAGAACACCACATTTTGTCTTTTGGGGCTTTGACCTCAAATTCGGCTAATGTTCTGTAATGAACCAGACAAATAACAAGGCCAAGAGTCTAATAAATTCTTATTTTCCTGAACTTTTCTTTGTTCTTCTGATGTTAAAAATATTCTGGGCAAGTCAACCATGGTCATGTAAATATATCATATTGTATTGAGTTTCATGCTGACAATGTCACCTTTATAAGATTACCAGCCCAGCTTCAAATATTTTAAATTGACCATGTATCATCTAAGTAAAGGGGTGTAGTTTTACAGTTAACTCTTCACATGTTTGCTGATTTACACTCAAGAGAGGCCTGCAAATTTTTGTTTGCTTAAATTTACACATTACCATGCATGTAAAAATAACACACACGGGGTTTTAACTCCGTGGGCTAAATACCACTCATTTATCTTGCATTACTTAATATTCTGATAAACAAACATGGCCAGTGACCTTTACTCCTGACTCAAAACACCAAGCAGGTATCTTATTTCTGTGTGCTATTCATCCATCTCTACCTAGATAACATTGTATTCCATTTACTAACCAGAAACAAAGAAAACTAGATATTGTTTAAGTGTACTTGAAATACGTTTATGACTATTGAAAATTTAGAGTAGCATTTTCATTTCCCCATTTCCCAAATTCTTGAGAAATTCTAAATAAATGAATGGCAATACAAATGATTTTTGTTAGATCTCCATGCCAAATAAACTACCATTAAAATCATCACCTGAACAACCATGAATTCCATCATTAGTTTCAATCACAAAAGTTTACTGAGGGATTAAATCTGGCCTGATACTGGAGTATTATCCTCTGCAGGTGTGTCTTAAATAGGTTTCAGTCGGGCATAAATAATTCCTCCCAATGCTCTGCTGAACTTCCTAAGACACAAACACTGAGCCCAAGATATTTCCTCTGCCAACGAGCCAACAAGAACTGCCCAGCCTGAAGAAGACCAGTTGAGTTTTTTCCCCCCAATATGACACACGTCAGAGTCTGAGTCTCAGAGAGAGAAAGAGAATGGTAAGCCAACCAGAGACCTGGTTATGACTCAAAATGATCACCAGACGGAAGGCATGACTCATTATGTTGGTGGTGAAACAATTTTTTTTTACGAAGTGCTTTACAGGCAGGCAGCTAGATCGTCCTCCAATAACATCGCTGATGCAGAATTATTGGGAAGGATTTCAAAATGACAATCACTTTAAGCAGTCACTCCAGCATTTGTACCTGCATAAATTAGGCATTCATCTTTGGGATAAAATCACAGATTTCCTCAAATATCCTGCATCACTTTATTTTGGAATATTGATTAACAATTTCTGCAGCCTGCTTGGAAAATAGTAGTTTTTATCTGATGTCTCTTTGTTTAGAAAACAGGTGTGCATTCATGCATTTCAAAAATTTGGAACAAAGAGAAGAAAACGAAATGTGTTTCTCACAAAGAGAATAGGAAAATGTTGTGCGCAAGAAAATTTAATAATGTTTGTGCATTGACAAAACATCTGCCTTGTTTTAGAAATTATTTCTTCTGGCCATGTCTAGAATAAATCGTGGTCAGTATAGTTCAGACGCTGGCAATGCATTGAACTTCATTCCAGACAAAGCCAGACGGTACAATTAGATGCTAGTGTTTACATTACACATTATTCTCATAGTTTTGTAGTACGTTGTATAATTTCTCTGTATTTGTCAATACAGTATACCTATAAATATCTTTATACCTGAGAGCTTGTGACATCTCCGAGATGCATCATGTCTATGAATAAAATAACATTTTATCAGTTGGTTTTATATTTTCAGTAAACATTTTGAAGTCTATCTGACCTCTAATGAGCATTTCTAAAGCTCGTAATTTTAGAAAATTATGTGCATTAGCTAAATAACTTATTATTTTGTTTGTAGGATGAACTGCAACTTAATAAATGTAGAATTTAAAAATAATCATTGCTTTTATTTGCCATGATTCTGACTTCCCAACCATTCATCCCCCCCTTTTTTCCCCTTTGTTATAAAAACCCTACCAAAACCAACCTTCATTACATATCAGTTTAACACTGCATCTTTGATTATTGTAAAATGTTATGATTTGTAAAATTATTATATGCATCTAATCTGTTCAAAGTTGTGTAACGTGAAA
>WFKH01011581.1:59777047-59788734 GCA_016163765.1 Magallana hongkongensis | reverse complement strand
CCCCCCCCCCCCCCCCAAGAAAAAAATTTGTAATAAATTCCAGCATTGAGAGTAGGCATAATTCTTTTATATTCAAATATGCAAACTTTATAAATGCACACTGACTACAATTTGAATGTTTTTAAAACAAGGTTTGGGTCAAGTTTACTGTTGTTCATTAAATCATTTTTATTCCTGACCAGCTTTTTATGAACTACCACTTTGATAATGCCATCTCTTTCAGTTAATGAGTTATAAAGTTGTTTGACAGATAACCTTATTACATAACAAAATGTAAATCTAAAGAGGACATCTTTAGTATTCTTTACACTACAATTTTGTTGATTCAACAATAGAATATTCTCAAGGTTGTTGATTTACAAAAATTAGAATATTTAACTGGAATGCTTATTAGCATATGATCTGGGTTTTATGAATAACATATTCATTTGATACACTGTGATCTTCATCATATCTTTGTTTCAAAAATTTCAAAGACAGTCAAAAACATTTTCTCAAAATTAACAATTAACATTTCTTTCTAAATAGACCTTCTCTAATTCAATCAGTAGGTAAAACGTATTGGCAATAAAAAAAATTATGCAAATAATCTTTAAAACCTTTACATAAATTTTGTTAGATAACAGGTTACACTCTATGCAACAAGTTCATCAATCATATAAATTAAATAATTTTAATCATACATCTTATTGTATTATCGAATGTTTTCATAAAGTGTGAAGTTTTAAAGATACCTTCTTATTTAATTTGTAGTCGTTTAATTAAAAATGCACTTTCAAAACAGTCAAATTTATCAAAGCATTGTAGTGAATGGATCTATTATTTTAGAGTTGACTGGATCTTATGCACTGAAAATCTTAAGAACCTAACAATTCATTTAACTTTTAGTATCACTCTTTTACCATCCCTGGTTTAAGATGCAGTTAGTTTTGCTTTTTCCCTAGACGAATGTACAGTTGTTCAATGACATCTTCAAGAATATATCTCAAATTCACAATTTAACTTACAACTTATGAAATTATTTACCTGTTCCAAAAAGACTCAAAAGATGGCATGTTTCTTTGGTAAAGAAATGTACTGAACTGGTAAAGACAGTAGATGGGCCTTTATAATATATTAGGACCAGATGTCAATTTACTCAGATCACACTGAATATTTAATTAATATCACCTGGAGAAATTTTGACAAATTAATTCCTGTAATTAATACTGTCAATATATATAATTACCCTACTTGTTTGACATACAGAGTAAATCTTACTTCATTGTTGAGTCTGTTGACCAATTAAATCTCATTTCTCGTTTAATGCCACTACTGGCTAGATTAAATAATCATATCTGTCTGGTTAGTGTAACTGTGTTATAGTCAACCAGTATCTCAATCCCCAAACAAAGAGAAAAAAACAAGTTATGTAACCATAAAAAAGGTGTATCCTCCATACTAAAATTTACTATTATTGGCTCTTGGCAAAAAAAAAAAAAAAAGAAAATGTTTGACCTATTTCAGTTATGTCATCACTTCCATCTATTTAGAGGCCGTTACTCAAACAAAATAGTAACAAAGAAAAATCCCTCACTGGGCGAGTTAAATTGACAAAGAGATTGGCTTTGTTTAAGTGACTCATAGAAAATATCCAAGACAAAAACTGTGAATCAGCTATGGAATCATTGCCCGGGTGACTAAATCAACAAAGGTGGATGGTGATTGAAACGTAACGAAGATCATTTCCTATAACCAATACTTATATCCCTGTTATGTGACAAGTACTCAAAACAGTATTTTTTTTAAAGTTTGATGGCATTTTTCACCAAAAGGATATAACAAAGAACAAATCCTAGAAAAAACGACCAATCAAAATCCTCGACAGAAATGAACTATGCTTGGTCATGTTGAAAACATGCTTGATTTCAAAACAATGAAAGTAACGTTGTAAACAAAGACATGGTCTCTATATCTTTATAAAAATCATTGAAGAGGATACCTTACAAATTTGACTGGGAGAATCTTTGCTTAAAACTCTTGTCTTCTATTTATTTCTACACATACAATTCCTACACACATCTTTTTGACATGTTGTAAACGCCATGTTTTGAAATACACAATGACCGGAAAGCTTCTCACATTCACATAGCAAAATCGACAACTCCGATCTCTGACATTTTTACACAGAAGAACTATAGTGATTTGAAGAATTGGTACATAAGAAAATAAATGACAGTTACTTACTTAGTGAGTTAGTTTAATGATCTGATCTTGAGGGAAGACATGTGCGTCTTAGCGTCCCGCCATTGAAATAGATTTTGAAGCCTCGTTGTGAATATGCATATTTTGTTGAATTAATTAGGAAACCGCGCCTCCTATCGGCGCGCACCTTGTCTGACGAGAATGGGCCTGATTAGTGGTCAACATAGCTTACCTGTGTTCACTCAGAAATCAGTTCCAAATTAGTATTTTTTTGTTGTGAGTTTGGATATTAAAATAAATACATGCAAAGAATACCTGTCAGATCTGTATACACCCGTGACCGATCTACAACTATACAATATGATGATACTATTTTTTTTTTATAGTATAACGTTATACAAAATTCTTATCGAAAATTTTCTAACATCAGAGACAATTTTAATAAAATTTAGAATATATGAAATATAATACACCGTAGCTATGGCATGGTAAAAAAGGACAGGCACGTAGTATTGTTTTTAAAGTTGGGGGGTGGCGGGTGACAAACAATTAAAATTTAAAAATATCGCACAAATCGTCAAAATCCTATTCAGGGATGGGGGGGGGGGGGGGGGGGGGGGGGGGGTGAGGGCGGTCGTATTAACTTAGACTTTTATTTTAATGTCATTGTTAATTATCCTATAATATTTTACATTGTCCTAAAATGTGTGTGGTGGGGGATCAGCTCCTAGTTCAGTTTTCTATATATGTCAATTTAATAACATTTTCTGTTGCGAGAACCCCCCCCCCCCCCTGTATATACGTAAAAGATTATCCAAAATTGGATTTTGTCAGAGAGTTTGCTACTCATGAATATTGGGCCATCTAACAGTTTGAGAATAATATTTCATTGATAAGTACTATATTTTACCATATCATACATGCACATCCAAGGGATAACTTTGTTTGCAAGGGGAGGGGGGGGGGGGGGCTGAAGGCATATTTTCTTTACTATCTGAATTTTATAAATTTCCCAGGGTGGTGAATGTTTTAAAGAGAGTTAACTCAGAACAAAACGATCATGCAAAAGTTGTACAAAATAATACTGTATTTTTGTACCTACGACATGCTCAGTACAAACTGCCAATGTTCGTGCATCTTCGCTAGCCAAGGGTTTTCGGTCCACTCCGCTTGGGTTTATGGGGAGCGGAGTGGACCTAAAACCCTTGGCTAGCGAAGATGATGCCCGTGGTATTTCTGTGAAAAGCGTTTTAATTGGCTAATTAGAGATTTATTGAGACTGGTTCATTCAAACAGGTGATGCATTTTATTACCTGTTCAAATGTACTGATGTTTGTAAATCTTATATATCGAATTCAAAGGCTATGTATTTACTTATACATGTGTATATTTTATATCAAATCCAAATGTTTTAAAATTTGAAACACTGTTCTATGTCACAAACATCTAGTATTTGTAAACTACCGGTACTATTTGTGACAGAGTTAGCTCTCTTGGACAGTCTTGGCTAATTAACTTGTAGTCTGTTATCGTTTCATCATGTATGTACCAATAATTTTCATATATTATATAGTTTCATGCGCAGATCCAGAAAATTTTCCCGGTGGGGGGGGGGGGGGGTTCCAAGGGATATTTAAGTTTCCAGGAGGGTCCAAGGCATATTTTCGGAAAATTTAGTATGCCAGTAAATTTAAGAAATTTCTTTCCAGGGAGAGGGGTCCGGACCCCCCCCCCCCCCAAGATCCGCGCATGAGTAACTCAGTTTGTACATATTGTACATTAATGTTACAATAATGTTACTTCAGTTTTGAGAATAAAATTCATTGTTATTGTCAATTGCAATGTCATAAAATGTGAGCATTGGTCCAGTCTTAGTCTTTATTTGATAAAACATACGTCATCCTACAAAGTTCACAGTAATTTTGCTGTAAATCACTTTGTCCGCAAACTTTTCTAACAACCCTCGTATATCAACCAATTTGTTACATTCATGCAGGAATAGAATATATTATTTGTCGAAGGGGGGTGGGGGGGGGGGGGTGCTAAAAGCGAGGTAACTGACGTCAAAATTGTACGATATCAATAGAGAACATGCACGAATGTATTAATCATATTTCATTGTTTTTTTAATAACGTTTCTGTGAAGTGTTCCAGTTTGTGAGGATAAACCAGCTTCCCTGGATGTTAAGTTTGAATTGTTGGTTTGATCATTGATTATAGAATGGGTTTGACCGCAAGTTCTTGCAAAGTATTAGTTCTTCCAATGAAGATGAGTTGATGTTTTTTTTTTAAACTTTGCCTGTTATTTTATACTGAAAATACAGTTATCATGACTGAGACCGCGATATTCAGAAAGCACTAGATGAATTTCATGTGTATTGTTCTCAGTGAAAACTAAATGTAAATGTAGAACAAGAGGCCCATGGGCCACATCGCTCACCTGAGCAACACTAGACATAATAAAATCAGCTAAATATAAACCTACATCAAACTTTGAACCTTATATGTGGCAAGAATTATCCAGGTCCACAGTCTAAACAACTGAGAATCAACAAATGTCAATATGATTGCATATAGTAATACTAGATACTAAATATTTTTGAGAATGATCAAATTTATTTCCAATGTAAAAATTTGACCTCCCCCTTTTGTAGTTTCATCCTTTTTTATTTGATTTTTAAAGATTTTTCTCTCTATATATAACACTACCTGAGAACGCTTTCACTCAAGTAACAGCTTTTCTGCTCAATTGATTTTCAAAACTAAGATATTTCTCTTTACATTCCTATGTAAAAACTTGACCCCCTAGTTGTGGCCCCATTTTACACCCAGGGATCATGATTTGAACAAACTTGAATCTACACTACCTGAGGATGCTTCCATGCAAGTTACAGCTTTTCTGGCCAGATGGTTCTTGAGAAGAAAATTTTTAAAGATATTTTTCTATATATTCCTATGTAAAAATTCGACCCCCCATTGTGGCCCCATTGTACCCCCGGGGATCATGATTTGAACCAACTTGAATCAACACTACCTGAGGATGCTTCCACGCAAGTTACAGCTTTTCTGGCCATTTGGTTCTTGAGAAGAAGATTTTTAAAGATATTTCTCTATACATTCCTATGCAAAAAATTCGACCCCCTAATTGTGGCCCCACCGTACCCCTGGGGATCATGATTTGAACAAACTTAAATCTACACTACCTGAGTATTCTTCCACGCAAGTTACAGCTTTTCTGGCCAATTGGTTCTAGAGAAGAAGATTTTTAAAGATATTTTTCTATATATTCCTATGTAAAAATTCGACCCCCCATTGTGGCCCCACCGTACCCCTGGGGATCATGATTTGAACAAACTTGAATCAACACTACCTGAGGATGCTTCCACGCAAGTTACAGCTTTTCTGGCCATTTGGTTCTAGAGAAGAAGATTTTTAAAGATATTTCTCTATATATTCCTTTGTAAAAATTCGACCCCCAATTGTGGCCCCACCGTACCCATGGGGATCATGATTAGAACAAACTTGAATCTACACTACCTGAGTATTCTTTCATGCAAGTTACAGCTTTTCTGGCCAATTGGTTCTAGAGAAGAAGATTTTCAAAGATATTTTTCTATATATTCCTATGCAAAAAATTCGACCCCCTAATTGTGGCCCCACCGTACCCCTGGGGATCATGATTTGAACAAACTTGAATCTACACCACCTGAGGATGCTTCCACGCAAGTTACAGCTTTTCTGGCCAATTGGTTCTAGAGAAGAAGATTTTTAAAATACACCAATACTTTTTCACTAATTCCTAATTATCTCCCCTTGAAAGAGGGCGTGGCTCTTCATTTGAACAAACCTGAATCCCCTTCACCCAAGGATACTTTATGGCAAGTTTGGTTGAAATTGGCCCAGTGGTTCTTGAGAAGAAGATGAAAATGTGAAAAGTTTACAACAACGACGACGACGACAACGACAGACAACGGACGAATTGTGATCAGAAAAGCTCACTTGAGCCTTTGGCTCAGGTGATCTTAAAAGATATTAGGCGTTTCAAAATACCCTAAACCTAAAGATATTTTTTTATAACAATAATCATAACGTTGTTGAAATTGTGAATGAATTTAAGTATTTGGTAACTGCATGTATTTTCCAGAAGTGGACCTTTTTATAAAGCCAAAAACCACTTCGTCGAACAAGCACAGAAGCTATGTAAATGTAATATTATTTAAAAAAACTATTTAATCTACCCCTAGAACAACAGTTTGATTTGTTTGATAAAGTAGTAGTCCCGATTTTGCTCTATCGGGTTTTGGGGTTACGAGAATATTGATATCATTGCAAAAGCCATTTGATTTTTTTAAAACATGTTCTATTATTGAAAACAGTCCGCCATCTTGTATGGTCTATGGCGAATCGTGTTCCAATGTATGCTACTGTATATTAAAGAATGATCTCGTATTGGACGAAAATGATCCAAGGTCAAGACATAAGATTAACTCATTGTATCCCGGGGGTGGGGTGGTATAGGGCGACTACAGTGGCTTATAATCTTCCTCTGTCTTGTGCGATAGTCTTTGCCTCTCCACAGGTTTTACATTTTATTCAAGTTCGTTGTTAAGATATTACTTTTCGATTCGATTCATGTATTCTTATATACTTGAATAAAATACTTATTAAAAAACAGAAGATATTTTTTGGTCTTCCACGCTTTCGTTGTCTTTTAGGGTTTCATTCTTGGGCTTACTTTGTGACATTTATATTTGATAGCAAAACATTTTACACAATAAAGTTTTGACTCTGAAATTCTTTGCTTGTATATAAACCTTGTGTTTTTTTATTGTGTAATTGGCACTCCCAAATATTGTTGAAAACGGTGCATTAATTATGTGCATTCAAAGGCTTAGATGATGAAACAATCAAAAAGCTAAAGGCTTAGCATGTTATTTTGAATTTTATATTGGTGGGACCACACATTTATAATTAAAGTACACGAATGAAACTGAAATTCAAACCGTTGGCAGATGGAATTCTTACAAATCATACATTAGACCAATCGTTTGAGAGTTTAATTACAATATTCGGATTGAAAATTATTTAATATGGTTTATAGGTTGTCAAATCATTTATAATTCATTGGGCTTAAAAATATGCCAACACAAAACATGAATGACAACTCATATTTATGATGATTTGTCTAATATTAAGGAATAAGGGTATGGTTGGTTTCAGTTAACAGTATCAAACAATCAAAAACATGTCAACGAGAATAAAGATACACCCAGCACTCTTGGTAATACATTGTGGTGGCAATGATACTGGCAACCCTCATTATATATTGAATTAGGGCTTACAAAAGAATATGAAATCAACTGTGTATAAGATATCAAAGCTATTGCGAAAAACAGTTATAGTGTGGTCCCATATGCCGGGTAATGATTGGTCGTTGTGTCTTTAAAGGGGCATGGCCCCGATTTTGGTCAAAATTTTTTTTTATGATTTTAATGTTAACAATGCTTCAGCAAGGCATTTTTAATAGGCAACCAAAATTTGAGAGTCATTCGTTGAGTTCTAAGTGAGTTACAGGTCTTATCATTCTTTGCTATGTAAACAAAGCTTTTGTTTACATTTTGAATGTTGAAGTGAAAAATCCAGTTTTAGACCTAAAATGAATGTTTAAAGATGGGAATTGTGTCTATTTATGCTCAAAATGAATGAGAAGATAGACAAATCAGCTTGAACAGGATTTTTACTGATATATTGTAAACAAAAACAGGGCGCGAGCCTTGTTTACATGACAAAGAATTGTGAGCCCTGTATCTTGCTTATATCTCTACGACTGACTCTCAAATTTCATTTGATCATTAGCAATGCATTCCTAAAGCATTGTAAATAATAAAATCAGAAATATAGAATTTGACCAAAATCGTGACCATGCCCCTGTTTAAGAAGGTATTCAATGTATAACAACATCATTTTACAAGTACCTTATAAATGAATGGTCCAGTATTTTGATATCATATTGAAGGTGTTATTGTAATAGGGTGAATTTTGTGATAAGAATTACAGTCATGCATCATTCATATCTTATTCTTAAACTTTAATAAATACTTATTTGATATATTTTTCATATTGTTACAATTGGATAATTCTACTTTTTGAGTGTTAATTATCTTATTTATAAAAGAATGTGTAATATTTTATCAAATGTGACAGCAATTCATAGCCTTGATATCTAAGTTCTGATATCTTACTTTTAATATATGTGGAAAGTTAGTTATCGTTACCATATTACTTGTAGTTGGACAGTACCGTAAATGGGTTGAACATTCTGAAGTTAGGCAGGTAAAACCTTGTTCCATAAGCAGGTGATATTTACATGTACAAAGTAATGTTTTAATTGTTATATTACATGTATATGTACCTAGAAACTATGTTATCTACAAAGCAGCTACATTGAAAGTTTATTTTTCTATTTCATCAAATATTGTATCAATCATGATATAGAGCATATTTCTATATTTTCGTAAATTGCGTACAAGGGGAGTAACTCTTATTTTTCTTGATTTACCTTCTTTCCTATTAGTGAATATAGGTGGTTTTGGTTCTGCCTGATACTGCCAAGAATCATCATATTGAATTTTTGGCAGACCGGTGGTGCGCATGATTCGTAAGCATTAAAATATTAAAAAGTTTCAAAAAAGCACTGTGTTTCACTTGGATAAGTGGGCGGACAACCGAGCCTTCAATGTTTCGGGTGTACTGGACCCGATGTATGTGGATAGTTAATTCCACTCTTTAATGATGGTTCGTGGAAAAATGAGTGTTTGTTATAGTAACTCTATAGATTTGCCCCAGATGTTACTAATGTGGTCATCCATTTCAGGTCTGATGTTATAAGACATCCAAGATATTTTGCCCTTTTCTAGGTCCTGGCCATGTAGTCTGTATTGAAGGTCTATTGGCTTGGCCTTCCTACTGATCGACAGGACGTTACACTTTCCAGAATGAAATTCCATTTTCCATCTCCTTCCCCAGTTGCCCAGTTTATCTAAGTCGGCCTAGAGTGTTTGGGTGTCTGATCCTGATGTTACAGAGATATTCACAATACTATCGTCTGCAAATAGTCTTACTGTAGCGTTGGGCCTTCTGGCATAACGTTGATGTAGAAAAGAAAAAAGCTTGCATGGTCCAAGGACCGACCCTTGGGGTACTCCCGACTCAACATTGGCGTAACTGGACATTTTCCCGTTGACAACTACAGCTTGGGTTCTGTTGGAGAGGAAGCTCGCGATCCATTTGCTCACGTTGCCCTGGATTCCATATTGGTGGAGCAAACTTATGGATAAGAAGGCTGTGTCTAACTTTGTCAAAGGCCTCGGAGAAGCCAATAATCAGTACATCTGTCTGCCTTCCAGAAGCCAGTAATGCTTTTTACAAAAGAACTAATGACTTGCGACCAAATTAATGACTGCTAATCAATCACAAACTAATCAATATTTGAATTTAATGGTTGTAAAATATGATTATAGAAATCAAAATAAGGGTAAATAAATGGTTTTATATAAATTTTGTTACTCAAAGAGCATTCCATGAGACTGAAAATAGCTATGACTTTGTCGCAAGTTCTTTTGTAAAACGCAGCCCAGGTTGTTAATTACGTCATAAATAAATACGACAAGTTGTGTTTAAAAGACCTTTTGTTAGGAATCTTCTAAAGATGATGGTGAGGATAGGTTTAATCCCGTCTGGACCTGCTGCTTTATAAGGATTCAGGTTTCTGATTAGTTTAAGGATGTCATTACAGGCGATATTCAGTTCTGGTGCGGTGGATGTTCTCCACTCTTAGGGCATTTACGTGAAAATTCTTCAGCACTAATATTCACCTTCTCTGAGATAAAGGACTGTTTGTTCAGGGCTTTAGCTTGATCAGTAGGATTGGAATACATGACACCTTCACTGCGGATCAGTGAAATTCCATTACTGTCAGTTCTTAGGTGTTTTTCGTAAATTCAAAAGCGTTTGATGCCACTACAATGGTCGTCCTCATCCTTGGGTGTTACTATTCCTTCGATGTAATTCCAGTATTCCCTTAATTCTTAGACCTCTCTGTATTCTTTCCTTGATAATTCTGAAGTGTTTTTATCTCTATAGTCTATACCTCCAGATATCTTCTTCTTTTTGTATAATCTATTTCTCTTTTGGATAAGTTTTTAAGTTCTGTTGTTATCCACGGTAGACCGTTTTTCGTTTTGGCTACCATATGTGGTATATTTCGCTTAATGCTGTTTTCTAAGTTAGTTTAAATTACTCCCACATTTTATCTACAGTACAATTATCAGTATTATCCACATCTGTCATTGTTTTAAGTTCAAGATCTAGTAAATGAAAGGTGCCTACAGGTTAATGAAATTCAGGATATAAATTCTATCAATGATGCTTCAGTACAATGGCTTTGTTTGATATGGTGTATCAGGGCTTAAATTTTGGGTAAACACAGTAAAAAATCATGTTTTTCACCGTCGTTTTCAATGAAATATGAGGGAAATAAGTAACAAATCCTACAGTTTTGTCTATTTTTGACTTATGAAATATATTTAGAATGCCCACAGTCTCTCCAACAACGGCAATAAACAAACTCATGACATACTCTTTAAAATGATGTCAAATTGAACATAGGTATCGGGATTAATTTTTCCATGATTTAATATAGAATGTCAATTAATTGTTTCATTTTCTACATAATTCCGTTAAAGCCATAAAATACGGAAAAAAGATTCATCAAATCAATTTTGACGTCATAATGATCCTAGCACCAAAAAAGACACTCTGGAATCATTTACTAGATCTTGACCTTAAGGACGACGGACCCAATTCACTTCTACAATAGTGATTTTCATGAAAATTTTATGAGTTAGAGTTACTAAAGATATATCAAAATCAATCAAAAAATAACATAAAATCGATTTAGATTTTTAGTAGAGACAATTTCAAAAATGTTTTCAACAAGTAAGGCCAGCCACTACATGCACTATATAAAGTATGTATTTATGACGTGAAAAACCTATATATTACGTCATAATCGATATTTCATTAAGTTTAGTGATTGTGACGTAATGATGTTCGTAACACTACTTTTAGGTGCGCGATATATCTGGGCAAAACGAATTTGGGTCCTCTTTCATTGTATCCCAGCTGGCTTTTCGGAATAGCGAGATACTTCGTAGTATTTGAGTATTCTTCAAGATGTTAGTATCTATTTCTGGCAACATATTGTCGTGGTCCGAGATACCTTGAATTTTTTTTTACCCTGTTGAATGTTGAAGAATTGTTGGTCAATACCAAATCCAAGATGTTTTCACCTCTTGTTGAAAATATTTACTTTCATCCACGTAGCATCGTTTTTGAAACGAGGGGGAGGGGGCAGTCTCATCCAAGAAATCTTGATGAGCAAAAAAAAAAAAAAAAGGAAAACAGGGGGCAACTTCCCAAAATCATGAAAATCCTAATCCGGG
>WFKH01011581.1:59745639-59756808 GCA_016163765.1 Magallana hongkongensis | reverse complement strand
GGTAAAAAATGGGATTTTTAAAGAAAAATGGCGGAAATCTGGAAAAATTTCATAACTAAAGTAAATCAAATGGGTATCAATTTATGTTGGACTAAAAGAAAGGATTGAATGGGTACAACCGATTAAAAAAAATTGACAGTAAATATTCAAGGATTTTTTGGGGTAAAAAATAAGGTTTTCATTAAAAAAATTGCGGAAATCTGGAAAAATTTCATAACTGAATTAAATCAAATGGTTGTCAATTTATTATGAACTTACGTAAAAGGATTGAATATGTACAACTGATTTGAAAACTTTGACAACAAATATTGAAGAAATTTTAGGGTGAAAAATAGGGTTTTTATTTTAAAAATCGCGGAAATCTGGAAAAAATACATAAATGAACTAAATCAAACGGTTTTCAATTTATTATGAACTTACGTGAAAGGATTTAATATGTACAACTGATTTAAACACTTTGACAACAATTATTGAAGGAATTTGGGGATAAAATATAGGGTTTTCATTGAAAAATCGCGGATGTCTGGAAACATGTAAAGGGGCATGGTCACGATTCGGGCTAAATTTTTATTTTACCATTTTAATGGATAATAGTAATATGCATAACAAAGCTATTCTAAATTGTGAAAAGCAGTTGAAATTGCATAATTATGTGCAAAGATAAGAAGAAAATGTTATTTTAATTTAAAAAATCTTATTTAAATGAAGTTTTCACAGCTATGCAACAGATGTACTAGTAAACAAAAACATGGCACAAGCTTTAAGTTAGTTTTCAAAACTAAGAATTGCGAAGCCTGTATCTCATTTATAAGTGGACAGCCGACATTCAAATATCGGATGCCCATTTGTATACCTTTACAAAGCATTTTTAACACTAAACAATAAAAAGTACATTATAGTTCCAGTCGTGACCATGTCTTTTAAATAAATTGGTACTATTATATTTTAGACTCGAATTTTATAATTTATTGAGAATTGTCCGAGTTACATAACAATTTCATAAGAAATATTAAAGAAAATTTTGGGTCAAATATTTCTTTTTAATCATTATTGTCATTAAAACTTCTTGAAATGCCGAAAAATGTAACGATATCAAATCATTTAATTTACTAAGCGCTTTTTTTAACTTTAGAATTTGCCATTTTGAAATAATTACTTTCAACATTAAACAAATTAGGGTGATTTTTCGAGAACCTGGAAATATTCAATAACCTTATCGAATCAGTAATTGGTATAACTTATTTTGTAAGCAAATGATGCAAATAGTTTACAACATAAACATGATCAAAAGGTAATAGATATGGAATTATGGAGTATTACAAATTTTCAAATCTAGGTTAAAGTTTTGTTTCCAATGTCATCATCATATTCTAGTGTATTACTTGAATTACATCAGTTGATTTCTCCATATCGACCTGAATATGCTATGTCATTCTTCTGACAGCTACATTTCTTATTGTCGCAGTAAATTTTGTGGATGGTTTTCAACAAAAATAAGGCTGTTTTTAGACATTTCAGTAGGTAAGGTTTGCAAGTTTCAGAGTCAACCCTATTCCGCAAGAGCGCGATCTGCAACTGTTGCGCTTTTCCAGTAGAGTAGCGAGTAGTTGTGTCTCACCATGTTAAAGCATAAATATAAAGGAATTGAAGAGAACAATCAATGCCAAGAACTGACTGTGTTTTAGATATACAGTGTATCAGAAATTGTGCTGACTTCTGTTTGTTAGAAGTGAAAAAAATGCTGCGTCAGCCTTCTTTTGCATAATCGCACTGTAGAACCAGCAAATCAGTGTCTTCTCCACTAATACCACTGTGTTATCGTCTGCCTTATCAACGGTTTTTAAAAATCAGCATCACCACCCGAACTCTGTGAGCTTCAATATTGCTTTCGTGTAGTTTCGTACAAGAAGTTTGATAAAGCGTTGCTTGTTTGATCCATTCAAAAGAAACGTTTCCTTTTTGAAACCCAATGGCATGTTTTAAGTAACTTCTGATTCCTTAATAATAGAAACTATGCAACATGTTTGCAGCATTCTGACGAAATATAACCACATTTTCTTTGCCGTTTAGTTTAGTTATTATGATGGAAATACCATATGCCTCGTCTCCAGAGAATTCAGCAGACAAAAAATTGCCCTTTTTTGATTCAGAATCTGTACTTTGATTCTTAAAAATTATATTTCAAATTAAGAATATCATCTAAAATAATGTTTAAATTCTCCTCTGAGAAATCATAATTTTTTCATTTAAAAAAAATGAAATCAAAACCAGATTTTAAAAATCGCCTGGAAAGTTGTTTTACCTTTTATGCGTATAGAATGCCCCCCCCCCCCCCCCAAAAAAAAAATACCGTTATGGCTCACCATAGATTATTTTTCCAAGCGAATGAAGGCGACTGCCTCCTAAGTAAGAACATTTGATTTCGGATATTTGCTCTGTACATTTTTGATTTAAGATTTTTGAGAATGTATTTCTGCTGGCAAATATCTGAAATCGGGCAATGAACGATTGTTTTGATTTAACGAGTCTCCCTACTTGGCTTGAATTCATGTTATTTTATACTTTCACCTAGCATCAAATAAACATAAAAAAACATTTAGAGACCCCTATATAAATGTATTTATGTGACATATATTATTATTGCAGTGTTTTAAATGTCTTTCTTAACTAATAATGACTCAATTTTCACATTTTGTGTCATCATGACGTCATATTTTCTGTGTATGGAGGACGAATCGCAGCATAAATAAAAAAGTTGATTTTTACGGTTCGTGATTACAAACAGACCCCCTTTTTACGTCTTCCGCAAATTATATTTTTGTATATTTTTAATATGTTGTTTAGACTGTATTGTAGTATAACTTAAAGCAATAAAACCTTTTGTAGCAATTTTCTTAAGGTCATTTTGTATATTGACTAGACTAGGGTGGTGGGGTTGATTATGGGTGCTGATTCTGATATGTTAATCAAAGTAACAAAAATTATAAAATATACATGGATAATTAGAAAGATAAAATGATTGGTATTGTAATAGGGTGCATTTTATGATGATAATAAAATTCATGCATTATTCATATTTCATCAACATCATGATCTTCATATCCTACATTTCATTTATATTTTACATGTACATATTTAGAAACAGACTATTATCCCTATAACTCCCTGTCTTTTATGCACCTATCAAGTAATTATTATTTAATTATCTATTCTAGTGGCTTCTGATATTTTGCCAATAAAATTATGCAAGAAATATTGTAATTTTAGAACGGGTAATGCTAAATTACCTATTGAAACAGGCAGATGGTTTAATATTCCTAGAGAAAACAGAATTTGTAAATTATGTGCCTGCAATGAAATTGGTGATGAATTTCACTATCTTTTTAAATGTACTGATGTATATATATCCAATTCAAGGGTTATATGTTTACCAAAATATTTCATAACAAATCCAAATGTTGTTAAATTTGAAACACTGTTTAATGTCACAAACAAAAACCAACTTACCAATATTTGTAAACTATTAGTTACTATATTTGAGAGAGTTAGCTCTCTTGGTTAAACTATATCCCTTCATCATGCCTGTACCAATGATTTTCATCTATTATATTGTAATTTGTACATACTGTGCATATGTATTTTCTCTTCACTGTTTATTCAGTTATGAGAATAAAGTTCATTGTCATTGATATTTTATAGCCTTAAGGCATTTCACCTGTATGGTCACTTTAATACATGTGCACATGATCAGGTGGTTTACTATAGCCAATAGAATCCTTTAATCTCTATATCTGAATAAATGAAGAATCCTTAAGTGGACTTGTGAATCTTTGGGACAACCCACTATCACAGCATCATTCACCTTGGGACTTAAAATTGAGTCTTTTCTATATAAAAAGGTACTAAATTATAGCATACTAGTATATATATACATGTAATACATGTTGTTGAAAAGTAACAGAATTTTAAAAAAAATGACTGAAAACTGCAACATTGATTTAGGTTTAAAAAATGTGTATTACTACATTTATAGAAACATGCATTTATTTCTTCTGAATTTATGCTATTTTAACTGATTAGGGGAATCCAGGTGGACACAGGTATATTCTACCTGTACCCCCTTAGAGGACCCCATAATTGCCTAAAATAATTAGGTGTTTGTTTTGGCGAGTAGCCGTTCGGGGAATAAACCATCAGAAGTCTTATTTTCTGCCTATTATTCAAGTTAAAATTAATAGCAATAAATGATTAAAATTAAATGTTTATCCTCCACACCCCCCATCAGATTCAGAGTCTTCTTTAATACATTCTAACATGTGTACAGTAGCAAATTTTAAATCATTTCTTGATTGGTATTTTCCTCTAGATGCACATTAAGATTTAAGAAATTGCTTTTTAATTCTTATTGATAAGATAAACAAAATGTTATATGTATTCGGGGCAATTGTAATCCTAAACAAAGCAGGGTCATCAATAGGCTAGAAATTACCCACATGGATCAAACACTATACATATGAATAAGATAAAATACTTCATTATATCCAGTTCTGGAATTAGTCAGGGTGTCTCCATGGGGGCATAACCTATATACAATTTGATGCACACAAAGAGCAAGAATTAATATGGTTTAGGGATGGGGGATCTCAAAAGTTAAAAATTATCAAAGTATATCATCATTTCCTATTTCAGAGGGGGTAGGGGGTGGTTTAAAGACAACTCCTGGGGGTCATGTACTTACACCATTTGATGCATCATAATGATTTTAGAAAAAAGAATATAGTTGGTTTAGTGGTGGGGATCTCAACAGTTTTCAAGATTAATGGTATTTTCCTGTTTCATTGGGTCAGAACAATCCCATAGGGTCATGGCCTACATTTTATTTGATGCATCATAATACATTAAGAAAAACACCCTTTCCTCCCTATTAAATAAAACTCATATAGACATGATAAGTCTCTACACTTATTTTAATGTAATACACAAATTTAATACAAACTGTCACAGGGTCAATATGGGGTCAACTTAATATTTAAGTCTGACAAATGAAAAAATAACTTTTGCAATTAAGGAGGCTGGGGGTCAAAAAAAAAATTCTCCAAAATTCACAAAATTTGCAGAAATGTTTCACATAATCTTAATTTACATTTTAATGTGAAAGACCACATCACAATCATCGTTAATTTTATCATTTATTGCATCTGAAGAAATTGCACGTTATGTAAAAAAAAAGTTATGAAAAATATATGAAATATAAATAAAGGCAAAAAACATATCAATAACATCACAAAAAATTAACACAATAATAAAAACTTCACATTATTTGTTATAAAGAAAAATATCACAATTTTACCCAAAATATATATGTCACAAAAATGCAAATATGTAAAACAAAAAAAAAAGTAGCCACAAGATTATTTCCAAATTTTAACATAATAATAATCAATACATTTGTAATAAAGATTGAGCATTAAATAAAATTTTCGATGGTGAAATTTAAAAAAAAAAAAAAAAAAAGGAAAATATTTGAACAAAATATTTGGAGTTTTACAAGTTACCTCCCTTTGAAAAGTTAGAAAATGCTGAAAAACAGCCAAAATTATTTTTTTTTGCATCTTGTAACCCTTGCTTTACCATCAATTGACTCTTTAAATAATGTTTCAATACCATCATATCCATTTCTTTCAAAAGACAAATTCAGTACAATGTAAGAGTTATAGAACATTAAAGTGAAAATCTTTTTTGTGTAGAGATAAAAACGCTTTAAAATGGCAGCCACCCCCCAGCCTCGTTAAAATGACAGAAACTGTACAAATGCGATAGGATAGGTAACAATTATGAGCTTATTTAGATATTTTAAAAAAGATGATGATACAGTATGCTGGCAAAGGGAGATCACTTATTTAGAAAGTGAAAGTAATACTTATGTATACCGGTGTCTCATAATATATTGTGCGAGTACTACATGTATTATGCTTACCTATATTGGTCAACATCATAATGATAATCCAATTAGAGCACAATATGAATCCATTAATTAGCTGATCATCACAAAAGAAACGTTTATGCATGTTAATTAATCCTATTCTGCACATGGAAAACACATACCGTTATGTACACCACGTGAAACCCATCTAACCGAAGAGCTGGGTAAAACTAGTACCCGGTAATGCGACCTGTAGACCTGTGTTGTGTACGTAACTTCGGACAAAGATCATTTTCTTGTAACATGCACGTATTTTCATGACTTTATTCTTTTAAACCCCTTGTACTGTTTTATTAGGTAAAAATATGTAAAGCACATATTTCAGCTTTAAGGTGGTATATACAGCTAGGACACCTGCATATTGTAATGAACTCCCTATTGCAGAAATAAACAATAAACTTTAAATATAATATTTCCCCCCAAAATAATGTTACCTAACAGTAAAGTGCAATGGGTTAGAGCGTTAACTACATGTCTGTAGAGAGTTCAAATGCTGCTGGGGCTTTTCTATTTTTTACTTCAGATTCCATAATTTTAAAAATTTATCTTTTTTTGCTAAATACCTGTATTGTAAAAATTTAAAATTATAAAACGTCACTGTGAAAGAATTTTGATTATAATGCACTTAACTACATGTACAGGCTTTCGTTGTTATCAAAATATTCTGATGTTTATTTATCCATGAGGAGTGTGTGTGTGTATGTGTGTGTGTGTGTGGGGGGGGGGGGGGGGCAAATAAGATTGTAACTGTGTTTGGGGGGGGGGGGGGGAGGGGTCCGAGGTGTATTGTTTGGTAATTTTACTACATGTATTAATATAAATTATTTTTTTCAAGGGTGGGAGGGTCTGGACCCCCCCCCACTCCAATCCCTTCTCTAAATCTGTGCACGCGATGAGGTTGGCACCTAGAAGCAAATCTAAATTAAGCCGGCAACCGCCGAGGGAAGGGGGCATTTGTTTGTAATAATTATATAGACCATACATTCTATGAAATGAAATGAAAAGATTATTTATTAACTAAAAATTCACATGCAAACAGTTCAACCACAAATTGTACATAGAGGGCCGCTCATGTGTATTATCATCGTCGGAACCCACAGGTCTTCTATCCGTTACACTGCAGTGTAACGGATAGAAAACCCGTGGGTTCCGTTGATGGTGTATTATGTGCACATGGCCTTCGTTTTTACTAAAACTGGTACAAAACAGTGTTATTTAGGGGCAAACACTTGGTGCGGGTATTACTGTCTAATGACAGCATCTAGTTTAGAATTTGCTAATGTTTATACACTGCAACTTTGGAACATTTGCGTTCACAAATAAAAATTCTACAACCTCCAGGGCAGTTGCAAGCTATCAAATCTAAGAAAACCTCAGGATTAAGATCGTAGGTCATCTATTCGGGCAGCGAACAGCCATCACTCAAATTTTTCATCCCATCTCGGCTGATCATGGCAATATGGACATTCATATATATGCCTGTCTCCCTGTAATATAACATTGTATAGTGTATTTGTTTCATAAGCAAACGTAGAGCATATCCTAAGTTGGGGCATATTTTCTATCTTTATGAGTTTGTGGATAAGGCAAATTGAACCGTGTCAGTTGGCAATATGTCTTACTATACATATAACTAAAGAACTTCTCGAATTCTTTGATTTTCTGGTCGCAGTTAATTCCCCTTCTCATAGTTGTTACTTTATATGTTGATTTCCCCGATATGCCCTAGAAATAAGGAGTTTACACCATATCAGTGGATGAAATAAACCAAAGGTCAATACAAAGTTCTAGAGAGGGGAGCATTTTCTCTACAACAGCACTGAGACGGATGTTTATCGGCTCAAAAGAGGTTCGAGCATCCATAAGCAAGCTTAATTGAGAAGATGCGTTGCAAATTGACACAGACATAGTCTAGCATAAAAAAAACCTTAATTCTTCCTCTGACTAAGGACACGTATTTTACGCATTTCCTCAGCACATTTGGGCCAAACACATACTGACAATTTTGCAAGAGGTTGTTTTATCCTTAACAAATACATAGACAGCCTGACTACTTATACAAAGTATAAATTGTCTCTAATAATATTGAAAAATCCTTAGGGTTGACCAAAACATACAGCGCATACTTATTATTATATATACATATATGTAAATTTGTACGATATGTTGATTTGGGACGATATATTAGTTAAATTTATTTGCTATAAAGGCGTTTAAGGAAGAGACAGACAGACACTAAATAGTTCTTAATGTCGTTCCTAAGAGACCGATTGTCATCATATAAGCATCTGATACCGTTGTACATAAAGACTAAAAACACACATTTCCACACTGTAGTGCAGAAAAAGGTTTACTTCTCTATAACTTTGTGAGCATTTTGTCGCATTTCACGAACTGACAGGATGTGCCACATCTTCTTAACTATACCTATGGCAGATAGAAGAAATCGGCCTATAAAGTGTAATAAAAAACGGAAAAGTTTTGGAACAAAATGGACATTTAAAACCAAAAACAGAGAATGTGCCTAGATAAGACAAAACGGAGAAAGTTAACATTTAGTAAGGAGTGAAGCTGTTTTTTATTCGTTAAGTGTTCCAATTTAATTTGTTAGATGCCCATTGATACTTACACATTATACCCCTCTGAAAGGCTTTAAAAGAGAATAATGAAATCTGACCGTTGGCCATTTTGAAATAAATAACTAAATTTTTGTAAAAGCCAGCAAATATCTTTAAACTAAATATGCCCTAATTATGAATAAAACCTTTGTTTGATTGGACTGTAATTGTTCTTTTCATGTTTTTTTCCCATTTAAAAAACTTAGAAGAAAGTTATGCAATCTGGCTGTGTGTCTATCTGAAAAGCGCCATTTTGACATTAGTAATGCCACTTTCCTCACAGCCAGCATATTCGTTTAGACTCAGCACGGCTTAATTATGTTGATAAACATTACTGGACCCGAACTATAATTTTTAACCGGGTTTTCCAACGGAAAAATCCGGTTATTGAAATGGTGAAAATGGCTGGCGGGCGGCTGCAAAAAGGGTACCCTTATTGTACGGATAACTCCTCCTACAGTTTTCAAGATAGGAAGTTGTTCTTTTGCAGATCAATTGTACATATATCATAGGTGTGCATATTGCTAGGATTTTGATTTCTGATAATTTATGAAAAAAATACCAGCTTTTAAACTTAGTCATTTTTTGGCAAAATATTGCATATAGGGTACCCTTATTGTACGGATAACCCCTTCTACAGTTTTCAAGATAGGAAGTTGTTGTTTTGCAGATCAATTGTACATATATCAGAGGTGTGCACATTGCTAGGATTTCGATTTCTGATAATTTATGAAAAAAACCCAGGTTTTGAACTTAGTAATTTTTCGACAAAATATTGCATATAGGGTACCCTTATTGTACGGATAACTCCTCCTACAGTTTTCAAGATAGGATGTTGTTGTTTTGCAGATCAACTGTACATATATCAGAGGTGTGCATATTGCTAGGATTTTGATTTCTGATAATTTATGAAAAAATACCAGCTTTTGAACTTAGTCATTTTTTGACAAAATATTGCATATAGGGTACCCCTGTTGTACGGATAACTCCGCCTACAGTTTTCAAGATAGGAAGTTGTTGTTTTGTAGATCAATTTTTCAAGATTTCAAGATAGGAAGTCGTTGTTCTGCAGATCAATTATACATAATTCAGAGGTGTGCATATTGCTAGGATTTTGATTTCTGATAATTTATGGAAAAAAAATACCAGCTGTTCAACTTAGTAATTTTTTGACAAAATATTGCATATAGGGTACCCCTGTTGTACGGATAACTCCTCCTACAGTTTTCAAGATAGGAAGTTGTTGTTTTGCAGATCAATTTTTCAAGATTTCAAGATAAGAAGTTGTTGTTCTGCAGATCAATTGTACATAATTCAGAGGTGTGCATATTGCTAGGATTTTGATTTCTGGTAATTTATGAAAAAATACCAGCTTTTGAACTTAGTTATTTTTTGGGCAAAATATTGCATATAGGTACTCAATTTCTTTGGATACGGTAGGTAGTGTTTATTAATTCAGGGTTGACATGGATTATGGATACAGTTCACATAAAAGAAAACCCGGTTTTCTGTCACATTGACAGCTTTTCACTTGTTGGTCCATTGCTTTTGTGTAAGAAGATTTGAGAAAAAAATTGTGTAATCTGATTGTCCGCCATTTTGACAAAAAAGGCACCGCTTTCGTGGAGATCAACATAATTTCTCAAACTTAGCAGGCCTTATTTATGATTCTGAAATTTGCTGAACAGAATTATAATCATTTGTTACACGGTTTTTCTCCATTTCAGAATTTTAAGGACACAATTAAAAAATTTAAAATAGTTATGATCAGAAACTTTGCTGGTACGAATAATAATTGTTTCTTTCACACTTTATCTCGATTTTAGAAATATAGAAAGATATTACACAATTAAGCCATTTGCCATTTTGAATCGCCATTTTGACCTAATTAACGCCATTTTTGGATAGCCAGCATATTTATTAAGATACAGCACATTTTGGATATAATGAAATACTATGGTAGACCGATGCGTCAGTGTGTGTCGTTATTTTTTACTATTTAATAGACTTTAAGAGAGAATTTTGAAGTTTGACTGTCCGCCATTTTGAATCGCCATTTTGACCTACTTAACGCTATTTTCATGAAAGCCAGAATATTTATCAGACTCAGCATAATTAAATTATGATTTAAAAACCATGGTGGACCAAATAATAATTATTTGCTGTTAAAACGTATTTCTAGAGCTCTTTTTAGAAATCAGGACCAGACTATATGGTCGTTCTGAATGTGATTGCGTTGTTATCGTATTTTGCGACGGGTTCTGGGTTTAATCCATTTACGGGAGTTTATTGCCGGTTTTAAGAATGTTGAACAGAGACGTGGATCGATTTCAATGTCACAGGTTTACCATGAAAATAGGAACAAGTATTTATGGACACATGTCTTACTGATGTAAGCTGAATCTGAAATTAGATAAAAGTTTGAAAAAGGTATAATTTGGTCCACAACTATATGTGATTTTAATAATTTTATGAATTTATTCATAAATTTTGTACTAGTATATGTTTTATGTCATCTGATTCACATAGGCAACTCGTTGTTATCCGCTTTCGTCTTTTGTGTGATTT
>WFKH01011581.1:59702555-59714175 GCA_016163765.1 Magallana hongkongensis | reverse complement strand
TTTGAACGGTGACTATTATTTAGCGGTCGAAAATAAGAATACATCCCAAATACACAGCAAAAGGTTACCACTTTATTAAACCATAAGAAAAGAATATGGAGATTGGGGTTGGGGTGGAGGTTTTAAAGACCGTACATCCCATGGAAGTGGAAATCTCTTGGGTTTTTTAAGAGAGATATGTAGTAAAAAGTAAATAACTTCGGCAATACTTTGATCAGCTTAATCTTCATAACTTAAAATTAAAATTTTGTTGATCTTAATCCACCAATGTGTGCGTTTACATGTTAAAGTTTAGTTGTAGAAAAAAAATAAACTTAAGACAGTTAAAGACTCATTCATACAGTGACGATAGTTTACCTTCTATTTTAGAAGCAACTACTTGTATTAACTTTCGCAGAAACAATTAAATAACATCGTATATTAGAATGTTGGGGTGAAATTATAACAAGTCTTTGTATTACTTACGTCATATTACAGTGACGTCATATCAAATTTATAGGTGCATGTACTTCATAAGTGTCGTCTGTTTACATGATTCATACAATCGTAGATTAAAAAAAACTTTTTCAACATCCTCATTATTTCTAACCCTGATAGATCCGAATTGAATTACATAGTGCATTGAAAAATCCTCGATTTCAATATGTATAAACATTTAATGCAGTAGGCATAAAATACATTTCACATCGACAGGTACGATGTGTGAACTTTGAACTGATTTAACTATTTTTTCTACATATTTACATCTAAATAAATGTAAATAAACAATTTAAAGGCATGAATCTTACACTAATAGTATTTATATTTCCTACAACATAATTGTGTATGTACATAATTTCATTTCTTTGTAAAATAAATATACAGTCGGTAGAACTACATAGCTCCATACAAAGCATGAAGTTATTTCACGTTTTTCTTTGGCTCCAGTTACCTTGATTTAAGAAAATCACGATGAACAGCTAATTGTTCATATATTTGAAAAATTGACGTAGAACCATCCTTGTCGAATTATACCATTTATAACTTGTTATTGTATCTTCGACATCTTCAGTTGGTTTATGTCAAAAGTCGCTAGGCTATGGAGACGCGGAAGTAGATTGTGCATGCAATAAGACAATATTTTCGGACATAAAATTAGTCTTCCTTTCATGTTTAATATTGTTTAATACACATACTTTTTCTAGTTTAAATGTTATTTGCATTTTGAGTATGATTTAAACCTATCCGATTTTTGTATCTAACGTTAATATTGATACACGATTTTTTGACGTGATCAGAATACGGCATTTTAAAAAATAAACATGGTCCGCACAATATCACCATCACGATTTTTTGCATACACCTCAAGATATGTAAGTTGTTTAATATGACAAAATTTGGCGGTGGTGATTTCATGCGGACCTATCCAAATTTCCAAAACATTAAGAGCATTTCGTGTATTTTTCCGGAAATATGCATTCCCACGGCATTTTATCGCAATTTATTTAGCATATTGACTTGGAGAATCACAAGTACTTATACATTTTTGATAACAGGTAAAACCAGAAAGTATTTATATATGCACAAATATTTGTTCCTACAACTTTGAAATTTTACCCTATCCGAGGGCCAAAACACGTCACAAGTGAACCAAGTTCTTTTAAAGCATAGAAAACTGTATTAAAACATTTAAAATATGGCATTTTCGACAATATACATTTGTTGGTTTAGAAATAAGGTGCTTTATCAAAAGAATTTAATCATTGATCTTGGGGAATCAAATTAAATCATATTCCATCATAAATAATCATGATCAAGGGAAATTCAATATGAATCAGAAAAATCATAATTTATCAGTCTGATTATACCTAGTAGCATCCCTTTTGCCGACTGTCCCTTCTTGAGACCAACTTTGTATGTGCTGACGAACAGAACTCGATCACCCTCCAGTGGTTCTGCTGGTATAGGGGTCTTCTCACTCGATGCTGAAATGTTAAAATGTGTATTAGGCCCCAAAAAATTAATCTTTTAATTTTCAGGCCAAAAATTTCATAATAGAATGTGAGAGACAGGTATTTCTTTCTATTTAAAGATCTGCAAAAGGAAAAAACTCATTCAACTTCTGATTTCAACTTAAAATATGCTGATTCCACCTTTTCAATATGGCAATAAAATTGATCAATGTAGTGCCTTTTGACATGTGTGACTGTTTGCCTGTGTGACTGTGCCTTTGTTTATACATTTATTTTTTGGGGGGCCTAATTTATAAATTTAGTACATGTGATATTCTATATTAACAATTCCAATGATTACTTAAAAGAATAATGTGAAATATGCCCTGCCCACCCCCCCAAAAAAAAATTTCGGAATTTCTCTTAAAATTTATTTTCCATGTACATGTACTTATTCTCTGATAGATGTACTCTTATAGAATTCCTTTTTTACCCAAGGAGAAACAAGAGAAACAATCACATTGTAGATATTAATCATTATTTATGGTAGCTATAGGGGTACACTGTTTACATTCAATCCCTTGACTTTTAGGTCCATTTTTGAAAGCCTTTGAAATACACGAGTGCATTTAGGTACATTTATCTTTCTTTAGCTGGTCAATGTATTTTGATAAAATTTATCTATGCAAAAGGAAAAAATGTACCTCATTGCACTCATATATAAACTTTTAAAAATGCATTAAAAGTCCCCATTATAAACTCATGTTGTTTACCTGGTGTGAACTCGCTTAACCTTTCTAATGTTACTCGTCTGTGTCACAGGTGTCATGTGACACAGATTACTGTAAGCATGTTCGATGTAACTTTACATGCCATTTACTTTGAAATTCATTTATATAAGAATACATTATTTGTAAGTTGATTGCTAAGTCCCCCTCCCCCAACTGGTGATACAAAAACAAGTCTTGTCTGATCTGCTTAATTTCTTTATATATATATTGTCTATTGTTCCAAGGTCCACCCATTCTATACATTTTTATTCATTGGATGGACTGGGTCACAAACCGGAACAAAGTTACAAAGTGTACCAAATCATTGATAATGCCTCTATCATTACAATAAAAACGATGCAAGCTATCAACATTAATCAGGATGTGTCATTTTAATTTAGTCTTGTTTTAAAATAATCAAAAGCATGGTAGATTTTCTATAATTCATTGTATAAAAAGGGGCTGTTTTTATATGTTTAGGGATATCATCCTTTCTTATATTTCTGTTGCTGTTTTTTTTTAAAATACGGTATATAGTGTTGTTCTGTTTTCAATAAAAATGTCTTGCTAATAGAATATTAGACAGATGAACAAACAGACAGACAGACAGGATGATTCCAATATACCCCCCTAAACTTTGTTTGTGGGGGTATAAAAATTTACATTACAGGCTGAGGCAAGTTACATTTACCAAGTGTGTGATTTTCTTGGAATGCTTGCTACTTTAATACCCACATAAAACACCAAATAAAGCATTACATTTTATTATATAAATCAAGTCAACGTGGTTCTTTGATTTTTACCTGCTGTATAACCAGTATATGCATGATACAAATGAGTTGAATATATCAACTTCTGGGGGTTTTTTTTACCTTCTAAAACAGATTCTTCTTCCATTTTCTCTTCTGGTATCAAATAATCCATATTATTCTTTCTTAAGACATCTTCAAGCTCAATGACATATTCGTCATGTTTAAAGACAAATGTCAAGAAGTTTACAGCTCTCTCAGCCCTGGACTTTCCTGACTCAGGAAGAAAATTTTTCATTACATCCTTCAGAGCATGAATATCTTTGAATTTCTGCAACGTTTCCTGTATGATGTTGGTCTCAATATCTTCCAAAACCTGATTACACCTTTGCAAGAGAAATTTCTTAATTTTTTCTGAAAATTTAAAGAAAAAATTCCCTTTAGGTATTTTCTTATCAAAATAATATGATAATTTAATAAAATTAGTTTTGTTCTACAATCAGGCTAAAACTTTTTAATAATTACATAAAGCAATTCATTCTGTAATTTTTAAAAATGAATAAATTGATTCTAAATTTTTTGATTTAGCTTTACTTGCCTGCCCTTCTATGGATGTCTCTATCTACTTCTGTAGCTTGAACCTTTTCAACAAGATCCTGTCGTGAAACAGACTGCAGGTACTTTATGAAAGAATCCAAGATTTGTTCATTTTCTGATGTTCGAATCTTTTGAAGCAATTTTATTCCTCTTCTTTTTCTCCCTCCTTCACGCTCAATTTCTGACTTGTCCTCAAGCGTAATGCACTTTTTCTGGAGTAAGTAGGCAATAAGTTGAGAGGGCTCTAACTCATCAACCAAATATGTTTCATTTTTTTTTATCTTTCTTCTCATTATATCGTCTGGCTTCTGAGAGCGAGTTACTGAAAAAAAAAATTCATTTATTATTGCTTTTGTTTAACAAGTACTTTTGTTTGGGGCTTTTGTTGCTTGGCCCTTAAAAATACTATGTCTGAAAGAAATTGCATTGAAAGGCTTAATTTCTCTTCTCACAAAAGATTGAGTCAAAATACCAATTTAGCAATAAGGTAAGCATTCAGATTTTATTCAAGATGTAAACAAAAAATATTAGCACCCATAATGATAAAAAAAACCAACCTTTTGCACACGAAATGATATCAAAGGGTCTTAAGGTAAGGTTTGCAGCTTGCATTTTAAGTTTGGGAATTGTACCAAAGTTACATGCCATTTTGTTTACTATACTTAAGTCTTTTTTCTTATAAAATTCAAATGATTATGCCAGATCCTGTTTATGACTACAAAAGGTCAAAGTTCATAATTAAAACTGTCATTTTATTGAAATGTAAATAATTTCGTAAAAATATGTACATTTTATGTGACTAATATGGGTGTTATCTATGCTTAAAATGCTTGAAAATAATGTCACTATTTATATGATTTGTTTCTATTAACTTTTAATGAACTATTTAAAACAAGAGGCCAATAGGCCTAACGATCACCTGAGTACCATAGCCCATACACAAACTTGTCGAGGAGTCTCATATATGCATTTAATTACCGGTAAGTTTCATTCTGGAGTAGAAAAATTATAATATTGTAATGACAACCCTGTCCCTGCCTGAAATCTTTCAAAAAGGACTATGAAACCTATAATTTTAGCAAAAATCTTAAATATCATAATAGAGTGACTGACCTGTTATTGAAAAGGTGCAAAACTGATAGAAAATATTTTTCCCATATTTGTTAACTTTCAAGATAGGTTTCATGTGTACATGTTTTCATAGATAAACTAAAACAAGGTGGCTAGTATAAATGGTTTTTTAAACCAACCTCCCATCCCCCATCCCAAGGGGCAAACAGAGACTCTCCCTGTGGGCATCTAAACACATGAGGCCTACGGGCCACATCGCTCACCTGAACAACAGTTCCTTATAGCATTTTATTTCATAGCATATGCTATTTTTATTTTAAATTTTGAACCCCTTTCTGGGGCCCCAGTATTGGTCCGGGGTTTATGATTGGCCTTAACAATTTAGAATCTAATCTATTTGAGGATCCTTGCCTAGTAATCTCACAAACTGTAGCATTATAGTTCTTGAGAAGAAGATTTTAAAACATTTTCCATACATATTTCTATGTTAAAATTTGAACCCCTCCTGGGTCCCCAGTATTAGTCTGGTGGTCACAATTTTAACAATTTAGAATCTATACTATTGTTATTATTACCCAATGACGCCGAGACATTCTATTCCAAGGCAAAACAATCTACATCATTTAAGGATGCTTGCATAGCAATCTCACAAACTGAAGCATTGTAGTTTTCCAGAAGAAGATTTTTAAACATTTTCCCTCTATATTTCAATGTTAAACTATGGACCCCTTCTTGGACCCCAGTATTAAATCGAGGGTCATGGCGTTTATAATTTAAAATCTACACTATTTGAGGATGCTTACACAGTAATCTGACAAATTAAAGCACTGTAGTTCTTGAGAAGAAGATTTTTAAACATTTTCTATATACTTCTACGTTAAACTATGAACCCCTCTTGGGTCCCCAGCATTAGTCCAGGGGTTAATATTTTAAAAATATTGAATCTACATAATCTAAGGTTTCACCCATAGTACAGAGGGTTCTGCTTAAACTGATAGTCAGTTTGTCAGAGAAAAATTATCAGATTAATTGGTTAGCATTTATGTGGTCTTTGATTTTGGTATGGAATAAAATATAACTTGTTGTAAGACATAATTTATCAATGAAACTGTGTCTCAACCAATACGATTTCAGTATTTAACATAAAAGTATAATAAAAAATATTATTAAAGATGACAGCTTAATGTTTTTTTCTAAATATGCAGTCAGTTTTTATTCTGTGTCAGTAGACATTTTTTGGCTACACACTGCATTAAGAACCCCTACCCTTTACACTATATGAGTGTTTTGGCTCTGCCCTAGATTCAAATCCCTAAGGACCAAGGAGCGAGAAGATGTGCTCCGGACAAGGATTGTTCATATGATTCTGCTATGAGCTTCATATTTGACCTTGAATCTTCATTCAAAATCATTGCACACCCTTTACCCAAAAGCTCTGTTTATGTGAAGTAAGTGCCAAATAGGGCCAAGTGGAGAGTATATTTGTGCAGAGAAAAAGGATTATTTATGTGCAAAAATGCCAACTATCCCAATTTTTGCGGGATTCTCCCAATTTTAACATCATCATAAATACAAATCCCGATATCAGGATTGCCAAAATACCCCGAAATCCCGATTCTCAAAAAATTTAACCAGTTTTACGACAGTAAGTCCCGATTTCCATCTAAAATGTTAAATCCCGCACTGCTTGTCTTTGCTAACCAATCAAAAACCGGGATTGTGACTGCCATTGCTTTGTATATGTTTCATCTGTATTGCTTGTGTGGATATATCAGGATGTGTGAATTTGTGTAATTACCTGTACACTACCTGTGTCGGGGTGTTTGTAAACCTAATGAGGGGTATGTTTTGATAACAATTATATTGGGAAATATTGGGATGGGTAGCAAAATGCCACACTTTTTACACAAACTTCGACAAGTATGGGGGGCTACACCACCAAAGAAAAAAAACAAAACTTTTGTCCCAATATCTCAGCAAGTGGGAGGCAGATTCCCAATTTTCGAAATGGCTATCAGAATCCAAAATGGGTGACAACCATGCATATTGCTGTGCATGCAATAAGTATGTTTAACTTATATATAGTACAATTGAATATATTTAATGACTATATGGTAGGAGGTCATAAAATCGACAGGTCCTAATTTCGACAGCGTTTGTTTTTTTTGTTTTTTTTTTTTATTTGTACATTCTATTGTATACACATGGCACTAGGACAAATTCACAGCCAATACATTAAAATGCTTATGAAGATAGTAAAGTAATTGAATGTGAAATATTTTACCAGAAAATTAATGAATTTGACTAACCCTTCATTACTTTGAACATTTAAGCATCTCACCACAAATATTATTAGTGCCGTGTCAAACTGAGCATAAATTGTTTGCAATGACTAACATTTGTTGATGAAAATCAGGTAGTTTTGACAAATTTGTTTACCATCGTCAAGAAAATGTGACAGAAAACTGTAGAAGTGAAGAACCATACCTTTCTCCTCTGCAGCTGATTCCTTCTCCCTGATTTTCACTATGATTTCTATTTCTTCCCTTTCTCTTAAAAGATTATGTAGTTCTGCAGTTGAGAACAACATTTCTACCATATTCTGCACAACAGTGCCATCTTTGCTTAAAAATCTGTGGACAGCATTGTCTGTCAGTGGACATAAATGAATGACAATAGAGCCATTTGTTGCCTCTTTGATTTCCATGAATGTGTCCTGTAAAACCTCAATCTTAACTCTTGGGTCATTGTTGATGACTGTGACGACTCTGTCAATATTTGATTCTGGGTTGTCTTTTTCTTCTATTCTCATTTCAAGGTTAACATTTGATATCACTCCTTTACAGAAGCAAATATAGATACTGTGAATTGAAAGAATTAAGGACAAAATAAAATGAACAGCTGAAGTTTGTTAGTTTCAAATTATAATACCTGTTGCTATTGTCTGTAGAACTCCTCTGTCACTTCTCAAACAAATACCGGTATGTGATCCTGAACTTAAAGGATCTAAATTAAGACACCAAAAAAATGAGGTAATTTATTATGCATAAAAAATTAATTAAAGTACATATGTTATACAATCATACCACAAATAGGAGGCCAATTGCTAAATGGGTTCACCGAGCAGTAATGCCTGACTATACTACAAGTAACTAACATGCTTAATATATAACTTTATTTTAAAATTGTAACAACAAGAGGCCTTTAGGCAAAATTGCTTAAGTAAGCATTTAAGTTTTACCCTTTATCTTATTATTTTTTGCTTACTAAGACTTGCTTAAAAATAGTCAATATATACTCTGTTGAAATTTTTTGGTACATAAATTTGAATCACAGTGTGTCTCAAAACCCCAAAACAAGAGGCCCATGGGCCGAATCGCTCACCTGAACAACAGTTCCTTGTATCATTTCATATTAGTTTTTTTTAACATTTTACCAATTTATTTCTCTGTTAAAATTTAAACACCTCTTGGAGCCTCAGTATTGGTCCGGGGGTCACGATTTTAACAATTTAGAATCTACATCATTTGAGGATGCTTGCAGAGTAATATCACAATTGTTGCATTGTAGTTCTTGAGAAGAAGATTTTTAAACATTTTCCCTATATATTTCTATGTTAAAATTTGAACCCCTCATAAGGCCCCAGTATTAATCTGGGGTTCATGATTTTAACAATTTAGAATATACTTCATTTGAGGATGCTTGCATAGTAATATCACAAATTGAAGCATTGAAGTTCTTGAGAAGAGAATTTTTAAACATTTTCCCTATATAATTCTATGTTAAACTTTGAACCCCTCTTGGGGCCTCAGTATTGGTTCAAGGGTCATGATTTTAATAATTTAGAATATACATCATTTGAGGATGCTTGCATAGTAATCTCACAAATTGTAGCATTGTAGTTCTTGAGAAGAAGATTAATTTTAAACAATTTCCCTATATAATTCTATGTTAAACTTTGCACCCCTCTTGGGGCCCAAGTATTGGTTTGGCGGTCATGCTTTTAACAATTTAGATTCTTCACAATATATATAAGCTTTGGTGTAAATATTAGCATTTCTGGTGCATTGGTTCTTAAGAAGTAGATTTTTTAAGACATGCACCCTATTTTCACTGTTTTGCAATTATCTCCCTTTTAAAAAGGGATTTGCCCTTTATTTTCACAAGTTAGAATCCCCTTCCCATAAGAATGCTTAAGTTTGGTTAAATTTGGCTCAGTGGTTCTTGAGAAGAGGTCAAAAATGTGAAAAGTTTACACAGATGGACGGACAGACAGACGAACGAACGGACAATGGACAACAGGTGATCAGAAAAGCTCACTTGAACCTTCGGTTCAGGTGAGCTAAAAGGATCTATTGCTAATAACAAAAGAATTGGCCTATAGGGGAAATGGATTTCCTGGAAAAAATCACTTTTGAAAATCAAAGTTTTTTCGTTATTTTCGAATGTGCATTTTGAACCTATCATATTGCTCTTGCAATTTTATTATTAATCTTCAAAGTTGCTAAAACAACATTTTCTCAGTATCTTTCTGCATGGTTTTTGGCCTAGATATTCTTCAGGACCGGCCTGCCCTCAAAAAAAACTTAATATGTTGGGGACCCCGGCCCTGGGGTCAAATTTTGCAAACAAGAGGCCCATGGGCCACATCGCTCACCTGAGCAACAATAGACATAATAAAATCAGCTTTATGGAGTCATATACAGAATATCTGAACAATGTTGTATAATAGATCCTGTATAAAAAAAAATTCCCCTACATATTCTTATGTTTATCACTGAGCCCCTTTGTAACAGGATGGTTTTACAGTCATATCACATATTAAGCATTGCAGTTATCAAGAAGATGATCAGACTTAAACAACTATTTATATATGGATTATAAACCTACATCAAATTTTGAACCTCTTGTGAGGTCCAAGAATTGTCCAGGGGCCAGAGTCTAAACAACTTTAAAGAATCAACAATATGTCAAAATGTTTGCATATAAGTAAAACCATATATAATAACATTTGAGTTTTTGTGGATAATTAAATGTTTTCCTTTGTAAAATTGGAATCCCCCCCCCCCCCTGTGGCCCAACCCTACTCCTGAAGAATATGATTTTGACAAATTTTAATCTACACTATCTGAACTGACTAACATACTTGCCAACTGACCCGATTTCGTCAGGTCACACCCGATTTTTCGACCCTTCACCCGATTATTTTTTATGACCTGGCGGGTCATGCTTTTCACCCAATTTTTGTCGAACAACCCGAAAATCTCCCGATTTCCGGATTTGGTTCGTAAATTAAGTTGCGCGTTTGATTTCTAGTTATGAACCCAAGCTGAGCTTGGATTTACGTAAACAATGCCGATGGCTATAATAGATAAGTGTTAATTATTATTGTGAGTTGTTTTGACAAACCAAGGGTTTAAATCATTAAGTGTGATGGCTTCCAATAAGAAAAGGTCTTCATCGAGGCTTTTTGCGTTCTATGTAACGCACATTTGAATATTGGATCTTGTGCCCAAAATGATCTGACTAAACATTCAAAAATGCTAAGTCATGTAAAAAATGCTTTTTAATACACAAAAGCATTCCAAGTCACAACTTTCATGCCATCGTTTACAGAGTTCAAAAGCAAGGTTAATGTAGCAGAAACTATTTTTGCACTTTTTTTAGCTGAACCACAACCTAACATTTTTTGTGTCAGATCACTTTACAAAATTCAAAATCAGCAACTTTTAGTTACATGCAATGCTTCTTTGCAATAAAATATTACACATACGTTTTAACACATATTTCTATTGTATATACCTTTGAAATGCATGGTAAATGTCGTGAATGTCGTTACGCGCTATGACCAGATTTTTTACTTTCCAAATCTGGTCATACCAGATTTTCACATGTTGGAGGTTGGCAAGTATGCTGACTAAAGTTAGAGCTTTTCTGGACAATTTGTGTTTTAGAAGATGATTTTTAAAGATTTTTCCCTATATATTCCTATGTACCCCCCCCCCCCATGTGACCCCACCCTACTGCCGGGGATCATGATTTGAACAAACTTGAATCTTCCCTACCTGAGGATACTTCCACACAAGTTGCAGCTTTTCTGCATGATCGGTTTCTGAGAAGAAGATTTTTAAAGATTTTTCTCTATATATTCAAATGTGAAAATTCAACCCCCCCCCCTTTCACTGAGGCCCCACCCTACCCATAAGGATCATAATTTTATCAAACTTGAATCCGCCCTAGCCATGGATGCTTTCACATAAGTTACAGCTTTTCTGGCCGATTGGTTTCTGAGAAGAAGATTTTAAAGATTTTTCTCTATATTCCTACGTAAAAATTCGACCACCCCCCCCATTGTGGCCCCATCCTACCCCTGGGAATTGAACAAACTTGAATCTACACTACCTGAAGATGCCTCCACACAAGTAATAACTTTTCTGGCCAATTAGTTTCTGAGAAGAAGAGTTTTAAAGATTTTTCCTTATATCTTCCTATATGAAAACTC
>WFKH01011581.1:59676598-59693231 GCA_016163765.1 Magallana hongkongensis | reverse complement strand
TAAATCATACTCCTTCTGGCAAAGAAAATGTACAACTTGCGAGTCTTAATTATCAACTCTTTGGAAACTCATGGAATTTCTCTACATTATACTAATTTCAACGGTGTAGTATGAAGAAAACCCATTGGTTCAATGGTGTAACGTACATAGAAAGCCCATTTTAGTTACGCTCTCCTTGGGTTCAAATGTGACCAATCACCCACCTATAAGTAATTGGTTGTACTAGCTTGTGTTTTAACGACTCTTCCACGTTTATTATGATACAAGCTGGCATCATTATCTTTTTTTAAACTTCATTTAAATCGTCCCATTGAACTAGATTTTTTTAAACTGATTAATTTACAGCAATTCGTAAGAAAAAAATAAAAGGAAATGTTTCTTATATTTCTGCAAGGCAGATGGTTTTGATGGGATTCCTGCAGGCCTTAAATCTACAAACCTTTAAAATTTTATTACTTTTAAGTATAATTACGAGAAGAAATATCACAAAAGTCTAAATATGAAGACTTCAATTTTACCCTACAAAATCTCTAGAATTCAGGAGTTTCCGGGGGCTTTGCCCCCTGGACCCCCATAAAAATAAAAGGAAATGTTTCTTTATATTTCTGCAAGGCAGATGTTTTTAATGGGATTACTGCAGGTCTTAAATCTACAAACCTTTAAAAATTGTAATGAATTGTTTTACTTTTAAGTATACTCACGAGAAGAAAAATAACAAAAGTCTAAATTTGAAGACTTCATTTTTACCCTACAAAATCTCTAGATTCCAGGAGCTTCCGGGGGCTTCGCCCCCTGGACCCCCACCAGGGCTTTGCCCTGGACCCCGGACCCCCTGCCTAAAACTGGCGCCCCCTCTAACTTCAAATCCTGGATCCGCCCCTGGATTGAATTAACACAGACTGACCGAATAAACAAAAGATGGGAAAGTGGAAATGTTACACATTAGGAGAAGTCGCCAAAAAATGATTTTCGACAGATCTGGATATCTTTTCGCCAATTTAAAAAAAATCCAGCGCGAGCATTTGGCAGAGGGGCGGGGGGAGGGGGCAACACAGCAGTGAGTTCGTTTTTACAGTTTTACAATGAAACGAACGACCTTGTAGAAACACTACAGAAGTGCTTAATATGTGACCGATAGAATCTAAACAAAACTTTTGAATATTCTTTAAAACAATCACCGAATGCCTCAATTCAGGACATTCTTTTATCGTGCCAGCACCAACCGCAAAGATGTAACATGGAACTTTGTTTATAATTTGATTTGATTTTTAAACTACCTTGTACGCAATCGTATTAATCAAAACTAAATCAACTGTACATGTAATAAATTTATCTTTTCATCTTAAACCAATATAATATTTGAAAACATAATTTAAAAAAAATGTGTTCGTACAAAATATGAAACATGCACGCGTGATAAGGTACATGTAGAGAACACGAACCTACCGCGGATCACTTATCCACTCGCGCGGGGGATCTCCTCGGCCATGTGCGCGGGATATTCATCATTTTCCTTGTTGATTTAAAACATTTATTGTACATTTTTAAAAACATTTTAGGCTTACAAACCAACCATTAATTCATGTCTGACGATGTTTCCGATTTGAAGTAATATCGCTTTTATTAATTTTCAGAACGACTTCTTAATTTACACTCCAATGTTTAATTAAATAAATACAAGATGGACAAACTTTTATAACATATATAAACCCAAACACGTTCATATACGTGTAAGTGTTTGTGTATTAGATAACCGCTTACCGCTAGGTAGTGCAGCAGTGGCTGATCTCCTCGGTCGTGGGCGAAGGATAGATTACGAAAAGATACAACGCACAGCTCAGAACACAGGAAGATTTGAAAAGTTTGCAGTATAATGACTAAAATCTATCAAATAGAAGTTCTTTTTTTTACTTTAAACCCACAATTGATCTATGTCTGATATTGCTTTAGATTGAGAACGACATTATTTTATTAATTAACTGAACGATTTCTTCATTGACACCCTATCGTTTAATCCAATTGAAGAAGAATAAACTTTTATGTGTAATCAAAACTAAAACAATTCTTCTGTTTGCGACTAAATAAAATTGCATATGAGAGTCGCGACTCTTGTGTATTAGATAACAGCTGACCGCTAGGTAGCCCAGCCGCGACCATGGTGACCGATTTTCTCGGCCGCGGGCGAGGGATAACTTACGTAATGGTACACACAGACACACACACACAACTCTGATTCAAGGTAGATTTTAGATGCACGCAGTATGAAAACTAAAATGTAATACATATATTTTTTTTTAATCCGTATTTTGTGTTTTACTAGAAAAGAAAAAAAGCTGTTTCGTTTTCCGATTCTCGTTTTTAAGGATTGTGCACTATAAGAACTTAAACTCCTAAAAAAAATCATGTATTGTAAAAAAAAAAAATATGTCTTATGAATTTAGGCCACTGTATAAACCAGCATACTTTCTGTGGTAACTTTATGCCAGTTGTACGCACAAAGACTTTCGTTAATTTGCCAAATGAAACGAGGTACATGTTAACATGTAAAGCTTTTTACACTCATACAACACAAATCACCAACAAAATAACATTGTAACGACCTTTATGAGATCCCAACAAACAACTTTTCCAGCGACAGCCATATCGAAATCCTAACCGTTTTTGAGTTATTAAGCAAAAACTTTCAAGCGCTATTGGCCCTTAATTTTAGGGGCCAGCCCTTTTTTATTGGTGTCAAATGAAAGCCCTTAACATTTTGCACAACTTTTATTCTACATGTCTTAACAAAATATTTTGCGTTTAAAAGATACAAAGAAAAATATGTCTAAATTTTTGCACTTTTTGGAATCCTATTTTTTGACCCCCTACCTTTTTCTATATAAAAAACATAATCCAAAAACAAAAATCGATGTGCACAACTTCAATGTCTCTGTTATTCAAATTCGTTGCTGCTATCATAGTCTCGGAGCCTTTGTCTGGAAACCAAAGGCCCTAAAAATTTTTAAAAGGGGAATAACTCGTTAACGGAAGAGGAACTCTAGAACTTATGAATTGATTAAGAAAGTGTTTTGTAAAGTCTATGGGCCCTGAAAATTTGAGCAAAAACCGTTCAGAAATGAGCACGATATGAAGCATCAAAGTTCGCGTCTAGGAAGAAAAAAAAGAAAAGAAAATTTTTTCCCCGCACAATAATAGTAAGGTCTTCCGTTGGAAACGGAAGACCTTAATAATTACTACTGGTATTAATGCTTGTGATGATTATCTTTTAAAGAATTATTACCAAAGCAGAGGACCAAACTATTTTACAGACCCACTCTATCACTCACTCACTCACTCTCTCTCTCTCTCTCTGTTACAAGTTTGAGAATACACGACTGACATTAATTAGGTCTTTCCACCTTTCAGGTGAAAGACCTCTTGTTTTCTCTTCTTTTTTCTTATTTAGCTCGGGGAGACTTTTTTGTTATTAGGGTTATCCAAACAATTAAAACTTTATGTAATTGCTCATTAAAAGTTATGGTACCATTTGACCCTGTGTCAAAAAACTCCCAGAACTTACAGAGTTATTGCCCTTTGAGAAGGAAATGCTTGTTATCACTACTCCTCTGAAACCATAAGAGATAGAGATTTGGAACTTTTACCAATGTCTTCAGAACACTTAGAGGGTTCTTCAATCTATTCATACCGAAAGGATCTGAGGCCCCCTTCTAGCATTTATTGGCCTTGAAAGTATTTAAATTTCCATAAAATCACTTCCAACTTTTTTACTATTCGTCACAGAGACTTCGGACCACTTGGGATGGGAGCGTCTACCTTGGCCGATTAAAATGACATAAAGGTCAAAGGTTAAGATCATTTGGAAATCTATTAATTAATGAGTTTTTAGATCTCTTTTGTTTAGGGACGTAGAGAAAAACTTTTTCATGGACGTAATAGGACATCTTAAGACATTTTTAAATAAAGCCCCTTGGCTCCTACCTCTGAATAATTACAGAGTTATTGCCCCTATTGTATGAAATGCTTGTTATCGCTACTCCTCTGAAACCATAAGAGATAGAGACTTGGAACTTTTACCAATGTCTTCAGTACACTTAGAGGGTTCTTCAATCTATTCATACCGAAAGGATCCGAGGCCCCCTTCTAGCAGTTATTGCCCCTGAAAGTATTTAAATTTCCATAAAATCACTTCCAACTTTTTTATTATTTATCGTAGAGACTTCGGACCACTTGGGATGGATGTGTCTACCTTGGTCGAACAAAATGACATATTGGTCAAAGGTTAAGGCTATTTGGAAATCTGTTAATTAATGAATTATCATATCTTTTGAAATACAGCATTATACTAAGGGTTTCAATAGCTTGCTGGATTGCGCAATAAGGTATTCATTTTGGTCAGCCAGGTATCACATCAGGTCCTGTGGTTACTCAAGTGGAAATTGTTTTTACAGTTAACTCATTTATATTGAACAAAGATAGCTAGCCTCTAGAACAAGCCCTTCTATTGTAAGGTTTTCTGTTTATATGCTTGTGTTAAGAATATTCACTTGGCGAGCACATCAGTTTTGTTTAGATTAAGTGGAAAAAAAATCAGAAAAAGTAATTTTAAAGATTTTTACGATAAACAACAGGGAATTCTTAAAGCAATGGCTTGAAATACAGAAAAATCCTCTTAAAAAATCATTTATAGCTTTGTTGTTTTCCCATTTTCTAGTACAACATATATCACAGGTATAATAATTTTTTGTATACCTTATTGAGCAATCTTAGAATTTGTAAAAAAATATTAAAGTGGAAAGACCTCTAATTATTCCAGAACAATTAGTCTACTAGTTAGCTTTTATCATGTTTATGTACACATAGAGTGAAAAATAACACTCCAATTCTTGCCGATAATCTACATAGTTATAATGTATTTCTTCCAATATGCATTTCCAACTTGTGATTCGTACAAGAAAAATAAGCATATGAGTTACTACTATAGTATTTACAGCATTGATAACATGTATCTAAATTGGATAAAAGAGCATTTGGCGTTAGAGAAAGTGAAGCGGGAAACTTTAGAAGTCTCCGTTACGACATCATAAACCAATGTGCACATAACGGCCACTTGAGTTGTCCAAGTTGCATACAGAATTTGATGGCGAAAACAAACCCGCGACCTACCTTAAATGTGCTATCAAATGTATTAAAACCAGGGACCATTTGTTTGTCCATGAATAAACATATCACTGGATTGAGATCACTGCTTTCTTCAATAAGGGACTGATACATGTCCTTCGTTTATACATTTACTATCACTAATATTTTACATCGTGACTATTACCATATTGGCAATCTTTTTTTGACAGAAAGCTGCAATAAAACTCCAATCACATCTTATCATTTATAGTGCCAATGCTATCCATTTATTTTAAGTCAACTCAAGTAAACTTGTGGTAGGTTCTCAAAGTCTTGGATTTCAACATACTGATACTATTTCAAACAATTTATGAGACATGCTGAGATATGCAAATTCTCTCTCTCTCTCTCTCTCTCTCTCTCTCTCTCTGATACTTACCAAACTCTTTTCTTCTTCTCCAAGCCTCAAGAACCTGTTTAAATATTTCTTCATGTTGTGATTTCAAACAATTCAACAAACATTCACATCCCTTTGAACCTTTTCTGATAGATTCTTTTACTAACATTCCTCGCTGAATTCTATTATCTGTTTTTGGTTTTGGAACAGCTTTAAGAACTCCATGTTGCACTAAATTGTCAATGGTAATTTCAAAATGCAACTGTTTACGAATACATCGAAAATTAATTCGAACACATTCCACGCATTCCTCTGTTGAAAAAAAAAGAAATAAAAATCCATTCAAAATCATCAAAATTACAATATTCTGAAACTTTTTCTGTAAAAGGTCAGAGAACAAGAGGCCAATGAGCCACATCACTCACCTGAGCAACAATAGCAATAATGAAATCAGTTTTATGGAGTCACATGCAAAATATCTGGGCATTGTAGTAGAATAGATCCTGTATGAAAAGATTTACAAATTTTTCTCCAGATATTTTTATGTAAAAAATTGATCCCCTTTTGTAACAGGACGATTTCATAGTCATATGATGTCACATATTAAGCAATGCAGTTTTCAGATTATTCATATTTATTAATATATAAACCTACATCAAACTTTGAACCCCTTGTGGTGCCAAAAACTCTTCAGGGGCCACAGTCTAAACAATTAAGAATCAACAATAGACCCCTTCACGATAACTGTGGTACTGCTCTCTTGCAGGGCAAATTGATATACTTTGCCGAAGTTTTAGTAGATAGATAATTAAATGACGTAAATGAAACAATCAACGTTAGGTCATTTATCACCAAACTATGTCATTTTGCCCTGCAAAAGAGCAGTACCGCAGTTACCGTGAAGGGGTCTATATGTTAAGATAGGTGCAAATAAGTAAAACTATATATTATAACATTTAAGATTTTGAGAATAATTTTAAATTTTTTCCTCTGTAAAAATTCTACCCACCAATATTGGATCCCACCCTTCTCTTGAGAATCATCATTTTGACAAATTTAATTCTGCACTATCTGAGGATACTTTCACTAAAGTTACAGCTTTTCTTGGCAAATCTGAAGAAGATTTTTAAAAGAACTTTCCCTATATATTTCTATGTATAAATTCACCCCCCCCCTTCCATTGTGGCCCCACCCTATCCCCAGGAATCAATTTCAACAAATTGAATCCATACAGTAAATTCCTGAGGATGCATCTACACAAGTTTCAACTTTTCGAGTCATGGTTTTTGAGAATAGGGTTTTTTTAAAAATGTCACATATTTCAAGGATAATTTGTGTCAAGTTTGATCAAAATTCACCCAGTGGTTATTGAGAAAAAATAAAATATGTAAAATGTTTACAGTTGAACGAACAAACAGGCAAGATGAATGGATGGAAAGATGGAGGCCAGACAAAGACTGATCAGAAAAGCCCACTTGATTTTTCAGCTCAGGTGAGTTAAAGCCTGTGTCCTAACATAACCCTTACGTTTAGGCGTCATGGATGTACTTTCTTCTCTCTCCTGAAGCATTGATAAGATATGCTGTTGGTTGGAAAGTTTCAGAACATGCAGGAAGATGTTGAAACACTTAGGAGATTTACTTTCCAGGTAACGAAGAACCAGTCGTATTTTATCCATTCTTAAAACACTGTCCTCTATTGTATCATGACTGTCAAGGTCAAACACACTAAACTGGAAGAGATAGTCTGCTACTTCAGTCGGTTCAAGTTCATCAAGAAATAGAGGTCTCCGTTCCTTCAAGACATCTTTTGAAAAGCGTATGTCATCATCTCCTTCAGCTGAGGGTAATAAACACATTGTTGAAACAGCACATAAAAATACAACTAACTTGGGTGCATATATATATAGGACAATTGTTAATAGAAAATCTAATGGTTATTAAAAAGAAGACAAAGTCATTTAGTATTGATAAGAATGGACAACATTGATTGTTATTTTACCAATTTATATGTATTAAAATGTTGGATATAGCATTTATACACAATCAATTAAAGTCTTAATTAATTAAAGTTGATTTACTGTCTAAAGACACAAAATAACCTTTAGAAAAAACTTGGTAAGTAATATTCTGTTTATGATGAATCAGAGCATGATACAAATTCATTTCAAAAATTATTCCTGTGAATTTCTCTAGGTAAAAAGAGATGATATGTCAATGAAGACATCTTGGATTTTTTCTCTTTCAATTTGCACAATCGAAATCAGTATTGATTTCAATTGTGCATTTGACAGGTAGCAAATGTGTATTTTTGTTTAAATTGTTAAAAAAAGATGAAAACAGTAACTTGGGACAAACATTAACTAGCTTTACAATATGTCTATCAATGGCTACTTCAAATGTGTTCAAAAGTGAAATGCCAATAGACAACAAAAGATAGCTACAGGATACCTGAGTGATTCAAAAACCTTGAGAGTAAATGGCTTTCTCTTAGTTTTGGGAGATATTCTCTGTCAAGAACAAACTTTGTTTTAAAAAAAATGGGCAAATTTATTACACTCAAGAAAAGGACCTGGATTGGCCATTTATCAAGGATGGAGAATACCAGGAAATGTACCAAAAACAACATGGAGAAGTAGTATAGAGCAGGAATGCCCAAAACTGGAGTGGAGTAACTAGGCTTCAGCAAGGGCAGCAGCCAGAGACAGGTGGAAGCTGTGTATTAAGGTCGTCTGTGCCATTTGGCACAAAGAGGATAGGTTTTAGACTTACCAGACGCAAGTTGTCTGTTTTGTAAAGATACAAATTCTGGATTCTTCAGAATTGTCCAAAACTGTTCACATGCATCTTCTCCTTCTCTTAAAATTCTTTTTAGCAGTTTCCCACATTTTGTATTGTCTGCATCCTTGTAGTCAGCTTTCTCTTCATCACTTAACACAGAGAGGGCCACTAACTCATCTATCAGAGTTGTGTGGGTGACCAGATTTTCTTTCAAATATACAAAATCTTTGCGTATAGCATTGAAAAATTCTCCTGAAAAAAAAAATGTTTATAGTTAATTTCATTGGTAAAACATGAACTCCATGGGCAACATTACTCACCTGAGCAACATGTGCCAACCAAAATGCTTGACAAAATTGAACCCATGGCAATTTTTTTTTTCAACATTTGCAAATGAAAATAAGCAAAAATATTTCAAGTTTATTCATATTGAAAAATGCTCTTTCAATTATGAACTTGCATAAAACTTCTTTACTCAAATAAACAAAGACTTAGAAGAAGTTGTATCTTAAGGTCTTAAAAAGGTCCAACTGCTTCATCTGATAAAATTACTCTATCAAATTAAGTATCAAGTTAGAAGAATTGTGAAATGAAAATTACCTGGTGAAGGCTTTGCCATTGTTCCGCTTTGGGCTGCTTTTACATCAATGAACCATAGTCATTTGCTAAATCGAAAGCAAACAAAAACATAAGTAATCATTTTAATGATACCACCTTTTATCATATTGTATAACAAGAGGCCTACAGGCTAGTGATGTTCCAATCATCGATTATAATCGAAAATCAGTCGATTGTTACTGCATTCTAAGCGCTCGATCATAAAAGGTTTCATTACGATTAATCAGTTGAGGTTTTTTTACCCCTTTCTAAGAATGCATATCATAAACAGAATATTCTAGACGCGAACTATCTAAACCCTAAAAAAGGCGCGCGGTCTGAAAATGGCTGACATGTCAGATGAGCTCCATATTCTTACTCGGGAAATACAGCACATTCTCGAATTTGGACGCATTTTGGTTTCAAGAAAATTAATGTTTGACTGCCTACTAAAGAAAATCTTTTGAGTATAAAATTTTCATGGTTAGAAATACTTACTGAATTAAAATACGAAAGCCTAGTAACAAGTCTGTTAATTGTAACTTGTTTATTTACATTTATTTAGCACTAAGCTATAATAAAATACAAAAACCTCCGATTATAATCGATAATTAGTTAGTTGCGGAAAACCGATTATCGATTATGAAAATTCCCGATTCCCATCACTACTACAGGCCTTGATGGTCACCTGAGTACCATAGCCCTTAGAAGGACAGATGGGTATATCCCTCTAACTATTTTTAGAATCCGTAGGACAACAAAGTAGTGCCTTTAAGCAAAATAGTTCCTATACTTGCAGAGTGTATATACCAGGGATGGGGTCAATTACATTCGAAAGTAATTAATTAAATTACAATTACTTGCATAAGACCTTCAATTAAATTACCATTATCATTACATGTATTTTCAAATGTAATTAATTAAATTACAATTACTTTGCAAATATAATTAATTAAATTACAAATTACATTTGAGAAAAATGCATTTATTGACTTTATATCATTGACATGTATTTTTTCACCCAAATTCCAGTTTTTTGTACAGTTTTGTGGTCTTCAACTTATCACATGTATGTAGTTTATACATTTCAAATAACATTTGATTTTGTTGTAAAAATAAACAGAGACTTTTTTTTATCAAACTCAGTAATAATTGGAAACATTAATTATTCCAATAAGATAATTAAATTTTATTTAGGGAAAAGAGATTGAGCATACCATCAAAATTATATGGTCCCTAACAAATTGATAAATATTTGACACAGTGATATTCATAAATTTGGGACCCTCATGATTAGATAGTCAATCTATTACAAACTACATGTATATTTGATAAAAAAAAAAATAATGCATTTAACTACTCTTCCTAACTTGACCTAGTATTTGAATTTTTTTTATACTTATGTACTATTGGAACATTTGGAAGTGTGGGGGACAACAGACAGTGGACAAGCAGCTTTCTTATTCATGTATACATCAGTGTGTAATTGACAGTAATTGAAAAGTAATTTGAATTACATGCCTTTTTTGAAAGTAATTAATTAAATTACAATTACATGTAATTGAAAATTTGGTCAATTACACATTACTTTCAATTATATCAAATTTTGTAATTAATTACACTCAATTACCATAATAAATTACCATTACCCCATCCCTGGTATATACATTTATTGGAACATTTTAAATCAGAATGCTTGACACATGTCAGAAAAGAGGATTTGCAATTTTAAAAGGATTAAGTGTCAAAATTGAATTATCATTTGAAGGAAAGAATTGAAATTGTTTGCTGTACACCCTTTCCAAAATTGTGAAATTCCCTACTTTTACTTTCATTTTCAGAGTTTTTCAATACAGACACATTTTGCTGGAAAACGAATCTGACTTCACACCACAAAATTTTAATATGAGAGAGCCAATTTGATGAGCTTTCGTTCAACAGGTCCCTCGTTGCTGAACGAAAATTAGGGCCAGAGCCAAGAACCTTAACGTTAACATTACTGCCTATGGAAAATGCATTAGTGGACTATACCCAGATGGACCTGTCATGGAGTCTTATGTTTGCTTTTTTTAATAGCTTCATTTTGAAGTCTAATTTAAACCCTATTCCAAGACTTGTTTGACTGTTACCCCTGCTTTTATTATTTGATGTTTAAAAAACATGGATTCATAACATCAGGGGGCAAGAGTCAGAGGAATCTCCAATTATCCATACCTTAGCTCTAGCTGGGGCTTAAAATTGTAAATTTTTGGCAAAAAGAGACCTGCAGGCTTTTAATGGTCAATCTTTTATAATATTCAAAGTTTCATTTACAAATGCACAAAACATGCATACAGTTTATTGCTACAAGCAGACAATGCAAAGGTAATTAAAGTAGATTTTTTAAAATAGAACACATTTAAATTTAAATCAATATGGCCAAGTGACAATTAACCTTGTTGTTTTCAAGATGAAGTTTAAAATATTAACTTGTTAGCAGACAAGGCATGAACACTGGCAATAGGTAAAAGTTACCCATGCAAGTGACTCAAGTGACCTAAAAATTTACATGTTCACAATACCGCCATACTGTAAACCAACTTTTATTCGCGCAACATTAATTTGCGATTTACTGTTGATAAACTGGTTTGCGACAACTAATTTTATTACAACCATATGAAAAAGGCTGGTTGGCAGCGAGAAAATTTGCGACTTGAGGCTCTCGTTAACCTCACAAAATTTTCTTGCTCGCAAATAAAAGTTGGTTTACAGTATTTGTCATCCCCACCACTAACGCCTCGCCGTCTTTGAGATTAATCAACCAGATATATTTCTGTAGTCAGTCATTAACAAACCTAATAGGTAATAATGTATCTTTTATATACTGATGTGTAATAATAACAATAGGTGCCTAATTATATTTTCGTTTTTGCATAATATGTTAGGCCTTTACCAATTATTGTACGGTGATTTTACCATGCATCCGACGCCCTTGGATTTTTTTCTTTGATCACACAACAATTATAGTCCAAATATAAACAAAACTTATTTTAAAAGTTACAGGTTTTCCCCTTACTAAATTATGGAGAGAAAATAGTGAAATTGTTAAAAGTGTAGAAATTTAAATAACGCAGATTTATGAAGTGTTTAACTATTTAACCATGGATCGGACAATATTTACCAAGCATCAGACAGCTATGTTCTGGTTTTAATGCGAAAATGCAGAGGTTCGAAAAAAATAAATTTATTTAAATGCTATTCAGATTTCGTTTAATGTAAATCCTCAAATCTACAGTCAGGAATTTAGACTAGTGCTTCTGTTTAAAGGAATATTTATCTTGAGGGGTTCTTTATCATGCCAGCACCTACAGGAACTTTGGATTAAAAAGGCAGTATCCATAAAACTTGAAATTTAAGTGGTCTGAGGAATGTGTTTGTCATACATGTTAACTCTACCGATTAATGCGGAAGTCTACCGCTTTTTAGCTCTGTCTAGCCCCTACCGCTTTTATTAAAAAATCTACCGCTTTTCTTCAAAATACATTCCTTGTTTTGATAGATAGCCATTTTGGAAGCCATTGTGGTCAAAAAATCTCGTCAGGTTTGAAATTAGCGCGTGACTTTGAATCGGAGGCAAACAAACGCTTTATTAAGTCTCTTGAATGACAAGTTTTCAAGCATGTGTTTTACATTGACCAATGAAAGAAGCCACTTCCCGTGATTACATTAGTTACAAGATATGTCGATATTATCCCCGCAAAGGAGAAAGAAGCTTTGCAATTCCACACGTGGCTCTAACGATGACTGAATATATCTTTTAACTTGGTCATAACAGTAAACTTGACTTATTGAATGCTGCATGATTTGTAATAAGCATGTAAACATTGTTTTGATATTGAAAAAGAATATACGATTTCCTACTAGTTCTTACTTCTCTTGTATGGTAAATTTTGGCAACTTAACATATTTTTCTGAACAAAGACAATTGTTAAAGTCTCTGCACTCAAATATTTTTTCCTCAAAAAAAAAAAAATAGTTTACCGGTAATCAATATAATGGTAAATGCATGAAAACATTTTTATGGATTGTGTTGATATTACTAAATTTCAAAAGTCATTTATATTTTAGTTAATATCATTAATTACTTATCAGAAACTCTTACTACATATGTAATACATAAAAATCTACGCGAAAAAGGCCGCGCGTGATGCTACCGCTTTTCGGTTCAAAATCTTAACCTATTTTTCATCACTGGAGGTTAACATGTATGGTGTTTGTATCAATTATTTTTTAAATTTTTAGTACCTAACATGTTAATTATTAGAAAAAAATCATGCATTGAAAACTGTCCGATGCATGGTTAATTTGTGTCCGATCCATGGTGAAATAAATATATGTAGTAAAAATGACCTTGACATTAATTTTTCAAATTTCTAAGACTTATTTTAATCAAATTTTGCATCAAAACTTACTCCTTTCTAATTATTTTTGGTAGAGTGTGGATTTTCACTAATTTACAATCAAATGCACAACATTCAAATAATGCATTTGTGTAAAAACTTCGTAACTAAATTTTCAATGATGGCGTATTTGTCGTCAATATACGATGAATGCTGGAGAAAACGTACCCAGGAGAAAACGTACCCTATGAAAATCATAAATTATAGTTTTCATAAATATTCTTGGATGAAACAAAATAAAATATACAATAAACATTGTTCAATTGTTGCTGTTGTTTTTAAATACATAATCACGTACATAAATTATTAAGATAATAATTTTGTTTAATTAGACAATAATTTGTTACATACACATACACGAACATCGCCTGAGCAGTTTAATTAGTCGGCAATTAATCCACCATAAAGGAAACCGTTAAATAATTAGTTTTTATTGCAATCTAATTTGGAGAAATAAATGATGAGTATCTCAAGAAGTCGATAGCGCGTTTTACATGTACATGTTCCATGTATATAGATTGTAAAAAACGAAATAAATTATATGTCACCTATATTAAGAGTTTTTGTTTCCATTGCTGAAATGTCTCTAAAATTGACCATACTTTGAAAGTCTCTAAGGTCTATAGCAGATTACTTATAACTATCATGGAAATTCTATCAACTATTGAAAATTATTTATAAAACTAAGTTGAAATTTTTTAGCTCGATCAAATCAAGTCCAAGTCTTTTAAATATTTGTTTGATTCATATGTATGAAAAATACTACGAGATGAATTACAACACATTGAACTGTCTTTCTTAGTAAATATATGAATTCCTGATCATAGAATAAATAATCCTAATATTATTTATAAAATGAATATACATGTATTTCTATATATTTATGCATTGAAATATGCATAAAAGTAGCATTTGAAAACTATTTAATATATATGTCTAAACCCTTTAAATATATAAAGTATTAAATTCATATATCCAGTATAAAATTCATACTTTCCGGAATATTTATGGTGTAAAATAGTATTTAAAAGTATTAAAAACTATTAAGTAGTATATTTATTATTTTCATAGGGTACATTTTCTCCTGGAGAAAACGTACCCGGGTACGTTTTCTCCAGGAGAAAACGTACCCTAAAAATTGGGTACGTTTTCTCCTGAGTACGTTTTCTCCTAGGTACGTTTTCTCCTGATACCTTTACGATGCCTATATTGCTATTTCTTTGACAATGTGACTGTCGAATTGAATGTAAATATATTGTAATAATTTCATAGCATTGTCTAATTAAAAATAAATAAATGTTCTGTTCTGTTCAAACAAAACATATCGTCAATATGGGATGGTAAACTTTATAAATATGATAAGCAACTATAAATATAGACTATAGAGTGGTAAAGTTCGGACTTCAGTAGTTCAGTGCTTTCAAAAAACGGATTATTGTCGTATTTTAAAACATCTTCCAAGAGTGTAAAACATATACATTCGTCAAATATTAGATAAACTGTAAATAGAACATTAAACTAAGGTAAGTTTTTCTTAATCTGTGCGTTTTAGAGGTGAAAATACCTGAATTCCCCATTTCTACTTTCGTTTTGGTCAATATTATCATGGCTGCTAACACCCAACGTGTACACCAGGTCACGTGATCCTCACATCAACAGTTAGCTTGATGACGCGACCTCTAAATATAGAATGGCTAACACCAACTGTATTAAAAAAGTATGGTGTCCAGATAGGGCCATTTTTCCAAAAAAATAAAAATATATATAAATAACACTTGTCAGAGACCTTTGGTATCGAGTCCCGTTATTATTAACATATGTGTTATTTAAACAATTTTAAATAAAAATACTTTCTTTGGTGATTCATGCGGGATATGAAGGTGGCGACATTGCGGATTATGTAAAAAAAATTTCTGCAATGATTGCTACCTTCATAACACCTGCATAACCCGCATGAATCATCAAAGAAATCATTTTATTGTTTATATTTACATCTTTCTTTTAACTAATTAATAAATTGATCATTTAAAGTAAGTAAAATTCACTAAATTACTGTTTTAATTAGCTGCAGGTCTGTAGCTCCCGGTCTGGAAAAATTCGGATGGACGACCTGAAAGCTATATTCTCTTTTGAGAAGTGGACAGGCATAGCCTACATCCACTTCTCTTCGCAAGCCCTCATATTTTGATTCTGGAAAACGTGTAAATGTCGGAACCGAAGACATTTTACGCTTTGACCCATGTTTCGACTCCAGTTTCCCTGAATTCTAAAATTTCCAAATTTTAAACATTAATGCATGCACATATCACCAAAAAAAAAAAAAAAAAAATCAACCCTTACCCGCTGTCAAATCATTTCCTCAACTTCTGCATCCCGGGTCAAAAGAAAATACCTGGGAGCTACAGTACGTGCCTCCCATATAGTAAAAAAAAACCCTGCAATTTACGGCGCACAAGAAATTGCGCTAGTTTTCGACTGATTAATCTCATTTTCAAACATATTCTTTGCAAATATTTGATTCAAAAAAATTCCTCGGACATTTTACTACAGATATGGTAACTTCATTTGCCTTTGGTATTCTTTTAAACACCTACACCAGCCCCGTAAAGCGGTCCTACTAAACAGAGAACTCTAAAGAACTCTAGAGAACCCTAGAGAACTCTGGGATTTTTTCATTTAAAAGGGCTAATAAATGCTTTATTATGTATGTATCTGTTCAGTTACATGTTATACTACATATATAATACCATTAAAATTGTTTTAAACTAATTAAAGGCAATTTCCCGAAGGAAATCCAGTCGGCGTGATCGTCAAACTCCGATCCCGATCTAATGTCGTTTAGACATGCATATCATTATCATGCAAAGTCACTTGTTTCTACAGTAAAGTCACAGGCACCTGACGTTATTTATTTGTCTCATAATAAAAATAAATACCGTATATCTAATAATAGGGTAGTTATTTTTCATGATTATGAGAAAAATATATAACGTCAGGTGCCTGTGAGTAAAGTTTACCTCATGCCATTGGTATATAATGCACGTAAAAACACATCATAATATATCTTAAGCTAACACATTTCAATGAAAAGCAATTAAGTGTCTGTGCACCTTACGTTAGAAATATTTTTTATAATAAAGATCATTTTCTGAAGTTATAAATATAACATTTTTATAGTACAGGAAAAAATCTTAATATACATGTAAGAAGAAATATTTTTAGGGACCTGAGGTCAGTGTAATGTCAAGAGCATATTGTCAAGAGCATATTGTCAAAATAGATAAATAAAGTATTTTATTAGC
>WFKH01011581.1:59647970-59669474 GCA_016163765.1 Magallana hongkongensis | reverse complement strand
TAGTCTCGTTTGAAATCATCTTTTCGTAAGTTCTATGGTCGATACAAGGATCTTGTCAGCAAATACAATCTTCCACTGGGTAGCATGTTGACGTTTTTCATACTAATTGTTAGACCATAATTAATCACCTAATTGTGTACGGACTTTTCCATTTTTCCCGATTACGACAAAGAGCATACGGCGGGTGTGACCGGTCAGCAGAGAAAGCTCACTCCTCCATGGTACCTGATCATACTATTTTTTTTAAGCGGTCGGTGTTCGCTCTGCTCCTATTTTGTAATTTTCCTTTAGACTTTTGAATTTGAACACTGTTCGTTATCACCACATGTCATTGATAAAACATTAGTCTTCGTAAATGAAAGAGTGATCAGGTTTTATATTGGGGCGACGAATTTGATCGAATAACTGAGGGAGGGGTGTTTTATATGCATTATTAAAGCATCAATTTTGATTAAACTTGTCAGTTTCTGTTGCACATTTAAAAAAACGTCAAAAAATGGATATCCGTGAATCTCGAGCTGATACAAATTCGCTTGCGGAAAAGTTCAAAGCATGCAGCTGTAGCATCTCGGTGAATGTGCCGACAGGATCAGTTGATTTTAATCTCTTTCTCGTGTCATAGTAAAACGTAAAATTTTGAAATTCGTTTTGATTATAAAATAGTATACAGCCAGTAACAGAAAATTATGATTTTGTGATATTTACCTCGTCAAAATGACCGATTTTCTGGCCGAAAAAATTGAAATATACAGAGTGATTAATACATTTGTAGATGTTAATTCCCCCAGTTTTGAAATTGGAGTAGGTTGAAGATGTACAATTATATTTTTTCTAGTACTTCAGTACTTTGCACAATGCTTGATATGCTCATACTGTTTCGACACACTTGAAGATTAACGCAACGCTGAGAGAGAGAGAGAGAGAGAGAGAGAGAGAGAGAGAGAGAGAGAGAGGTCTATAACATTAACACGTTTATTGCATATGAATTTTAGGTGCTTGCATAAGACTGGAGGTTGCCTGCCATTTGCCCCGGAAAAGTGTGTGAACGTGATTTGTGTTGTCATTAAGCTCCATAACTGGTGCTTGGACAGGAAAATCCCCTTGCTGGCCCCCATGTGCAACATTGACATGCAAGAAGATGCCGAAAAAGAGGTCCAAAGTGAAACTGACCGGGATGGATCTCAGCAATGAGAACGACTTGTGCAGTTATTTGCATGAAACTTGGATTACACATCGCTTGTTGTGATGTTAAGAAAATTAAGCAATCTCTCTATCTCTCTCTCTCTCTCTCTGCGCGTTACTTGAGATAAATACATATTCATACACGTTCAACTAAAACTTGCCTGTTTAGTAATATTACCAATGTCAAGAATGGGGGTAAACGGATAAATTAATTACAGAAAACCCAGCATATATTTTTTTAAACTCTTACATGTAATTCACAGATAGAGATTAAAGAAATACAATTATCAGTTCATTTCTTTTTCAACTTGAAAGTGTTACCTATAGTTTTGAATCAAGATTGAACTACATGTATATACAAATGCACTTTTTTATTATTAAGCTAATAATAAATCTTGATTCAAAATATTTTGTTCTACCTAAACATATGTTGATAAAAATGTAACTTTGATCTGTATTATGCAACTATATCTTTGTATTTGTGTAAAATACTGATGAGCCTAATGGCTCAAAGTTGAAGTAAATAATAATAAAAACAATAGTAAACCATATAAGATTTGTTTATACATTGTATATGTTCGAATGATGAATATATCAACAAATGAAATTTTATGAACATATATAGAAAATGAATATTACTTAACATTCCTTACTCAATTATATGTTAGGCGTGTAAAATATTAAATTGTTCGAATGACGTGTTCGAATGACATCTCAACAAATACAATTTACTGAATTAACTTAACATTCCTTAATCAATATTAAAATCTGATTATATTTGCATGAAATTTTGACCACTATGAGATGTGTTAAACCAATGTCAAATAATCAGATAACTACATATAAGCAATTAAACGAAATGATTCAAAATACATGTACAAATCAATTAATGTAGAATACATATAGATATTCAAGATACATAAAATGTGTTCAAGAATATTGATATATTTCTACTGATCAGTGAAATTTAAATTTAAGTATGCTGAACTTCTTTCTATACAGAAGGAGATCAAGAACATCAGCTTACGGACATCATCATACACGTATTGAAATACCAAAGGTGTAATCAGTTACTCTGGTGCAGGCATCTTTTAGTTTATTTGCAAACAGTCTTAATTTATAAGTATAGATATCCTTTTTCTCATGTCACAAAACTCTGTTTAAAAAATAGTTTTCGAGCAAATTTGTTTCAAATGTCATGACCTCAGTCTGGTTGTAATATGATTGCTGTCTTCTGCATGGTAAAAAAAAATGCTTTTAGATATATCCTGACATCTTTATTTTCCAAACCATCAAGTGAAGCATTATAAGTAGTAAAGACACCCAAGTACCGGTAATCTGGACAGAATAATTGGCCAGAAGCAAGGGTGAAAGATATTTCCAGATCATACCTATTTCACAGGAAATTATTTAGACACTATCAGAATTATTTTTTTTTAGATATTGTCAATTAAATAATACATCAGTCTCTGTAGACAATTTGAATTCCATTCACTAGAATCTGTCAACAACTGACAAGACAACATTTCCTCGGATTCCATGGATATTAAAGAAGGTATGTAACCGTCACACTGCTTCTCAACTACTCTCAAATAGTTCCTGTGTTATGCATGAACATGTTGGTTTCAAATAATGATTAGATATTCACTTTTACACCGCTCACACATCAAATAGTTTAAAAGGGCATCTGTTTCACCATTTGAATAGGAATCTTACAATACATACAACATGGATAGAATTGTGGGCTTCATAAAACAATCTTTGAACCAATTTGAAGGTTCAGCAGTGAGCTATTGGAGTACTGTACATTTGAGAGAATTATATATTTTAAATCCGCGAGCAACATTTCATTTTTGGCACATTCTACCAATGTCTATTTTTTTTAACATAAAAATCTGTAAATTAAGGTAAAAAGATGCAGTACGATTTAAAAACATGACCAGAGGAGTCCATGGCTTCAACTTCTTACTCAGTTCCCCCAACACCGACCCTGACCAAGATCTTTTCTTCTGTATTTCTTCCAGGTAAATCCAAAATTAATTCTCCAACACGAGTGCATCCAGGCTCATCCACAAATCCGGGATTCTTTTTCGTAGAAGCATAAAAATCTAGCAGCGCCTTAACCTGACCTTCCACAGCAAAGTACTCTTTCGCCTCCTGGAACTCTCCAAGATTAACAACTTGTCCCACCTCTACATGCTTGTCAAACACACCATCACACCAATGGAGGCCTTTTCTGGTTTATCCGGGGAGTTTTTTACTCTCAGGATCTCCCTCTTTCCGAATTCCTTGCTTGGCTAATCCCGGGAAGCAATGACCTCAGGCTCAAATCCATAGATAACAGCTCCTTTTAATACAGAGAGGCTGGGGTCAGTTGGTATCACAATCTTTTTCTCTGGAAAGGTAGTCTGCAGTGTCTCTTTGATCATAGCAGACTTGGCATACCCTCCTACAGCGAGAAATGTGGTGACCTCGGACATACTTGGTGTGTCCAAAATCTCCTTAATTATTCTAACCATATTATCAACTGATGATTTAAAAAAACTTCCAAAAAGTTTTTTAGAAATCATCAGCTTGTCTCGCTTTATTTGCACATCATCTGCAAATGCTGTGTCTTGTAAACATTCCTCAATCTGGCATTCAGTTTCCTCTTTATATGCATCCAACAACGTAACAGGAAGCCTTAAAGTGACGTTGTTCTTGTCCATTTTGGGACTATACGTGCACTTTCTTATCTCAATATCATTCATCAAATCAAGATAGTCTCCTGGGTTTTCTTCTTTGAGCTTCATTAAAACTGGAGCACCAAACAGTCGTTTGAAGAAGGACATGATTTCATCATTTACACACGTTCCCCCATAGTACCCTTCACTAGCTTGGTGAAGCTCTCTTAGTCCTGCATCAGCCATTACTTCATGGGCTGTGATATCTATGGTGCCACCTATAAAGACATTAGAAAAATAATTTAAATATTCATACTTACTAGACATTTGGCATGAAATGCTGTGATTAATGAATGAGACACTTGAAGACGGATAAAAGTACATTATGTTTGACATAAAATCAATACATGTATCACGTATTCAAAAGTTCATGATATTTGGTCATGAAATGCATTTTCAATATTGTTATAAAAAATTAAGGTTACAATTGTAAAACTCCAAGTTAACTCCTGAGTTGCAGATCGCTAGCCATTTGCAAGGCCAAATATCCTAACCATGCAAGCTCAACATTATAATCATTGTGTTTTCTTAAAGATCTTTAACTTAAATGTGGCAACAAGGTTTGTAAATGCAATAATGGAACAGACCTTTGAGATCAAGCACCAAGTACTTGGCGCCCTCTGGGAGAGATGCGATTTGTTTTACTCCATCTTTCTGTGTGCTGATTTCCACTGGAATTTTGCGACAGTACAAGGATGCTGCTTCTGGCCCCAGGGCCAATGAAAGCTGAGAGTCCTTGAGTCCAGCCTGAAATCAAAGTTTTTATTACAATGACATTCAGAATTGAATCAGATTGAAAAATTAGCTTTTTAAATCTCATGGAATTTCACAGGAAGAAAATCAAGACACAATCAAAAGTAATGCTGCTCAGCTCTGATAAAAATTAGAGCAAAGATTTTGAATTATGGCCATTAAATTTTACCAAATTGTCAATATATCTATATTCTGCCATGTAAACCAACTTTTTACAAATACATTCTTGTAAATTAAAATAGCAGTATCTTACTACTAACTTTTTCAGCTGCCTTCCTCATGAATTGTTTTGCCTTCAGGTCCCAAATAGCTGGCACAGTGATAACCCAGTATACATCATCATAGGTAAAATCCTCCAAACTCCAGGTATTTAATCTCTTATGCAAACTCTCTCTAAAGAATTGGAAAACAGCTGCAAAGACATCAACAGCAGGTAGCTCTTTGTCTGTGATGTCCTTTAACTTTGTTGACACTGACAGATCCTTGTTGAAAAATAAACAGTAATCAATTACACGATAATCATTTATGTAGAAATATGTCAAACATGAAAATATTCCAGGTGCAACATCTTTGAAACCCAACGGGTTTTCTATCCATTACACAGGATTCAACATATGAGTTGAAAGCAGTGTAATGGATAGAAAACCTGTGGATTCCAACGATTATGTGCAACTTCTCAACGTTAAAATAGATTAAATTTTTTAAATGAAACTTACGGGATTACTGAACAGCTTCATTTTGATTTGTCTGAAAAGATAATGTTTCTTTTGTTCTGCAGGTTCCAAGTCCACAAACTCGCGCTCTGCATCGTAACCAAAGCTTATACAGTCCTTGCCATTGGGGTTTATCAACACAGTCGTGGGTGCTTTGTTGGTAATAGCAGTTCCACTATTCCAGGTGTGAACACTTATTCTATTAGGGTCTCTTTTGTAATCTTTATAATCACTTACGGCAAATCCTGATCCAAAAGTACCAAAGTATATGGCTGCTACCACCAATCGCTCATGTTTCTTGCCCTAAAAACAGTTTTGTTTCATTTATTGTCAAGTTAGATGTAAGGGTATGTGTGACGATAAGTTTTAAAAAGATATGTTAATGAGATATATGGAGGATTTGATACCCTAGTAAAATAAAAAGAAAAAAATAAAATTTGAAACTTCTGCTTCTTTTTAGCTCACCTGAACCAAAGGTTCAAGTGAGCTTTTCTGATCACCAGTTGTCCGTCGTCCGCTCGTCTGTCTGTCCGTCTGTAAACTTTTCAGATGTTTGATTTCATCTCTATAACCCCTGGGCCAAAGGAACACTTGTATCTAACAAAAGACTTGACCTATAAGGCCGGTATTGGTTTCTGTCTTTACAAAAAGCATATCAATTTCCGTTCTACTTCTTTTTTTAGGCCATACACAGTAAACTCTTAGGTTCTAGTTCTCATAATGTATAGTGATTGAGAAAAAAAGTTTCACAGTCGTTGTCTAAGCAGTATGAGTTTTTTTTAATTTTGTTTTCAGTTTACATTCTATAATACGATACATGCTTTTTATATGCGTTTATTTACAACCATGGACATATTAGTAACTAAATCAAGCGTCTCGCGTGACGCGATTTCAAAGGTCGCAAATCTTTTGACTCTTAGCGACAAATTATGCACGTCGCCTTAGTTTTTCCAACAGAAATAACAGGAAGAGTGATGTTTGTAGATGTAGAAGGATTTTTACGAGGTGTTCGAACACTATCATCATTCACTGTAATTGGTGAACTCTTTTCCGTATTAACGGCTGCATCTTTTGTAGAAGGGGACGTACCTGATGCCGAAATGTCAAGGGGACAGAAAACTCTTAGTGACCCACCCCAATTTTTTTCATAATCTATAAAACTTCCTCCTGCATTTTTGGCTTAAAATGTCACTAATGCACACGTTCATTACAAAGAACGAACTGCATCTATTTTGTAGTACTTCTCCCACAATTGTACCATTTCCTATAGAGGTTCTGAAAAGGCAAACACAACAGTTTTTGCTCGGCATGATATTTTTTTACGTGGCACCTGTCTCGAGTAACACAAAGTGAAACAAAGCTTGCTTACATTAGGGTATAGTTTCTGTTGATTGCTTTTACAAGTAGTGAAGTACATGAAAATACCTTTACCATCGATATCTTTAATCTTTAATTCAAAGATCAAAGTTTAATATACACATTGCACAATTCTGCATAAAAAATAAAACGATGTTTATAGTTGCCGTTGATTTTAGAAAAGAAAAAGCATGCCCACAAATGGAATCGAGCACAAAAACCTCATGTGTGACATAGCAAGCGCTTTAACCTACTGAGCTATCCAGGACTTACACATTTAGATGTAAGTATAGACCACTATGATAGAAATCAGTTTTTAATTTTTTTTTTTAAATAAAATTCGACCCCAGGGATTAATTTATTCCTTTGAACAAAACCTATCAAAATATCTAAGATTTTTTTAGGGACAGGCGGGTTCTGAAGGATATCTAGGCCAAAAACCATGCAAAAATATACCAATTTGCTAATAAAAAGCTGTTTAACCCAACTTAAAAGATTAGTAATGAAATTGCAAGAGCAATAAGATAGGTTTAAAATGCAAATTCGAAAAATTTAGAAATATATACGATGGAAAATAACAAAAAAACTTTGATTTTCAAAAGTATTTTTTTTCCGGGAAATCCATCTTCCCTATAGGTCATTTCTTTTGTTATTTGCAATAGATCCTTTTACCAAACTTGGTACAAAACACCCTTTTGGAAAGAGATTCAAAATCATTAAAATTAAGGTAAAACCCCTTTTTTAACAGGGAGATAATTGCAAAACAGTAAAAATAGGGTGTCTTTCTTTAAAATAATCTTCTCAAGAACAACTGCACCAGATATGCCAATATTTTCACCAAAACTTGTATATATTGTGAAAATTTAAATTGATTACTATGGAAGCATTCTCAAATAAAAAAGATTCTAAATTTTAAAAATTGTGACCCTCGAACTAATACTGGGGCCCCAAGTGGGGTTCAAAGTTTAACACATAAATATAGGGGAAACGTTTAAAATCTTCTTCTCAAGAACTACAAAACTTATGATAATCAAGCATTTAAAAATTCTATTTTTCAATCAAATTATGTTTTCTGAGTTTGTGTTTGGTATAATTGTTACATCATTTACATAGTTTTATGTTATGTATAGTGCGAGTTGTTTATGTAACATAGGTGAAAAACTCGCGCACAAAGTTCTAACAAACCATCATAATTTCAAAGATATCTAACAGAAACTAAAATGACAAGATTTTAATTTAATAAAAAAAAAGTGAGACTTATAGACAAAAACTCCATCAGACAAAACCGCTCTTGAAATAGGAAAATGTAGAAATACATTTAACATCCATCTCCTCTGATAACATTATTATTTTTGTTTTGTTTAATGACAATAAAATCTGAATCATAAATACAAAATTAATAGACTTTACATAATATTAACCCAACTTTTAGACAAACTTTTTTTTAAACTACCGTATGACTTGCAAAATTTATACAAAAAGAAGCTAATATTTTTAATAAAAGTTAGCGAATAAGCGCAGTTTGATTTTAATAATCAAAGAAAAGCAAGTAATAATGTACGTAGTTTTCAATTATTTTGTTTTCACTGATTCTAAGACATACGAAATTATGACTATACATCCTTAGAATATAAATTTAAAACTTATAATCTTTTAATAGGCTTAAAGGGTATTATACAACAACGCATACAGTCCTACATTTGGGGGCTGCAAAAAATGAACACCAGGGGTAGAAATTTCGAAGCACAAAGCAACATACTTTCACTAGCTCGGTTGTAGCAGATTCAGTGGATTGTGGTTGTTAACATCCCAAAGTTTCCTTAACTTTTTTTCTGCAGGATTTTTCCTTTTTGAGATCAGATTTTTTTCTCCCTTTATAGGACTCTTCTTTAGTTTCCTTTGTCTTGGAACTCTCCTTTGAACCTTTCTTCTAAGCAACGAGAAAAAAAGTTCTCATTCAAACCCTGTTTACAAGAAAATGTTCGCGTTAAATTTTTATTCCATTCATCCCAAGTGACAGTGAATAAATCAATCTTTCTTGGGGTATATTAAAACAATTGCAGATAACTTTTCTCTTTAGAACTATAACTGTTCATAGTATCTTACAATAGAACAAAATCTTCTTTGTAACAGTAATTAACAGTGTATACAGTAGCTATAATTAATACAGGATTGACTGAATATTTTTCCTTATGAGGCATTTCTAAATTTTGCTATTTTGAGCATTAATAGGATTAAGGAAACAACAAAGATAAATAATAGTGATATAGTGCTAATAAAGAATTAAAGCGATATTTGAAAAGTTCGTGGAATTTCCCTATGATGTAACTGTCTAGTTCATGCATCAAACAAGTTAAAAGTCATGCATGGTCAAAGTGAATGTACAAAGAAAGTTGGGACGTTGGAGTCAAACAAATGTTGTTAATTTCTGTAAGCCATTTACTGAATGGCCAGCAAAAATGATAGACATCAAATGGGTGTTTACAAATATCATAATATTGCAAAGAATTAAAAGCCGATTCTTCCATATCTGAAAATATGTAAACTTTTTGCAGGAACTTAGATATTACTCTCTGCAAATTTCATCAAATATTTTTTTCAACAACATTTTCCGGGTCAAAATTACATTTAATCATTCTTACAATAAGTTTATTAAACCCGCATTCGTCCGTCTGTCACGTTTTATTCTCTCAAACTGCTCTTACATATTATAAACCAGCAAACTGAACTCTTGAAGTTTGATTTGGGGTGTCGTGTTTTTTTGTAAAAAAGGTTTCAAAAATTTTCTAGCAGTCCGGTGGGGGGGGGGGGGGGGGTTCAAATAATTGGTAAGAAAATGACGGTTTTCTTTTTAATTAAAAAACTGGTTCCTCGAACTCTTTTTTCATTTCCAACAGTAGACAAATCATCTCTAGGAATATGTTTTTGGGTGCCCTATAGAGGTTTCGGAAATTTCAGTTTTGTCCTGCGGTCATTTAATGACTGAAAATGACAATTTTTTTTTTTTTTTTTTTTTTTTTTTACAAAGATTCATGTTTTAAAAAACGTCAACATTTTTTGCAGTACCCAAATGCTTTACTAGAATATGAACTGGGGTGTCATTTTGATGTGTGATCAATAGTTTTCAGAATTTTTTTTATAGCGGGGGTCAGTTGGCAACACAAAATGACGTTTTCTTTTTGCAAAAAAAGTTTGGTTCCCAGAACTTCTCTTACAACTTATGCAATAGCTACGTCATCTCTTGGAATATCAAAGCCCTGAGCTGTCGTATGAATGTGCAATAAGGTTTTATAGAATTAAATTTCATCCATGAAGTCAAATAATAGCAGAAAATTGACGTTTATCACTCCAAAAAATCCTAGATCCCAGAACTCGTTTTATGATTTAATGAATAGCACATCATATCTTTTGATATGTTAGGGGCTTATCTATAGATATGCTTTTGTGTTCCAACATCATCGTGTACACGGATTAAGAGAAGGGGTGGGAGTGAGGGGTTCAGACCGCCCCTCTCCCTTGAAAAATTCATTTGTATAGTAAACACAATTATTACTCTGACCCCAATTTCCCCACTCACCCCCCCCCCCCCCCCCCCCCTTATTAGAATATTTTGATAACAACGAAAGACTGTACATGTAGTTGCAACAGAGAAGATTAAAAAAAGTGCAAAATGAATGACATAATTATACCGGTATATCGCAATAGTTTTCACTGTAGCACTGCTAGGACAAGAAATATGATTACTGATATTTATTTGTATAAAAGTGCTTAATAATCAAAATATTTTCACCGTTTAAAATTTCACACTATTTGGCCAAAAAAAAAAGTTTCTAAATTTTTTGGAAACTTAAGTAAAAAATAGAAAAGCCCCGGCAGGATCCGAACTACCTACTTACAGACATATAGTTAACGCTCTAACCCATTGCGCTTCGCTGTTAGGTAACATTATTTTGGGGGAAATATTATATTTATACTTTATTGATTATTTTGATAGGGAGTACGTCACAATATGCAGGTGTCCCTTACTACCTGAAATCTGTAATGTGTACTTTACATTGTTATTTACCTAATAAATTAGTGCAAGGGGTTTGAGAAAATAAGGTTGTGAAAATACATGCATGTTACCAGATCTTTGTCGGAAGTTACGTACACAACACAGGTCCACAGATTACATTAGCGGGTACTAGATTGACCAAGTTCTTTGGTTAGATGGGTTTCACGTGGTGCACATACCGATATGTGTTTTCGGTATGCAGAATAGGATTAATTAACATGATAAACGTTTCTTTTGTGATGATCAGCGAAAGGAATCCATATTGTGCTCTAATTTTGGATTATTATTATGATGTTGACCAATATATGTAAATATAATACATGTAGTAGCGCAATATTATGAGACACTGGTATACAGAACAGTTAAGTTTTACTTTCACTTTCTTAAAAAGTGATATCCCTTTCCAGGATACTGTATCATCATCTTTATTTAAATAAGCTTATCATCGTTAACTTTCCTAAAACAGTTGCACAGTTTCTGTCTTTTCAATTGCAAAAGCTATTTTTTCACAGACTTACACTATTGAGTTGACTTCATATTGACACTGTAACATTATGTATTAAAGAAATTGGGCGCACAAGATTATAAGCTTGCAGGAATCATCGAAACGAATCAATAGTGATTTAAATGTCTATAACCTCGAAAGGCTATGTACAGATTTGAACCAAAATTAAATACTCAAACTATATCATGTTGAGATTGAAGTACATGTCTATTTCGGCTATTAAAAAAACAAGCTTTCTAAAAATGGCAATGAGAGGGTAAACCGATAACTAGTTATATTGGAAATGTTAATGCATACATATTTTAATTCATTTATATCGTATAAACTAGTAATAAAAACAGAAAATAGTGTTCATACGGCAAAATTCAATAACGGCAAATTAAAATTATATAATTCAACATAATGTTATATCAACATACATTTAAAAACAAAAAAGTTAAAAAAAATAAAATGAAAAAGGAGTCACCGGTAGGATTTGAACCCCAAACACCGCATGTATGTATTCATTAATCCAGGACGAAACCATTGAGCCATGCGTGACCTCACAATATGCGGTATAAAGTTGTGTTTGAAACAACATTGTCATATCCATGGACTTTGTTTTTTATCCTCCCAAAAATATTTTGAAAAAGTACATAATTAGTCATCTCAGGGTCATCTCTCATCTTTTTTTAAAAAGCGACATCTTTAATGTTGAAATATGTCATCTTTGCACGTTTCAAATTTGTGGAGAGAAGACTCAGAGACAATAAAATCATTTAAAAACAGCTGTAAATAAGTATGATTTTGCATGAATTGCATCGTGTTGCTATATTTAGACCCATATTATGGTAAAACTTTTTGCATCACAAACATTTTTCTACCCATTCCACGTCCAGCAGAAACCAAATAACGGTTATAATTCGGAAAATGTGCAAAATTAATTGATGAAATTTCCACTCTCCTTGTGCGCCCAGATTCCTGCCGAATCTACATCTTAAGCGCCCACTTTCTTTGTGTATTAAACAAGTGTGGAGACTTATGTTTATTTGAGTCTTAATAGGGAGGAAGGGGAAGGGGTCTTAACCCTTTCGCATCCCCAAAATTTGTGGATTAGATACATTTCTAGTGAAAATGAATGCAGCTTTTTTTCCATTAAACCCCCACCCAACCCCATCATCACACACAATGCAGTAATAGAAAATAGTAACTGAGTGTAATTTTATTTTATTTTGCTTATTCTTTTTGTGAAGAGATATGTGGTATTTACATTGACACAGAATGATCAAGATTTATGACTCATGAAATTTTGAAAACTTGCACATTTTTATTCCGATTGTTTACAAATATACATGTATAATTATAAATATTATACTGGGAATGACAATCGATTACAAACTTCCCAATCGGTTATTTGTTTCTTATTTTAAATGATGAATCGATTAATCGTTTTGTAAATATAGACATTTCTAAATATGACACACTATCAATATTTTTCAAATGTTTAAGATTGATTGTCTAAAAAATGCTGTACATAAAAATGTGATCAACAAAGACCAATGAAAGTTTAACAAGATCTTGATTTGGCATTTAAAATATTGTTTGGGCCATAATTATGTGCCTAATATTGACTTATGAATCTTTTTTATTGTAGAAATTTGCTGAGCACCTTATTTCTAAGTTTGGGCCCAAAATAATTAAGTCTGGTATAATAACTCCTTATTGTTATAAATGAATGACAATTAAGCTGTGTAAGTTACATGTATCTTGTTGTCTTGTTGACCAGGGTAAACTTTTATTGTGTAGTAGTCTTTTGTAAATATTAACAACTTAATAAGGGCACAACACTGCAGATGCCCTATAGTGATCATTCTGTCCCCTAAACCATATATACATATACCGGTATTCTTATTCTTTGTGCATCTTATTGTGTTAATTTAATCACAAGAGATAATCGGAGGTCCAGAAATAAGGTTTTATAGCATAATTTTGCAGATACAACTGACCCATAGAAAAACATTCATATTTCTAAAGCCTAATTGCACATCTACAGGTCAGCCCCTGTCATATCGCAAAAGATGATGTGGTTATTTATTAAATCATAAGAGAGGCTCTCGGAACTATGTTTTTTTAGGAGTGATATACGTCCATTTTTCTGCTACTATTCGACTCCCTGGATGAAATTAATTTTTTTTAAAACCTTATTGCACAGCTATAGGACAGCCCCTATCATATCTCAAGATATGATGTTACTTTTCATTAAATCATAAGAGGAGTTCTGGTAACTATGATTTTTTTAGGAGGGATAAACGTTAATTTTCTGCTAGTATTTTACTACCAGGATAAAATTTAAATTTTTAAAACCTTACTGCACATCTATAGGACAGCCCCTATCATATATTAAGAGATGATGTAGCAACTGCATAAATTGTAAGAGGAGTTCTGGGAAACATTTTTTGGCCAAAAAACCGTCATCTTTTGGTGCCCACTGACCCCCGTCATAAAAAAGCACAACAACATGACACCCTTAATCATATTCTAGTAGACCTTTGGCTACTGCAAAAAAGTTGATATTTTTGTAACCAAACTTTTTGTAAAAAACATCATGCTCATTGTTGTCTTAATGACATCTACAGTCTGTCCCAAGTTATTGCTTCCATCACTTTTTGATGATTTTTAATAAAAATACACATACCTGTGAAAGAAGTACGGTTGAAATCGATGAAATGTAAAATATCCAAGATATCTTCATTGACAAATCATCCTTTTTCACTCATAAAAATTTACAGGAACGAAAATAAATTTCTTACGGAGATTTATAATGGGAAATGTTTACATCTTTTCTCCATTCGGAAGTTCTCGGGACACCTCGCGCATTTTTTCAACATTATCATCCGGGCTTAATAATGGCTGATGCAATGCAAAATGCTCGTGGACTTTCTATTTTGGGATGTGTATTGAAACCTGGAGCGGTACAGGGGGCGTTTCAAAACAGATAATCTGGACATTTTTCATATTAGTGGATGAACGTAGTTTGAGCACAAAGGTATTTATTATAATCGAAATATCAAGCGAAAAGTGGTGGAAGCAAAAACCCGGGACAGAGTATAGTTCTAATTACTATGGCCTAAGAGGGGTTGAAAGTTTAACTTAAAAATATATCGAGAAAATTTTTAAAAATCTTCTCAAGAAATACAACGCCACAATTGTTGAGATTACTATGCAATCATTCTTAAATACTGTAGATTTCTAAATTCATTTGTTGAAATTGTGACCCCATGTCAATACCGGTGCCCCAGATAGTGTTGATTCTAAATTGTTAAAACCGTAGACCCCAGACCAATACTTGGGCCATAAGAGGGGTTCAAAGTTTAACTTACAGTATTAACTTAAGTATATAGGTAAAATGTTTAAAAACCTTTTTCTCAAGAAATATTATGCTACGTTTAGTTATTTTACTGTGTATAGGCATCCTCATATCTTTTTATCCTCACATAAAGGTCACATTGACATTCTATCCCTTTTTTTAATTATGTATAGTTCATTTTACAATATTGTTATCGTAATACGTTAAGGCCTAGGAAAATCAGAACTCGGTTGATGCATCTTAGGTCTTAGGATATGATGTCCAAACAAGTAGGCTTCTTTTTATTCATTGGCTAATTCATTGTCAAATCTTGCAATATTTAAGAGTTTTGCCATACTTCTAAAGAGTTTTATATTTAAACATTTCGAAATTAAATGATACAAGAATGATACATGAGTTCAGGTAAGCGATATGACCTATGGATCTCATGTTTTTTGAGCGGTTAAATTTGTGAATCAAAAAGTTTGGAATAAAAGCTTTAAGGCATACATGTAGTTTAGTTCAGCCGAATTTGGTGGTTCTTAGATGTAAATATCATTTCAATTAATTGCTTTATTGAATGTTGTACAACTATTTATCGTATAAATAATCATTTTTCAAACTGTAACTGTTGATGTAGCAGGATTCGATGATTATAAGCTTGGAACAAGACACTGTTGAATGACTTTTATATATATATAGAAAAAATAACTGCAAGCTGTTATCGCTGGACTATTTGACTAGACTACCCAACTTAAACTGTTGTTTCCTGTTGATTTATTGCCAACTCATTTTACCTTCATTAAACAAAATGGGATAAGCTTTGAGTTTAAATTCTAATATCAGTGTTATACACACATAAACGCTTTCTCCCAAGATTATGACTTACCTTAGGAAAAAAGTACTTACTTTTGATTTCGCGTTTCCCATATCAAAATAATATGAAAATCAATCTATCTGAAAAAAAAAACCTTTAAACATATAAACTGTAAACTTTTTTTGTTCATTTACTAGTAATGACGATTAATTTTACATGACCAAGCCTAATACATAAATTATCGAAAATGAATACTAATATGAGAAACGTTGAATGAGTAAGTTATTCAGGAGGACAGGGTTCTTAAAAAACCTCAATATATTGTTCAATTGTCCTCATTTTAAAATGATGTATTCTACTTATATGTAAAAAAAAATTATGAAGACGAACATTGTAAAATAAGCATGTGGAATTTTGTATAATTTTTTTTATTGACCCTCGTTTTGTTTAGATTTTTCATGATTTGTGCTATTACTTTTATTAATGCATTGCACCTTTACATATACGAGGGTTATTTGATATGTAATGTGTATTGTACAATATCTTTAAGGCATTCGACTTACTTGTACCCGTTTTTGGTTATCTGTCAAGGTTGAGCAAACCAACGTTTTTGCGTACGTGTACGTGTAGAAAGAAAAATATGCCCATTACGTCATCAGTTTTTGTAATGACGAAATTTTACACGCATGATCACGAATGAAAATACGTGTAGATTGCAAAGCACACGTACGGTCGCACTTGTAGCTCATAATTACTTGTTGGCTTTAAGAAATGAACTTAATAATTTTTCTATCGATCGACGTACCATTTCTTATCATTTAATAAAACATTTTCAAATTATAAATTATGTGTCATTGATCAAAAATGCAAATAATTTTAAATGCAGCGACGCGTATGAATACAAAATAATAACAGGAACATTATTCAAAATAGATGCGCTTTCAGCTTATGCAGAGCTGATGCAGAGCTGATGGATTAAACACAAATAGAAAGTTGAAATCTGAACCGGCTGAATTGAAAACGAAAGGAAAATACATGCGATGGCTTGTGATACTATTCACTGTGCAGCAAGATTCGTTAAAACTGGTTTTAATGCGAGTTTGTAGATCACTGGGCATAACTATGCAAGGAGACGCGATCGTGGACAGAAATAGTTGATATGTCGACAAATAATAGTACGTATATACGACTTTTTTAAATGTTGTGGTAACTAGATAGCCAGTGAGGTACTTAAATGATATACCTGCCTCTTGGAACACGCCGAAGGAGTTAATGCACTACGCATACATGTAGCTTTGCGTTGTGATGCTTATTATGATGAACGATCACGTACGTGTGTTCATTCAAACTCATCATTACCAAATTTGAACAGCAGTGTTATCGCGAAAGTGTATAGGGTTATATGTTCGTTATAATTATTCATGGAATTGGAACAGCCAGCCTCGCCGTAAGTGTTGTTGATCGTTGATCTCAAGCAGACGAAATCGTGAGAAGACGCTTAATTTTCTATTTAGTGAAATAAATAATGTGTATTCTTTATTTTTGAAAGTTTAAATTTTTAAAGTTGTATTTTGTTTGCTGACAATTAAAAAGACACAACTTTACATTTTTTGACTGTTTATTTTGGAGATTCCCGTTCTATAAATAGTGTTAAATCAGAACAGTTGAGAAAAGTAGATCCGGCAAAAATTTTATTGATACAGGTATCAAAGAAATTTTTCGACCAATCAGAAGCGCCAATATCTCATCAAACTAACAAATATTAAATGATATTTATATGAAAAAGTGTGTTTACTTTTGTAAAGCTTTAATGTTTAATGCGACTACTGATATCAAGAAACATCATTTTCACTAAAATGTATTGCGTTGTTACGCAGAGGTTTTAATACACTGATCGATTATTGCAAAACATGCAATGACTCTTAAATATCTGTTATTAAATAACCATACATATATGATTACTTTAAACGATGGTGTTCAATAAAAATAACACTCGTGAAATTCAGTTGCCGACTGTGACTATTAAAATACTTAGATTAAAAGGAGGGAATATAAAAACTACATTTAAAACATTTACAAGTACAAGTACACGTTATAACCGCTAAACAAGTAATGTGAACTGGTACACGTAGTTCTAACTTGTAACCTACACGTACAAGTACGCGTACCCGTTGATCTGCTAAGCCTGTCTAATGTATGCGGTATCCAAATGGCAAAAAATGTTCGTACCTTCAAAATACGCTTCAAAATGAAATGAATTCGCAATAGCGATATGCAAACAACTTTGGCAATTTTACTGATCGTGAGCTGCCATTACGTTCAATATTATTTCCCTGACTTTTGAGACATTTGCTTTTCCCGTTACAGTCGCAGGGCAGTGAGATTTGCTGCATCTTAAACGGTTAAACGGACTCGGTGTTAGTCAGAAACTTTCTCCACCTATGAACTGTCTCATAAGATACCTTATCAGATTCATAAAAATTTTTCCATTTTAATAAAAATCTGCATTACCAAATAACCGAGTTTTGAGCAAACTTTTATATAATCTTTAATTTCTTCAATATTTTTCATGCCGTTTCCTAACAATGTTTACAACAGTGGTCATCGAATGGCCCTGTTGAAACGACTATAGTTTTAAGTATGTGAAGCTGAAGTCTCGTGTAAATATATGTATAAAAGCTATTGAAGAGTATCATCAATTCATCCACGAAATCATGCAAAGCCTTATCAAGCTGTTTTACAATACACATTACATATCGAATAGCCCTCGTATGTATGAATGTTAGTTTTTTTATCATAGGATATAGAAAACTTTTTGATTGTTAGAAATAAACAATATTGAAACGAGTATCACATACTAAATTTTTCGTTTATTCGCGAAAGTTACGCGTTTTTAGCGAAAGTTTTACATTACATCCCAAAGGGTCTGTGTTTAATTGCGAAGAGTACGCTTTTATTTGTAAAAGGTTTGCGTTTTAACGCAAACCTTTTGCCTGTATTACCGATACTTTGCGAAAGTTACAAGTTTATTCGTGAACGTTTCGTCTTTTAACGCAAAACTTTCGCCTGTACTTGCGATAATTACGCGAACGTTACACGTTCATTCCCAAACATTTTGCTTTATATCGCAAAAAGTCGCTTGAATTTGCGTTAATTTCGCGTTTATTTGGGAAAATTCTGTGTTTTTTTCCCGATAAATTGCTGAGTTTGTTTGTTTGAAAAGCAAATGTTTTGCGGTTCATTGCATTTCGCATTTTTTCCAACTGTTACAGATACCTTAAGACAATGTCAGAAAACAGATCTATGTCACAAAATGTTTCTTTTTTGGTGTAGTGTTTTATGTTTTTTCGATTAATTAGGCTACATCATAGATGAACCAATATTGACTTTGAGTATGATATCCCAAATAAGATATACTAGTACATGTATTATATGAAAGTTCAAAGAAGTGAGGGGCAATTTCAATTATAAACACAAACAACGTAAGACCCTGATTAACAAATGTTGTATTTCACTTTTTACTTTTACTATAATACTTACTGTGGATTTCCAATTTTTTAGGGGGGGGGGATATTTTTAGAACAAAAATCAAACTAAAACCAATTTGAGATACAAGTATTCAAAAAAGGACTTTTAGCAAGACAGAAGAAACTCGGACTAAATTTTTCAGATTTTGTTTTCCGCGAAAATTTTTTTTTGGGTAGTATGAACTAAAATATTAAAAAATAGGATTTTGTTTTTTAAGTAAAAAAATTTTTGAATATTTTTTAAGATAATTGTACGGCACGCAATACCAAAATATTGAAAAATGCTTAAAAACGATATAATTGTTACGGTCGCGGGTTTGGGGAAGTGAGAGGTATAAAATAAAGTTACAACGAGACACATGTTGCACGTACGATTCCTGCCATTTTAATTTTATTACATACCGGAAACTGCAATCAATATATAAAGAAAAACCCAAAACGTACAAGACATAATAGTTCCGGATTTGTGACCTGACTTCACTGACCTGACACCTAATATACAACAATAATACAGCATATCTCAAATGTTTTATCGTTGTCCTTATATAAATTTTATCGTTTTAATTTTGTCGACATAAGTAGTTAATACAATGTTTCAGTATTATCATTATTCAATGTCTTGTTAAATTGAATAAAAAATTGGTAGGGATTTGAACATTGCGTGCGCTCCTCCTGTCTCTGAGCAGCGAATACGCTATAAAGTTGACATTCAAAGTGCGTGCGCCACATAGAACCGGGGGATAACTATTGCATATATTTCAAATTAAAATCGGTGATTAAGAAATTGTTCATTGAATTCACTTTTGCTCAAGCAGAGCACCCGAATCCGATATCGAACCCAGGATAACATACAACAAATGTGTTTCATTTTCATCATTCTGAGTAAACGTCATTTTTAACCATATTGGCTATCATAACAAATTTTGGCGCTTGTTCCAATCGGTAACCTACTTCGAGTAAGTAGTATAGGGGGCATTCAGTAAGTATACATGTATAATTATTCTACATATCTAAATATATATAAGTGAACATAAACTTATACATTAGAAACGGTTTCTAGTGACATCCAAGAAATCAACTAGCAATGAACAACCACAAATACTTAAGGAGATTTGATTCAATTGAGCTGGTAAATACTCACGCTTATTTCGTAATTAGGTGACAGCGGAACTTTCTAACACTTTTCCTTTTTCTACTTTCTTTTTTATCATAAACTAGATCATGGTCAACAGATAAGGCACGTAGCATCGAAAGGGGGAGGGAAAACACCCTCTTCTGGAAACAGACATTTTTATTAAAGGATGATGTGAAATACAGTCACTAGTAAATTGGCAACAAAAAGAAAAAAAATTAAATGCGGAATTTCTTATTGAAGTTTGCACTATTCTATGATATATGTGCCCTCCTTACCCAAGATAAGACAATCACATGGGAGATATTTATCATTATTTATGGTAGGGGTACACTGTTTACATTCAAACCCCGCATATTTCTATCTCCGTCCGATATTTAAAAGCCTTTAAAATAAAAGAGCGCATTGGCATTCAGAAGTTGGAGTTCTATTCGCTTTTCGCTATTCACTATTCGAATAGCGAATAGAATTCTCTGGTCGGTTCGCTATTCAAATTACCGTAAACATGCTAATAAACATAAATTCAAAATTCCATATAAACTTCATTTTTAACGGAGAGAAACAATAAAATATTTAAAATTATAACTTGCTGACCTGAACATTGACATAATTAGCTAGCCTGGCGAAAAGGTAAAAAATTCGTCTTATTCTATTGCAATGGGGATATCTTTCAAGGGGCTTGCTAACCCCCTGTATCCCATATTTGGGCCTTCATATTTGGTGAGGATGGGGCCCCGGGAATGCCCAGTCGACCCTCAAAAGGAATTGGGTTTACACGGCCATTAACAGGCATAGCTAGCCTGGCGAAAATAGGAAATTTCGCATAATACAGTTATAATGGGATATCTTTCGAGGGGCTGGCTTATCCCCTGTATCCCATATTTGGTCCTTCATATTTGGAGAGGATGGGGCCCCGGGTATGCCCAGTCGACCCCTCAAAAGGAATTGGGTTTACACGGCCATTAACAGGCTTAGCTAGCCTGGCGAAAATAGGAAATTTCGTATAATACAGTTATAATGGGATATCTTTCAAGGGGCTGGCTAACCCCCTGTATCCCATTTTTGGGCCTTCATATTTAGTGAGAATGGGGCCTCGGGAAAGCCCAGTCGACCCTCAAAAGGAATTGGGTTTACACGGCCATTAACAGGCTAAGCTATCCTGGCGAAAATAGGAAATTTCGTATAATACATTTATAATGGGATATCTTTCAAGGGGCTGGCTTATACCCTGTATCCCATATTTGGGCCTTCATTTTTGGTGAGGATGGGGCCCTGGGAATGCCCAGTCGACCCTCAAAAGGAATTGGGTTTACACGACCATTAACAGGCTTAGCTAGCCTGGCGAAAATAGGAAATTTCGTATAATACATTTATAATGGGATATCTTTCAAGGGGCTGGCTAACACCCTGTATCCCA
>WFKH01011581.1:59577451-59614875 GCA_016163765.1 Magallana hongkongensis | reverse complement strand
AGAAGTAAATATACAATTCAAACATGTATATAATCTGTAAAAAAAACTAGACACGATCTCGTTGCGAGCAACGAGTGGGTCTTCCGTTGGATTATGAATTAATGATAGGGTTGAATTAAAATGTTGACATTTGGTACGAGTTACTATAATAACTTCCTTTTAAACTAATTTTTGGACCTACACTGCAAAATTAAGATTTCCGGTAAAGTTCATTTTTAAACTTCAATATCTCTGCAATGCGTTGTCCGATTTTAAAACGGTTTTTAGTTTTGTATTCAGTACAAAAATGTCTACAAAACGCTTATGCTTTAAAATTCCAAAAATCAAAATTTTGGAATCACTTCCGGTGACGACCGGAAGTGGCGGACGACCTGCTCATATTAAAATTTGATAAGTTTAAAACATATTCTGATGGAAAAAAAATTGTAAATTATTTAATTTGAAAAATTTTTAAAACACAATTTTCAACAAATGCTGTTTGAGCGGACCGGAAGTGACGGACGATCGTGGTTTTACCCGATCGGCCCTAGGAATTCAAAAATCTATCATTCCTGAAACTTTCAATTTTTTATCTTTAATCGTTTTTGAGAAAAAGGGAGGACAAAATCACTTTTTACAAAAAGAAAAACGAATATAACGGCCGACCGGAAGTGACGTCATCAACAAAAATGTACATGATAAAAGACCTTGATATTTTGTATTATTCGTGAAAATTTCATAAAAATCCATAGTAGCATATTTGAGATATTTGAGTTTTAAGAAAAATGTTAAGAAAAAAAAGAATAATAATAATAAAAGTGAAAAATAGAGAAAAAGAAACCTAACAAAAACAATAGGGTCTTCCGTTGGAAACGGAAGACCCTAAAAAATTGTCAATAAACGCATGTATACATGCATGCCCGTATCCAATTATGGGGAGAAACATTAAACAATCCTCAATTTAAAGTCATGTATAATAATTGAAACATCAGCATATTGTTAGGAGAACGGTTATTTCCTACCCGCAGTCGCTAATTGTTGTGTGCACACAGTCATTGAGATAGCGGCATATCTTTGATGCCGGCAAAGCGACCCGGCGAGCTCTAATGCGGTCGTATTACAGGGGTGCTTCGGCGGCATGACTTTGATGCCGGCGATGCTACGAGCGTCTGAATTTAGATAGCTGCTGATAAAAAAAAAAGACTGTCACTAGCAGGAAATTAACGGTATTTCTAACCGGGCTCTATATTTGTACTGTATAAAAACCCCGATATTTTTTTGATTTATGATAAAATTTAAACGGAAAACATTTTAAACCATCATTTTCAAGATAAAATCGTAAAACAAACCACAATTAAGAAAGAAAAAACGTTCGACACTCGGGGACTGAACCCGGGTCGCCTGGGCACAAGTCCACCACTCTAACGACTGAGCTACGCGGACTCTCGCTTCAAGACTTTGGAGCCCAAAATCTCGAGAATGCGTGGATCGATTTAAAAACGGATTTCATATTCTGAAGTGTTGAACGCGTCTCTATCGAATACAAACATAATAAAAATTCAAATCCAAAAAGTTGAAAAATGACTTATTTTTGTTTCCTTCCGGTGACGACGGGAAGTGACGGCGGACGTTCGGATATGCGAAGGGCACTGCGGCAGACGACTCTCTATCATCCCTGAAAATTTAAAAGTTCTATCTTAAATACTTTTGAAGAAAAATTGTGAACAAGCAAAAATATAAAATTTTTAATATCGCGGGACCGGAAGTGACGACCAAAAATACCTCGTGTAATTTTCTTACAAATTTAGTCATGAATAAGATTTGAAAGTTTCATCAAAATCGGCTGAAGCGTTTTTGAGAAAACGTGACAGAAAAAAAAAAACAATAATAATAATAGTGAAAAAGAAACAAAGCAATAATAGTAAGGTCTTCCGTTGAAAACGGAAGACCTTAATAATAGTGAAAAAGAAACAAAGCAATAACAATAAGGTCTTCCGTTGGAAACGAAAGACCTTAATAATAATAATAGGGGAAAAGAAACAAAGCAATAACAATAAGGTCTTCCGTTGGAAACGGAAGACCTTAATTAAAAAGACTTAACCCCTGCCCCACGGGCGGTGAATTTCACAATTTGTGAAGAGTACAATAGAACATTTTAAAAGTACATAATAACAACGCATCTAGTTTATTTCCCACGACTGTGAAAGTACAGAAGAAATATTATACAATTCAGTACATTTCACTACTCAGTATGGAGCCGTATTGGCCCTACCCAAAGGTCCTGAACCCCTGACCCAGGGGGCATGAATTTCACAATCTAGGTAGAGGGTTTCATGAATGTCATAATCATGCATTTAGCTTATCTCCCCCTGCTGTGGATAGAGGGAAGAAGATATTCTAAGATTTAACAAATTTTCACTATATGGCCATATTGGTCCGCCCTAAGGTCTGAACCTCCGATACAGGGGCAACGATTTCGGTGGAAGGCTTCATGAACATCAGATTTATGCATTTAGCTTATCTCCCCCTGCTGTGGATAGAGAGAAGAAGATATTCTAAGATTTAACAAATTTTCACTACATGGCCATATTGGCCCCGTCTTAGGGCGTGAACCACCAATACAGGGGCTTTGAGTTTCACGATTTAGGTAGAATGTTTCATGAATATCATAACCATGCATTTAGAGTATCTCAAATATATATGAGTAGAGAAGATTTTTTAAGATTTAATAAATTTTCACTATATGGCCATATTGGCCGCACCCTCTGACCTGAACCTCTCATCCAGGAACTGTGAATTTCAGAATTTTGGTAGAAGACTTCATGGATAACGTAACCATACATTTAGTTTTTCTCAAATGTATATGAGAGTAGAGAAGAAGATTGTCTAAGATGTAATACATTTTCACTATAAGTTCATATTGGTCCCGCCATAGGGCATAGACCCCTGACCCAGGGGGCATGAATTTGATAATTTTGGTAGAGGGCTTCATGGACATCATAATCATAATCAATTAGGTTTTCCCGACATGTGTGGGAGTAGAGAAGTTGATTTTTGAAAATTTGGTCCCGCCAATGAGCCCCAGGGGTGGTATGGTCATAAATTTCACAATTTATATTTCTCTTATCCTAGAGATGCTTCAACCAAAATGGTTACAATTAGTCTTGTAGTTTTCAAGAAGTTAAAAATGTAAAAATTGTTAACGAACGACGGACGACGCAAGATGGACGACGCACGACGACAGACGAAGACCAATTTCAATAGGTCATCTGAATGACTCAGGTGGCCTAAAAAGTTCACTGAGCAATATATAGAAATAAGTATAGTTCAAAACTTGCTTGTTTTGTCTTTCATGATAGCTTTTCTGATTATTTGTTCCATTTCCTTCAGTCCAATGTCTTCTCTTTTGGACTTGGAATGCCAATTGTTTAAGGCGTGTTTTGATATGTCTTCGCCGCCAGTGTTACTGATAGCATCATATTACAGATATAAACATCATATTAGAATTAATATTAGTGTCCAGTGCGAATAAATTTTAAAAATCACAAGTCATCACGTACATGGCAATTCTTCCAATATTTTTTTTTCATTGAATTAACCGTCAAATTGTATATAAAAAATCAAAATTCGGTATTGCAAATATTTCAAATAAAAGTTTACCACAATACCTCAGAATCAGAAACATTGCTTTTCTGTAATCAGTGCCCCCAATCTGTTTATGAAAGTCAAAATACGGTTTTAACATGTCAAAAATTCCTTCTTGCATCTTGTCAACTTCTTCAATAATAAATAGGGACTGAGGACACTCTTTAACACTGCTTTCAACTAAATCCCTCAAAATCTCCTGAAAATGGAATTTACAGCATAAGAATAAGTTAGATCTGTAATTGAGTTCCATGCAAAAACAATAAAATAACTACTATTTCCATGAACATCTAACATCCAACATAATTCTGTAAAACTCAATAATATCTGCAAGAAATGCACTCGTCTTCTAATAGAGCATTACTAATAGGGCTATTCAATGCGTTACATTTTAGCACATAAAGAGTCATAAATATTCAGTCAAAAAATGTACTAGTATTTGGTTTTCAGGCACCGCAATATAAGGTCAAATGCTGCGGCATTGATTAATTTTATAGCGAGATTGAATTTTTTAAGTTTAAACATGAAGATTGAGTTATTCTCCCTTTTGCAAATTAAAAAAAGATACCACTTACCGCATTGTACTTTGAAATTTTTTGCTCGAAAACAAATACATTAATTTTTTTGCCTTGTATTAGAAACCTTCAGAATGCATGTAAGAGTATTTTGAAATACCTTGTATAAATGAACATTGTTTCTATATGGGAATATTGTGGTTGCAGAAATCAAATGGACAAACTTGCTCCGCATTCCTTCCTTGTATATGCTCTCAGCAATGATCCTACTGACATAGTTTTTTCCAGTTCCAGTTCCCCCATGAAATGAAAGAGTCAATGCTTTGGATGGGTCTTTTGTCATGTGAAATTTCAGATATCTAATGACAACTTTTGTTACTAAATGCTGTCCATAAAGTCTTCTTTGAAGATCCTCTCGAAGAGCTGTAAATAAATCATATTTATGAGAGAGAGAGAGAGAGTTTGTTTTAGTTTTACTTTTGTATACTTGAATGGTTTATTTATTTATGAAGCTGTCCAATGTGTTTTTATGAGATTTGCTTTTGAATTTTGAACCGTTTTCATGATAAAAATTCCACAATGCAGGTCATTTTTTAACGGACCAGGGTCTTTATTCAACACCTTTGCGCATACTATGTATTCCACACATAAAAAGATTGTTACAAACGTCGAATTCTCAAAAATATGCAGAAATACGCTAATTCAATTATATGCATGCCAACTTGTGGAAAAATCCTTGTCCGCCAAATATTGTATACGCAAAATATAAATATATGTTTACAGTAATTGTGACATATTTTGGAGAATTCACACACAATGTTTATTTCTGTTCAATATAAATAAATTGAAAGTGGGCTTCCGCTAAATCAAGTAAATCGTGAAGCCAATTTCCGAATAAAAAGCTATATGGAGTACACAAACAAGATAATTTATAGTATCGAGCCATCTTGATTAAAATTAATATTTATATTGAACAGAAATAAAACATTTGATTAAAATCAATTTATTTATATTGAACAGAAATAAACATTGTGTGTAAGCGGACGTTAAACCATAGTCTCAAGCTGCTAAAAATTGCATATGTGCTCCACGTTTATTTCATGTTTATACCGTAAATGTATTATGTACATGTATTACATACTAACTTACCAGTCGAAGTGATAGACATGAATTCCTCAATATCTACACCTTTCGATCGGCAATCGATAGTCAATAAACGAATTGAACGATGATATGAAAGAACTTGAGACGGAGGGGGTATGCGTCTTCACTAGGAAAGTCCCCGATTCGTTTCTTTTTCTGCTACCCTTACACATTCGGTGTAAATATATATACCGAAATATCCCCAAACATTTTATTGCAGATGTCTCTGAACCACCGATCATCAGCTCTATACAGTGGCGTGGTTTGTTTTTGTATAAAAATTTAATACGGCTCTTGATCCGCTTTCCGAATAAGGTTGTTTAATAAGAAAAAGTTTGGGGCAAATAAAGCGACAAATATTAACATTATTTACAGTAGTAAACTTAATGAAGAATGTTTTGAATGGATTACATGTATTTGCACAAAATGTGGTATGATATAATGTTAATCTTTTCAAAACTAGCGTATTTTTCGTGCGCGGTTAATTGCAAGTAAGTATCGTATGCACTGTAGTTCTATATTGACTAACCCAAATTTTCTTCGTAGAGCTATAGCTACATGTACATGTATATACCGTATGTATGTTTTATCACAAGTATGCACTTTCGAAAAATACCCAAATTTCGACAGTCACGAGTAACCCGGTGAATTTTTCATTCACTGATAAGTTCAGTGTTGTTTTGTCCGTGCATATCGTGCATATATAAATAAATTATATTTTTTTTATAGTCTGAAGTCTGAAGCAGTAGCCAATCAGCGGTAAGTTGAATCTACCAATAAAAAAGTTTGTGGTTAAGTTGCGGGTATTGTTTGAGGTATTTTTGACGTAGCTGAATTCATCGGAAAAAGTCAACCAAATCGGTTCTAATAATCGCGGCGATTTTCAAGTCTTAAAAAAGAAGCGTCTTTAGGAGTAGGGATGACCCAAATAAATAAACCTATATATACATATAAACAAGATAAAATACTTGATTACTTCCAGTTCTGAAAAGCCATTGTGTCCCCCAGAGGTCATATCCTATATACTATATGAAGAGAAATGAGACAAGGAGCAAAAATGGTTAAAGGGTGGGGATCTAAACATTTTTCAAGATAATTGGGCTCTTCCTATTTTTGGGGGCGGGGAGGGAGGGATGGACCAGTCCATAGGGTCATGAAGTAACAAGAATAGATATGGGTTACCCCATATCCAAGATATTCGACTGTTAAATTACTTGAATTTTTACTGTGCTCAGCCGATCTCTTAAGTTAAAATCACTGAACTTGTTAAGAAACTGACGTATATAGTTCTTCATGTCCGTATTAAATACTGCCACCCGTCATTAGCAAACAGTGCACACATCTGTGCCTAAACAGAGTCTACACAAGTGCGACCAGAAATATGGTGCAGGTGTTGCGTAACCATTCCGTCGTTTAAAAAAAGAAAGAAAGAAATAACACAAACTCATACACAACAAATAATTAAAAGAGATTGTGTGATAGCTAACGAACAATAATCATGAAAATAATATAATTATTGTAATAATATAAGCAAAATTCATTAGTGAAACAATTGTCAATCGAAGAATGACCTACATTTTCGTGAAAAAGACTGAGGAGGCAGCGAGCGTAGGAATATGAATACTTCACATTTACATTTCTTGGGGTAGGGTCTTTTTTCAAAATAATTTTACGTTAATTTTGTTTTCTTCCACGTATTACATATACATCGATATTCTAAACATTTATTGTTATGTTGTATCTGCTGATCATGAACAGAACTATATTTTTCAGCGCAATTGTGTAAAGAGTACCTGACTATAGTAATATATCTTGAATAGATAGTAGGCACTGATCGAATATATTAAAAAAATAAAATTGTATGGCTGAACCAGGAATCAAACCTTGGACTCCTGCAACTCTAGACAGGAGTTCTACAACGTTGGCCTACCCTGGCAGATATCCACGATGCATATAGCACAACTACATGTATTTACACAATGATAAAATCTTGGATTTTAACACAGGTGCTTGGGGACGGGACCCCCCCCCCCCCCCGACAATATTCACCCCACATTCCAGAAATATTTTTTCATTATTTTTTTTTAATTATATGTTGATGTATGCTACACTAAAAAAATTCACAATTAACGCGAAATATGCTATGTATAAAAAAATATATACCACTGGTTATAAAAAGAGAAGCTGTGCCACGGGATAATTATATATTTAATAACACAAATTAAACAATAAATCAAGACTATACCTGTTGTATTCAGGTTAATCCACTTTGAAGAGCAGCATTCATTAAAATGACATTTAATTGGTGTGAACGCTGTGTATATCCCGGCAACTACCGCTCCAATAGCCCCGAATGCAGAAAAGGGTTCTATTGCTGAAACACAAGAAATTACTCCATAAAACACAACTAGTTTAAAGTTCATGTTGGCTAATGAACCCACCGAAAGGCAAACCGTAAGTTATTATTTTTCTGAATTATCTAGACGCCGACTCCGCTCGTGTATTTTTTATCGACTGATAACGCGATAAAGGTAATGTATGGAACGCCATAGCTGCCTTATGTGGCTATTTCATGTGAAGATGGTGTTTTATTGTATTATGCTGTGGTTATTTCATGTGAAGATGGTGCTTTATTGTATTATGCTGTGGTTATTTCATGTGAAGATGGTGCTTTATTATATTATGCTGTGGTTATTTCATGTGAAGATGATGCTTTATTATATAAAGATGGTGCTTTTTCATGTGAAGATGGTGCTTTATTATATTAAGATGGTGCTTTTTTATGTGATGGTGCTTTTTTTATGTGAAGGTGCTTTTTTATGTGATGGTGCTTTTTAATGTGAAGGTGGTCACTCGGAACTCATCTTATTTTATAATACTGAGTTTACCATTTATTATCTCAAATTTTGAAAGTAAAACATAAAATTGATGCAATCAAAATCCATTAGATACACCATTGCTAGTTCCTCTTTTTTCTAGCACAATTAGTATATATTTTAAGCTAACGAGATGATCTGCGTACGACTTTACCTCAACCGAACTTACATCTATTAAGTGATAACTATATAATGACGGAATATTACAAGAATTAAAGCCTATTAACGTTATCCTGAACATTGAAAAGCAGAAAATTGAAATTATTAATTGCTTGTGTTTAGCGAAGAACAGGTTATTCGATGAGGCTTAAATCCCCTAGCAATCTGATTAAAATCAGATCTTTAATCCGCTCTTAATTTTGTTATTGTCACCGCCCAGCCGGTCCTCGTCATTGATGACCGTTCCAATTCAATTCAATTCAGTTTATTCACTCAAACCATGAAATGGTACATGAGGTCAATCAGTATAATTATACAGTTCAAAAGTCAGAGGTACATTTTATAAGTGAATAGATAGGTAGAAAATAAATAGTAAATAAGCATAAATATACAATATATACAATGAAAATAGGAAAAGGTAGAATTGTGGAGGACAGACTATTATATCAGACTGTAAATTTTGATAATGAAATAACATTTTTTTTCAGTTTTGTAACATTATTACAAGACATAAGCTCACAGAACTTTATAGTATTTGGTGCTGAACAGTATTTATCCTCAAGATATCTATGTCTAAAGGTCAATAACTCTTTACATTCAAGAATATAATGGAATTCGTCAGCAATTTGACCAGTATTACACAGTTTACAAACTCTTTGGTTTAAAGGAATATTGAACCATCTCCCAGTCTCCACTGGGAGATGGTGGTTTGATGTTCTAAATTTCATAAAAATCTTTCTGAACTTATGTGGCAATATATTAATGTAATTTTCATAACTAAAATTTTTCTTAAAAATCTTGTATATTTGCCCTTTTGACGAGTTATGAATTTCACTAGAAATTCCTCTCTAACCTAAGTGCCGAGTTGGAGGAAGAGTTCACATTCTGAGTGGTTTCAAAACAAAACATTATTTAAAAAATAAAGGAGCGGATCGAGGATCTGATTTTTAACAGATTGATGCGCTTGGTGATAGGATTTGACTTGAAGAGAAAGTAAGGGAAAGTCAGAGGGAAAGGTCTACTATACTATAATATAGCTCAAAGAAGGTCCTTTTATGCGTGGTAAAGGTAAAAGTAAAATGTCAAGAAATACTGACAAAATATTGTATTATTCTATTAATCGTATTTGTCAATTCAGTTGAGATCAAGTCGTACAGTTCATCTCGTAACTTAAATACTTATGCTATGAAAGAAGAACTAACAATGGTGTATTAAATTGATTTTAATTGTATCAGTTTTTGTTCTAGTTTCAATATTTCGAGATAATAAATGTTAAACTCAGTCTTGAAAAATAAAGTTCCGAGTGACCACCTTCACATTAAAAAGCACCATCACATAAAAAAGCACCATCTTCATATAAAAAAGCATCATCTTCATATAATAAAGCACCATCTTCACATGAAATAACACAGCATAATATAATAAAGCACCATCTTCTTATGAAATAGCCACATGAGGCAGCTATGGCGTTCCATAGTAATGCGATGTCACCGTATACAACCCTTATCAAATTCACGGTGATCAAGTAGTCAAAATATGCATGATTTTTCAAAAATTGAATATACAACTTGCTTTGGGTTTCAGTCAATTGAAACAGTGGAATAAATGATAACCTCTGAAGTGCAATAATTAAATCTTAAATTTTAGGGAAAATTAATAATGACCCATATTCAGAATGTAATGGTTACTTGGGGTGGGGGTTGGGGTATTTGTCGAAAAACAGACCGCACGAGAGAGTACTAGTTTCAAAATAAAATTATTTTAACGCACTTTATCAGGGATGTTAAATTAATTTGTTTTGACAATTTAATTTATTTAAATGACATACAATTAATGTACTAACAAAGTCCGGTAACTCATGAATGAAATGGTTTTTATAAAATTACAGATATATATTTACATTCACTGTGCATTTTCTCCTATATTTCTGAAGCAAACCTATTGTAATTCACAAAGCTATAGAAACTGCCATGGCTGAAATCTACCCGATCGAGTTCTAACCAGTTTATCGATCGGTTAAAATATTCAGCAACTTAAGAAATATCACGGACTGCACAATTTAATCATGATGATGCCAGACTCAAATTCCCATATATGAATACTTCGCTATTCCTTTTATCTAACGTAGTGATGTACATCTACATTATAACAATAATTTACTTACTTTTACCTACTGTTAATGATTATTCAATAATTTATTACAAGATAGATGTAAATATAAATAATAAAATGCTATTTTTAATGAATGATGCGGACGATGAAGGTAGCGATCATTGCACAAAAATATATTGCTGCTAAATATAGATTTTTTTTCATATTGAAGAGGGTATTCAATATATTTTGGCAGGAAAATATTGAATCGCACTCTAATTTTTGAGGGTGTTCAAGATATTAAGACTGCAAAAAAAATCCTTTGTTTTTAATTATTATGGAAAAGTTGTTCAAAATAACATGGGTGCGATATATTGAGCTCGTATAATTTTCAATTCTTTTTGGAAAGGAAGTTCAAGATATAATCATAATAATGGCCTCAAATTATTGATATATTTCTACTGCAGAGGGGTTCAGCATAATATGGCCGCGAAACATTGAACACACTCTGGTTGCATTTATTATTGAATAGGCAGTTTAAAATATCATAATTTTGAAATACTAAACCCTTTTCTGACTGATTTTCAATCCCTGTTGGAGAGGTGATTCAACATATTATGGCACGAACTCCGCTCGCTTTTTCAATTCCTACCGGAGGGGGTTCAACATAATATGGTTGCGAAATATTGAAACCCTCCCCCACCCCTTTATATTTTCAAATTTCTATTTGAGATTTTAGGGGATTCAGGATATTATGATTGCTTTATATTTTACACCCCCCCCCCCTTATTTCAATTTTCATTGGAGAGGAAGTTCAATCTTCCTTTGAATCTTCCTTTGATTTTCAATATCTATTGAAGAAGGTTTCAATATTTTGCTAACGCAATATTTTGGACTTCCTCTTTAAAATTAATTGGAAATAAGACTAAGAGGGGGGTCAATATATTATGGCCAAAGTATTCTTATATACCCTTAATTAACAAAGAATTGATAATTGAAGATTTTCCTGCCAAATGTAGAAAATGTAGCTGCAGAAGTGTTGCTCCACGGAAAAGGATGACTGCACTTAAGGAGGTTGGCACCTGAAATACCTGTAATGTCAATAATCCGAAAACCTCTATGATATGGGATTGGGACGAAAAATGTTCATTTATTTTATTTGTGACCCATGTCACATGCCATTTTTTGGAAATATGGGGCCCCAAACAGAAATGATAATTTTCCTGAAATTTTGCTAAATTTTGGCATGGAAATATATTATTTAAATTATCAAACAAATATTTATAGTTTGAACTATTATTTAATTATGATTTCAATACAGTATGAGGTTGAACACATTTAGTGACTATAAAAGTAATATCTAAGTCAAAGTTTAAAAAACCTTGCTTTACTGGTGGCTTCAAATGTCAGTACATGTATATAATGAACACAACAGCAGATGTTAAGATTGTTACAAAAATTTGGAGTAATCAAATATTAGTATTCCATGTTTCCAAATCTTTGTATGCTAATAGACATACATTTAATGTCTCATGTAAAAGTAAAAAAAAAGTAGGGGTCACATTTCAAAAATTTGAGATATATAGAATATCACACTGTTGTTTTGATCTCGGCCCTGGTATCAGCCCGAGCGGTTGGTATCGGCCCAAGCCCGAACCAAGCGCGGGCCGATACCATCCGAGGGCTGATACCAGGGACGAGATCATAACAACAGTGTGATGTTGTTTATATCATATATATAAAATCAAAGACTTTAATTCAAATTCAAATTCCAAATAAGGAATATAATTTGTCAAGAAGAAGCTATAGATTCTTTTTTTCGGATTTACAAAACACGTTCGTTTTTATTCCTTTTTATATGTGTTGAGAACTGTAAACGTTGTCTATGAAGCGCCGTTTTATGAGGCGCCGTTTTTATATTTTTGAGGTATTTTCTGATATCAAAAAATAAATATGATATCAAAAAATAATTTTTGATATCAAAAAATCGATTTTCTGATATCAGAAAATGAATTTTTGATATCAGAAAATCGATTTTTTGATATAAAAAATAACGTTGATTTATTGATTTGAGAAAATAGAATTTTTGATATCAAAAAATGATTTTATGATATCAAGAATTCGAATTGCTGATATCAAAAAATCATTTTTTGATATCAAAAAATAGCTCCCAATTCTTGATTTAAAATATTCGATTTATTGATATCAACAATTCGAATTATTGATATCAGAAAATGACGTGTATTTTCTGATATCAGAAAATCAAATTTCTGATATCAAAAATTCATTTTCTGATATAAAAAAATCATTTGTATTTTCTGATATCAGAAAATCTATTTTTTGATATCAGAAAATAAGTCTAAATAAACTAACGAACAACTTAATGACTGCTCCCTGTGATGCAACCCTCATTTTCCCGCCAGTAATATTTTTTGTCGCCAGTAAATTGTATTGCATTTCGTGATGGTTGCGTATCATGATGCTATTTTGTTAACTACAAAATGTCAAATTCTTCCTTATCGTCAATGGTGAGCACCGCCTTATCCACTATTAGGTGTGAATTGAATGGTGTTGAACGCGAAGAGGCGCAAGATTTTGAGGAAAATGATGGGCACAGTATTCTGTACAGGCGAACAGTTAGTGCATTCAGTCCACGCCAATCAGGTAAGTAAACTAAAGACTAGTGATGCAGATTTTAACGTTTAGCACATGTATCCGTTATTTACGGCCTATTGAATTAGTATACTTGTAGTGGCCAACCATTCAGGAATCGGGGTCAAGTGTCGCCATTGTTGTGTATAGGCCTATAGCTGTATCGTATGTTCTCGGTGATCTTTTTGAATCGGTTCACAGCAACACAAAAACAACAGCAACTTATAGTTATTAAGCACAACTAACACACACAGACACAGAGAGAGAGAGAGAGAGAGAGAGAGAGAGAGAGAGAGAGAGAGAGAGAGAGAGAGAGAAATGGTTTAAATCTAATTGAATTTGATTGTTTTCTATGAGGCACCGTTTTAATATTTTTGAGGTATTTTTTGATATCAAAAAATAAATATTTGATATCTATAATTCGAATTATTGAAAATAATTCTTGATATCAAAAAATAATTCTTGATATCAAAAAATCCATTTTGTGACATCAGGAAATCATTTTTTGATATCACAAATTCGAATTCTTGATATCAAAAAATGATTTTCTGATATCACAAAATATATTTTTTGATATCAAGAATTAAAGTTGATTTTTTGATATCAAAAAATCGAATTCTTGATATCAGAAAATCATTTTTTGATATCAAAAATCGAATTCTTGATATCAGAAAATCATTTTTTGATATCAAAAAATCATTTGTATTTTTTGATATCAGAAAATCGATTTTTTGATATCAGAAAATAAGACCTACATAAAATTACTATCAAGTTAATGAATGCTCCCTGTGATGCAACTTTTGTAATTTGTAAGAAATTGTGTTTCAAACCTGTAGATGCATGTTACGAATAATAATGTATGCCTAATTCTAAACCTGATTTCATTTTGGCAGATATAGCTTTCTTTGTGATTCGCTGTGAGTATTAAATGGAATTCCTTAAAACATGATGGCGTTGCATAATATAAAGGAATTATACTGGCGTACAGTTAGCGCTTTCCGTACATAAGACCAGAATTATCAAAAACACTTAATAAATTTTTACATTAAATAAATATTCAAATAAAAAACAACAAATATTAAAATGCAAATCGGGCTCTGTAGTTCAGCAATTTAATATTGGATCAAGGGAGTATTCATTAAATACGTGACATTTATTCGCCATTTTATTTGAATTTCTGATATCAGAAAATATAATTCTTGATATTAAAAAATCAGTTTGAATTTCTGATATCAAAAAATCATTTTCTGATATCAAAAAATCGAATTTCTGATATCAGAAAATGATTTTTTGATATCAGAAAATCGATTTTTTGATATCAAAAAATGGATCGTATTTTCTGATATCAAGAATTCGAATTCTTGATATCAAAAAATCATTTTTTGATATCAGAAATTCGAATTCTTGATATCAAAAAATCATTTTCTGATATCAGAAAATACCTCAAAAATATTAAAACGGCGCCCCATAGTTTTCAGCCTATAGCACTCTCAGTTTTAACTGATATGTTAAATATAATTATGTATATTCTCAGCACAGAAATAACAATATAGATTTATTAACTATACAAACATGTACCATATGTATGATATATACAGTATTGACTGAGAATAATGCATTTACCCTTTTTAAACACTGTAAACAGTGGTAAAAGGTTTCATCAATGTTCATTTCAATTTTGCTGCACATTTTCTGGAATTTCCCTGTTGAGTTGATCAAATAACTGTATATAATGTACGTAGCAGTTTTTTAATATATTGTAAATAAACTTAAAAATACATTTTACATGTCATTCATGATGTACTATTAATTGCTTATTGTCTTCTAATATGTTCAATTGAAAGGTAACTCAAGTTCAAAAAGATCAAGAGGAAGGCCCTCAAGAAGGGTACAAATAGAGTTTTACCTATTAAATGATCTTGTTGATATTTTGCCTACCACGGCAGAACTCACAGAACTTGAAAGAATTGGCCTTGGTGGGTACTTTTTTTAATACAGTAAAATATTTATGTTGGGTGTTACCGGTCCTTCATAATTTGCTTAAAATAAAATTCCAGAGTAAATTCTGTATTTATTCTGGATTTTGTTTCAAAGTATGGATTACTAATTGATCTTTGGAAACGATGTGATAATAGTTTTGAATTCCTTAGGTCAACTACTGTGATACTTCACTGTGATACATGCTGCCAAAAAGGGGTTACAGTTAAATAATCCCCTAAATTCCCCAAATAATCAATGGAAAATCAATCAATGGAAAAATTGGGCCAAGATATTACAATTACAGATGAAAAACTCAAACTAAAGGCAAAAATAATTTGAAAACTCGTAAAAGGGAAAACTTCAAATGAATAATTAAGCATATTAACTTCATAAAGTTAATTTAATGTTGGTCATGAACATGCAGTAATGCTATATCTTGCCTTTGAAATATGATAAAATTCAGGTGTAATTTCTATGTCAAAACATTATTTTATTTATCTTTTTCCAGGAAATCCAAAAAATCCAGCAAAATATATCACAAAATCGACTTTTTGATATCAAAAAATCATTTTCTGATATAAGAAATTCGAATTCTTGATATCAAAAAATTATTTTCTGATATCAGAAAATACATCAAAAATATTAAAACGGCACCCCATAGTTGTCGGACTTTGTTGACAAACCATCGTCGTTTGAAATACAGTAGAAGGGAGTCTGTCGTCTGAGATGAAGCACTATCTTCTAGAATTCAAAATTATCGAGAGAGAAACTTCCATCCTACGCAACTTCGTAATGAGTCAAATTCTTTCACTGGGATGTCGTAAGTTTCCTGTCAGATTCCATTCATAAAAATCTATACTGTTATAGCAAGTTGTTTGAGAACGTTCGTAAGCGCGTCCATTACTTTAACCACTTAATTTTTACAATCTAAACTCTGGTTTTCTAAGATTAAGTCTCGTTCCATCCTTCTCTATATCCTCCATAATTTAAATGTTGATTGATATTAAATAAAGCGTGCTATTATTCTAAATACTAAACCGTTGTGTAGGTTACCTCCCTTACTTAGATACATATCACATCTTTCATATCATATCTTTGGCGCTATGTTTGAATTATTATTTTTCAATTTTCAGCAATAAATAAAAATATTCAGACGTGTAAGGTGATGCTTGGTATTATGTATTTGTTATTTTATCGTTATTTCACAAACTAGTCTTAATTTAAAGCAGATATATTTGGGAATTAGCGATTTTAAATTTGAGGGCAATACACCCCCTTGACGACGGGCTGAGACAGAGAAATATCAGCCCCGAGGGCGATACAGCCCTAGCTTTTGGTTGCTGTCTCACCTAGTCCAAAACACGTGTATCAGGGCTGATACACTACTAGGTATATGATACATGGCATGAAATAAGATAATTTTAGGCAAAATTTGGAGTTAATTTTTTCTTGACTACTATGAAATAAAAGCTAAATATGCCAAAATATATCGATAAAAATATCAAAATATTGTTCAAATATGTTTTTTAGAACAACATAAATGTATCGTAATACACAAACTATCTGGAAGTTTGGTCTGCGCTGAAAATTAGGAAGCTAAAGTAACAGTACTCTAAAACTATTGAGTTATAAAAATTGCTGATTTTCTTCATGAAAACCTCCCGCCACAAAATATAGTCTCTTACTAAACTCTGTAAATATGTAATTTTCATTTAATTATTTTATTTAATATGGTTTATTTGGCATTCTAAAATATAAATATACCAATAGAATTAATATATAATGCAGAATATTTAGACTAGAAGTGACATAAAATAGTTACCCAAAAAGAGAGGAGCGAACCTCTTTAACGCCGCATTTTGGGTCCTTTCTCGGTCACTATTTTTACGTTTATTCCAAGCTTAATTTCACTCCAAGTCATTTCTTATAGAGTTTGGTCAATTTCCAATAGAAATTTAATGTCAAAATGGTTTTAAACTGCGTTGCAATAAAAAAAATTCGTTGTTTTCTTAACTGATCTGCAAATATCTGGAATTTAGACTTGTCTGCCCTTGATTTAGGATATGCATGGAGAGTGGAACTACATGTAATATTGTTACAAGTAATAGCCTTCCAAAAAGCTTGCCTGACTAAACAAAATTATTCAATGGAAGCATGAATGTATATGCTATCTTATAAGAAATTAATTTTAATTTTCGCTGCTGATCATAAATTCATGAACGGAACGTGCAGATTTAAGAAGAAATTTTACTCTTTTCTTCGATCTAGTGCATGTACATGTATATCACTGAAAATTAAATTATTTCATTAATTCAAATTTTTTTTAAAAGGAATGTACATATATCAAATAATTGCATGTAAGCTTGAAAGCGGAAGATAAAACAATTTTTTAAATTGTATTTGTGAAATTAAGATGCAGAAATCAACTGAAAGGCATTTTTTATTTCTAACCATAGGAAATAGGAAAGGATATTCAAAGCAAGCTTAGACCTTTTTCTCAACAAGTGGTTAATAGAGAGGGCACCAATTTTTAAATCTTCAAAATAAGTATGTAGCTGCGCAGTTCGACAGCTGTTTTAAGTGATTAAAAATGCATTGTCCTGTTCTTGTATACATAATCTGCCTCCTCTGTCTCTGCCTGTCGCTCTCCTGTGTCTTTGCCCGTGTCATCTTCCAGTAAATTTTCTTCTGCATCCTCCTGTTCCCCAATTCATTTTAAGGGGGGCAAACCATATTCTTTCTAATTTCTATCCTTGTCTTCTGACCTATCAAAATCTCACTTTTCAAAGTTCTGAACATTTGTATCAGTATCTAAAGGCTGTGGAGCATTCTGATTTTTATTTGGCAGATCTCATTCGGGCAGCTCCAACAGCCTTATAAAGTAAATTACTCTCCAAACGTGTCAAAACTACTTCTCGTTGGTTCTCAATCAAACAAAAAATAATGCTTCAAGTTTTGGCCATAAAATACAATCAGTGTGCTAAGTTTCGAAATTACCTTTTTAGCCTAGGATGCTGATACACAATGTAGCAGACTTATTCTAGGGCAGTGGTTGGAATGGTCAGGGTCAAAACATTCAAGGGAAACTCATAATGCAATTTCGATCAAATGTGCGAATCCAACCAGTGCAACAAAAACCACTTCTCCTGTTGCATTCTGTAAAACTTCTCCTCCTCCTGCACCTCCTAAGCCCTCTAAACCAACTGCACTATGTACAACATCTCCTCCTCCTCCTCCTCCTCCTCCTCCTCCTCCTCCTCCTCCTCCTCCCTTTAAACCAACTGCACTCTGTTCAACGTCTCCTTCTTCTTCTTCTGCTCCTCCTTCTGCTCCTCCTCAGCCCTCTGAACCCGCTGCACTATGTACAACATCTCCTTCTTCTTCTTCTTCCCCTCCTCTTCCTCCTCCTCAGCCCTCTGAACCAACTGCGCTCTGTTCAACGTCTCCTTCTTCTCCTCCTCGAAATTACCAAAATGTAAAAGAGCGCGTCGCATTATTAGGTCATCGTTTCATCAAACATTTGGAAGACAGTATTTCGGAAGGTTCATTTGATTTAAACTTGCCAAATCATTTTGTGCACTTTTTTAGTGAGAAGGAAGGAATAACATGTTCTCTTAGTCACAGTGAAATTCTAAGTAAGGTTAAAGACTTTAGGCCTGCAAAAATTTTTCTACAAATAGTGGAAAATGACATAAATTTAAATCCAGCAATAGTTTCGGAAGTGGTGTCAGGAATACAAAACATATTAATAGTTCTCTTAGAAATAAAATCTGTTGAAATTATATATATTGGAAGTCGTTTTCAGCGATTAGATAATATGCAACAACCAATGTTCAACTCATTAGTGGATAAAATAAATCTTCAGATACGAAAAAGTTATTCAAATTCAACAAACATTATTTTTTGAAATTTAAGGGGATTTGTAAAACCAAACAATAGGCCCATGGGCCACATCGCTCACCTGAGCAACAAAAGCCATAATATAATCAGATACCCCGAAGATCATTTGTACAATTTTTAATCTACACTACCTAAACATGCTTCCACAAAAATTTAAACCTTTCTGACCAAATGGTTGTTGAGAAACCATGGTTACTGACAAAAAATATGCAGGTCTATAGGTCAAAAAAGAAAATTTTTTGTATACATACAATTATTGGGCAAAGATTAACTTGTATGTGGTTATTTCATTGACTAAACAGAAGTATTCTTTCTGCACTAATCATCAATTATTGTGATGCCATTCTTCTCTGCGTTGATTGGCTAGATCGAGGTCAACAAACTAACAATCAAATTAATTGAACTTTATAGATATGAAATTTACTAGTTTGACTGAAGCCTTTTAAAATGTTTTGTTCGCAATTTGGCATGATTTTGCATATGAATTTAATTTCAATATATTAATAAAACACAAGGAGACATAAAATTTATTTTAAGAAAACAATTTTATTATGAGACAATAACTAATAATAAATAATATCTAAAATGAACCTTAAATAATTAAGCATTTTTTATGTGTACATACATTTAAAAAGTTGTTACAAATATACATTAGTTTAACAAATTTAATAACTGTATATGCATACAATGTACTTGCAGTTACTCTGGTTTACATTTCTTTTTTGCATGTTGTACATTCATAAATTAAATGATGGCAATTAATTAACACACACAAATTTGATGACATTTGATTTTCATGTGTATAAAGTATAGATATATGCAAGTCATATTTATACAGTTAATCAGTAATACATTTCAAGTACATGTATTTAAATACACATTTTTACAAAGCTTTTTCATAACCTTTCTTCGAAATGGCGAAAATAAAAAGGTTATGAACAGTGCGTGTCTTTATAAAGTCAAAATTATATAGAGATAATTGTAAATAGATATTTTTAAAAAAGTAATATCAATATGTGTCATTTCTTAACTGTTACAAAAACAGTAAATGGTTTATCATCAGAAAATTATCAAAAATATTTTTAAACAGATTTGGATCCATGTACATTAAATATATAAACATTTGAAACAATTGCAGGAAATAATGCACTTTATACATATAAATGTAACAATCTTTGAGAGTGCTAAATTGATACAAAAATATGTTAAGAATTGCCAAGGGAAAAGCTACTAGTATTAATTTGTTTAAGAGAAAAAATCATTGATAGCAATGCATGTATTGATAATTTCTCAATTTCATTTAATGACATATTTTATTTTCTATAAAGTGTAAACTAAAAGTACACTTTTTCAAATAAGCAAGCAATGTGTATAATTGTTAAACATATTGCTTTTTCTTTTATGATATATCATATTTAAATATGAATTCTCTCTCCATAGACATATATAATAGAAATGGCAGGTTTACCGCACCGTCTACGGGCTGGCCAGTGACCTCCTTTCTTTATACTTACCTGTGTTTTTATAATAAATGGAAGTTATAAATGATATACGAAAATACTAGTGCTTTCAGTATGTTTAAAACAAATACATGCATTTACATTAATTAAAAACATTTAGCAAAATATTATTTTCATTATAAACAATTAAACCCAGTATTACCAGGGTAGTTATTATTTACAGAGAAATGAATTGGTCTTAAAGCTGAACACCGCTCGTAAATAGGCACTGTCCGCCATATTTCTCTTTCACCACTGCTGTCCCTACAACCCCTATATAAGGCGCAGACCTCTAAACAGTTCAAAGTACTTCGCTGTAGAGGTCCCACCTGTGTGGACGTACATCTTGCCTCGCCGTGTTACTCGGTCGCAATGAATTTTTCAATTTTTTTTTCAAGCCAGGAGAATACTAACATCAAATAAATTGTTCAATGCATTATTTACAAACAGAATATGCACATAGAATAAGAAATTAATGCGTAAATTCCAAAGATCACGAAAGGAATACTACACGTCGGCCACGAGTTTCAGGTGTGCAATCGGGTGTAACGAAATCGAAGGGTTTATAAACCAGGTATCTGTGTGACGGGGCCTATTTACTAGCGGTGTTCAGCTTTAAGTACATATAATATAAAAATCTGTCAACAGCAAAATATCCGAACACAAAAAAGAAAAGAAATACTATTAGAGAGGTCACCTAATTTTTTTGCTCCAATATTCCTTTTTAATATCGATATAAATTTACACGATTACATCTGCTATGCACTCACATGAAGAAAGGATTGCATGTACCGTTATACAATATACAGTAGGTATAAATAAATATAAAATAATTTTGAAAAATAACAATTAAAAACATATTCGTGACACATACATCTACTGTATTGTAAGACACCAACCATTGCTTGATATAGCAGAAAATAATTGTATTTACTGTAAAAGCTGGACTAACAATAAAATATCATCAAGTTAAAAAATATGGTCTAATTATTCACTTTAGATGCAAACATTATTGCTGTGACATCTATGAGTACAAATTTTATCAAAGCTTTTGCAAAAAATGGAAAAATGACAGAAGCAATATATTAAAATAAAATATCAGTATACAATTTTTTATACAACAATTAAGTACAGATGATTCTTTTGAATTACTATCAGTCCTTCTTCTTTCCTGCAATAGTTTGTCAAACTGCACGTGCTGGCTTTAAGAAGGAAAGCTTTGATTTTTTGGAGTCATATATTATTCTGTACACAGATTAGAAAATGTAAATTCATGACCTGTCCACAGTTGTCATATTCACGGTTCACTCGCCTGTAATTCAGCTATTGTCAATTCTTTTTTATTCTTGTTGATTTAATTAATAAGACTTAAAATAATAAGCATATATTAAAGAGACATAGAATTAGATGACCCAATAATACACAAGAACATGTCAATTGAAATAAGATAACTACAAAAAAACAAAATAATCAATACACATTACCTGAGTAAATAATTACATAATATATTTATATAGCATAGGAATTCAACTGACTTGCATTGTCATGTTTTTCATGTGGGGAGGGGGCTCAGAATACTTCTCAATCTTCAGAGACAATGTACTAAATACTCCTCCATATTGAGGAAAAGTTGTATAATAACTCCTTTCCCCTCGACCATTCGATACATGACTTTGACACAAGCAAATGGTTGGTGTTTTAAAATACTTAAATTAATAGTCCATTTGTCACCTTTTTAAGGTGGCAAATGTGATGTAGGAGGGGGCATTATTTTTGCAGCTCCCTCCGACAAATTTATACTTTAGTGCCCCTTTCTTTTAGACACATAATTAAATCATTCAAAAGCACAGTAAATCATTTTATGATCAGACAAGTATGCTTCAATTACGTCTGTTACACATGGTGATATGTATGTAAAAATCAAGTCAAGCTGAGAACCAGTATCATGCGTAGCCTTTGTAACAATTTGTTTACATTGAAAACATTTCTCAAAAAATGTTAATAAGTCAAAATGCCCAGCAAACAAGTCAAAATTGAAATCTCCTAAAAGCAGAAAGTCCTTCTGGTTGTCAATTAAAGGCTTTAGATGCATGTCCACATGTTGCTTAAAATTTCCCAAAGAACAAGATGGGTATTTATAAATTACGATGACCTGTACATCTCTACTTTGACTTAAATGCACATTTGCACTGATGAATTCCACTGAGCCATTGTTAAACTTTGAGATACATGTTATCGTGTAGTCATTTTTCACGTACAGTGCTGTTCCATGATGTGGACATCTATTAAAATGACTTGTAACTTCATTGTTAAATACTGCTGTGTAGGCCTGTAGTTGAAAATTGTGTAGTTCATCCACACCACATGGTCTTGTCTCTGAAAAACCAACTACATCTGATGCAAGAATATTTGGCTCACTTTTTACTTGTGGAAAGTGTTTATGAAGTGATCTACTATTGTTGAAAGCAAATTTAAAACAATTAGAATTGACCTGGTATAATGGGATGTAACAAAGTTGCAATGGTGCCTCTTTTTTCAGTCTTTCCATTTCCTCAAGCACTTTTTCATCCATAGCTAATGCCTGCTTGTTGAAGTTTAGGATATGTAGATGATTTACTGACCGTACACGACTTAAAGCCACATAATGAATGTGTGGAATTTTCCTAAGTTTAGATTGAGACTAGTCAATTACAATTTCATCAACATTACAACCTTGGGCTTTATGAACTGTCTTTCCAGCAGCAGGTCTCAATGGAAATTAAATCCTCTGGAAAATATTATGATTCAATACAAAAGACCGTTGAACTTCAAAAATAGGTGTCCATTCATTATTTATTCCATCATGAAACAAATGTTTGTATTTTTTGCGAGTTGACTTTCCAACAGCGGAATCAAAATTTTTTACCCAAACTATGCTTGGTCTTGATATGCCTTCCATTCTGCTTTCAATCAACTGAACCTTGCATGATGACCCATTTGTTAACCCATCAGAGACATCTACATTGACTGTGATATCGTATATCATCCCAACAGCAAGAATCAAAATTTGCATTAAATTGGCAGTTTTGCTAACATCATCTTCTTTCAATAAAGACCTAAGAAGCTTTTGTTTTACTTCCTTTGAGTAATCTTTGATAACAGTATCTACTGATTTTACTGTGACCTTTTCTCCTTAAAGTGTTTCAATCAACTGATTGTTGTATCCATCTACTTTAGAGTTCTGAGTAGAGAGATGGGGAGCATGGTGGGGATAATTGTCACTTGTTTCTGTTATCATGCATCTTTGTATAACATGTTTGTCTACTGATGTTAGTTCATTATAACGAAGGCGATTTAGCAGTTGAGCAAACTCAAGATCATCTTTCTGGCGCATTATTTCATCCAATTCAAACACAAAAAAGTGTTCCGTCCAAAGATTCTTTGCAAGAGCTTGGGCATCATGCTTTAAATCCTGAAAGATCCAACTGTCCATCACTGGTTTGAGTTGAAAAAAATCACCAACAGTTATCATACCTACACCTCCAAGAGGTTTCTGATGCCTGTAAGAAGTTGTAGACGACTGTCAATAAGAGCTAAAGACCTATTGCCTACCATTGATATTTCATCAATAATTATCAATTTCAGATTTCTGTATTTTGTACGAAAAGTGTTCAATTCGTCACAATGCAAGCTTTGTTGGCTTTGATTAATTGTTTGATGAAAAGCAGATGCTATGGTTGAAACTCCAATATTATAGGCTGCTTTTCCTGTGTATGCACATAGAAGTATTCTCACATCATTTGAATTTTCACCTTCTGTGGAACATAGATATCTGTGCAAAGCTTGATAAAGAGCTCTTATTAAAACAGATTTGCCAACACCTGCACCTCCAGATAAGAAAGAATAAATATGCTCTTTTTTAGTTTTTATCCATAGCAACACATGGTTAAAAAATTCCCTTTGCTTCACATTCAAGCTTTGTAAAAGTTTCAAATATTCATCATCAGGCAATTTCACAGAACTTTCCTCTGTAATTTGTCTTGACGAAATGCCAACATCTGCTCCAATATCATACATTCTTTGTTCAACAGGTCTTTCAGGATTAAACTGCACAAAGTTTTCAGATTCCAAAGATCCCTCAATTTCATCTTCTGCCTCTGTCTGCTGGGCATTAGGTGCCAATTCATCAAACGCATTTGCAAAATCCTCATTTGCCATCTGTAAAGCCTCATCAAGCTGTTCAGGATTGAATTCATATTCCTTGATTTTGTGTGTCAGAAAAAACTTTTTAAGATTAAAAGACTTCTTAAAAGTGTCAGTTCCGTATGGTGGCATATTTCTGCCCCCTATATGCAAGATAAATTATGTCCACATGCAAGAAAATTATGTGAACATGCAAGATAATGATGTCTACATGCAACATAATTATGTCTACATGCAAGTTACAAATCTTTTAAGAGTACCTGATTTTGATATGGGTAAAATCACTTACTTAAGGCCGTATCTGACATCATAGATGCAAGATGCAATATAATTATGATAACATGGGACTTATCTATGTTGACATGCGACTAATTTATGTGAACATGCAAGTTAATAATGTTAACATCCAAGATATTTATGTCAACATGCGAGATAATTATGTTAACATGCGAAATAATTATGTATACATGCAAGATAATTATGTTGACATGCGACTTATTTATGTCAACATGCGAGTTAACTATGTTAACACGCAATATATTTATGTCAACATGCGAGATAATAATGTATACATGCAAGTTATTTATAATAACATGCGAGATAACTTGCATTTTGACATAGATATCTTGCATGTTAACATAAATAAGTCGCATGTCGACATAAATAAGTCGCATGTCGACATAATTAACTCGCATGTCAACATAAATATCTTGCATGTTAACATCATTAACTCGCATGTTGACATAAATATGTCTGGGTCGTTTTGCATACCTTTTAATGACATTACTGCATTCCACATCCGTAGAATTTGGTGTCAACTTTTCCAATTCAGTATCTGTTTTGATGAGAACTACTCTATCATCAGTAGGACTTGTGTTGATAAATACAACATCTCTTGATGCTTTTGTTAGGGGCATTTGCAACACTAACTATGCAGCTTCTTGTGCTCCAACTTCCACGGTATTGAGAAAATGGTTTCCAATATGACGCACTTGTCTTTTAATGTCAAGATTTCCTTCTCTGGCTTCTTTTGCAGCTCTGTTTAGTAAATCACTCATTCCTCTTTGAGATTTACTTATGTTTGAGACATTATACATTGCACAGGCATATGGGTCCAATATAAATTGCATGTCAATGTATTACCAAGCATTTATAACATCACTACTGTAGGAGTTGACTCTCATATCGCATGGCTTTCTTTTTAGAAAAACCTTTGGACCTCTCAGAGAACTTCTAATGCATTTGATGTAATCTTCCTCGGATATTTTTAACACTGTCTCAAAGAGTTCCTTGTATGATAAATCACAGTCATTTTTCAAATCATTCAATTTCTTCTGAACTTTATCATACATTTTCTTGTACTTGTCAACATCTGACTCTATAGGCTCCAGAATCATAGTTTTTCTCAAGGGGAGATAAAGGAAATCCAAATCTGCACAAAGATTTACCTCCTTTTTTACATGTCTGTGAATGTTTATGCACTTGTAATCCTGTCAAGTCATCATCTTCATTCTTTTCATATTTCAAATAATAATCAACAAAATTCACTAGTGCATCTTCAATCCAAACAATCATATGAACATGAGAAGACCCTCTTTGTTGAAATTCAATTCTATAAAAAAGTCTTTCACAATGCCTATTGGATGTTGGTCACTCCTCAATACAGAATTCAAAAATACTCAAAACCTATGATCAAAGTATCTCGTGCAGGTGATAGGGTCCTTTTGTACCAGTTTTGATTTTTCATTCCATGTCATATCATTAATTTCCTCATCAGTATATTCTTTTCCATCATTTAAGATGCCAAGTGCTCTAATGAGATCATTCCATTTTGTATCTGCAGCAGAAAAAGACATGAACCATGTTGGTAAGCCTAGCTGTCTGATCATAGCAAATACATCCTTTTTTCTAGTTTCAAGGTATGCAGGTGAATTTCTCAACTGTCTAAACACAAAGAAACCTTCATCATGTCTTACTATGCTATTCACATGTTCAGGGTTTTTAATCTCATTTGCTGTAAAAACTTTTCCTTTGGTTTTACATTTTCTAAGAGCCAAGTTACATTTATCAGTAATCTGCTTCATTTGAATTTTTTGGAGATTGAAGAACAAGTTTGGAACTGACTGGGCAGCACGCCTATCCATGCTTCTCAATTCCCACTTAGCTATATCTGCATATGAGACATGAACTGCTCTTTCGTCATCAGTAAGTCTTCCTTTTCCACAAAATATTGTTGGAAATGATAAGTATTCTGCAGGAAGACTATTCACAGTTGGTTGAATATCAACAGGAACATTCACAATATTTCCTTTCACAGAGTACTGTCCACCTCTTGGCAATTCTCTTATTTGCACGAAGGGAATTCTTAGCGACACAAGGCTTTCTTCCAATGGAAACAAATTTAATTCTCTTGGCTTGGTTGGCCAACTCATGCCATTTAGAACTGATACCTTAGGAATTTTATTTTCTCGTATTGATGAATAGCAGGTATTGCAAATCCACTCTGTATTTTCAGCAGATGTTGTGATTGTAAGATATTTAGTTTTACTTGCGCTATCTAGTTTTGTGTTGTCTACATTTAAAACACTTTCTCTGAACCAAGTTTGATGACAGCATGAACAAACAAAAATGGGGCCATGTTTAATCTGCTTATGAAAATTTTGGATGCAGTTGTGAAGATTAATTCCAAACATTCTTTATTTATTTTGTTCACGTTCTTTGTTACGGAACTCTTTATTCAACCTTTTTTCTTGTCTTTTTTCTCTATCACATAGCCTTTCATTTTGTCTAAAAACATTGTCACTTCTTTGTGTGTTTTTTTTAATCTTTCTTTTTCAAGAGCTAGTGGTTTTTCTCTGTATCTTCTTTTTGAAATTCTATTGTTTTCACTTTCCTTTTGATTTACTTCATAATTTTGTCTTCTAAGCTTCTTTGCAGATTTATCCTTTTCTCTTTCTTATTTCTTACTTCATCGTGTTGCCTTTTCAATTTTCTTGCACCTCTATCACATTCTTTTTCTTTCTCTCTGACTTCAACATGTTGTCTTTTCAATTTTCTTGCAATTGTTTCCCTTTCTTTTTCTTTCTCTTTCACTTCGACACTTTGTCGTTTTAATTTTCTTGCACCTCTATCACATTCATTTTCTCTTTCTCTTACTTCAACACATTGCCGTTTTAATTTCCTTGCACTTCTATTACATTCTTTTTCTTTCTCTCTGACTTCAACATGTTGCCTTTTCAATTTTCTTGCAATTGTTTCCCTTTCATTTTCTTATTCTTTTACTTCAACCCTTAGCCGTTTTAGTTTTCTTGCAACTCTATCACATTCTTTTTCTTTGTCTCTTACTTCAACGCATTGCCGTTTTAATTTCCTTGCACTTCTATCACATTCTTTTTCTTTCTAACTTCAACATGTTGCCTTTTCAATTTTCTTGCACCTCTATCACATTTTTTTCTTTCTCTCTAACTTCAACATGTTGCCTTTTAAATTTTCTTGCACCTCTATCACATTTTTTTCTTTCTCTTTAACTTCAACATGTTGCCTTTTCAATTTTCTTGACAACAAATCCTTGTTTCTTTCAAGTTGTTTGAATTGTTCATTTTGTCTCTTTTTCTTCATGTAATCCCTCATATAGCTTTTTCTGTCTTGTTCCTTGGCTACTAAATTTGTCACTGGTTGCTGTTCATCCATTCAATAAATCCTTTTCTGAAGTGGACCTTTTTCTGGGAAGCTATGACACAAAGTTGCAATTGAAATTGGTAAAATTTCGAATTGCATTGCAAAATCAATAAGCATACTACTATACATATTGTAGAAATAAGAGACCAAATCATCAATATTCCTGTTGAACACTAGAACAGATTTACCATCAAATGATGACATACCATCACTGTCATGACAATGTGAGTCAAAGAAGTAGTACTCCTTGCTGGACACTTTATATATCGCAGAACAAACAGACCCAATCATTATCATTATGTATTTTGAAATTTGGAATAATTCTTTCAAAGCTTGATGCAAACTTTTTACTTGGTTGTTTTGCTCTTCAGAGACTACCAATCCCCAAATGGTATTAAATTTCTGAATAATATGATGATTTTCTCCTAATGTTAAGTTAAGAGGTAATTCATCAAAAGAGAGAAGTTTGTTTAAAAATTTTCCTTTTTCTTGCAAACTTTAGACAACTTTAACATAAAGCTGGTCTCCTGATATTAATGTCTTATCTATAAATTCAGATGTAAATGAAAATCCTTCATAACACTCAACTAGCATTGTAAGAGCATTGCACGTGCACTGACTTCCTCTTGAAAATGAAGAAATCTATCATCTTCTTGATGGTATGAGCGAAATATCAATTTCCTAGCACACACTTGCTTCTCTTCATTTATACAACTGAGCGAAGTTTTCAGACTAGCATATTTCATAGAACCCAAAGGCAAATCTGCAATTTCACTGGTGCCCGAAGGCAAATCTACAATGTTACTGGCGCCCGAAGGCAAATCTGCAATGTTACTGGCGCCCGAAGGCATATTTGCAATGTTACTGGCGCCCGAAGGCAAACTATGTACTCTTTTTAATGAGGCAGTATCCCCCAGGTCAAACTGGCTCCTGTTTTTCACGTGGCCAGGTTCCACGAGTCTTACAGGTCCGTCAAATGTAACGTTAATTGTTGGGTCTAACTGGCTCCTGTTTTTTACGTGGCGAGGTTCCACGAGTCTATGGTCAATAAAGCTGGCACGACTCTGGTTTCCCATCTTCACCAACGACCGCCCCCAACTCTTCTTGCGAGGCAGTGTTTCTAAAATATAAACAATTTCACCTAATGCATCCTCTAAATATGACTTTAGTGTTTAACCTAAACAGTGCAATGCTGTAAAAAAAATTAAGAGATGTTTGTAAAACACATGATATGACCTCCTCTGAATGACTTGGCCAAAAAATTGTTCATTAGCTAGTACCTAATAAAAAACTTAATCTTAATATTCTCTTTATAAAATTGTGTACCAAAATTTATTCTAAATGTGAGCAACCTTTCCGGATAAATTGTTTAATGAACTTAAAGGTCAAACTAATCAAATGCTGTTGTCTATTCTAATAACTTAAACAATCGGGGCCATAAAAAACTTTCCCAAACGAAAGAGGCCATCATCGGGGGTAGGGAAAACCAACATGGGTCAAACTTGACTGACAAAAAGAATTTATACTTGAATATTTCTATTTCTGAAATTTCATATTGTTCCCCAGGGGTCATTTACTGTATATCAGGTGAATCGACATGACCCAAGGAACATGAATATGTATGATTAACTGGTGGGGATCTCAACTGTTTTCAAGATATTTGGGCTCTTCCTATTTGAGGGGGGTCAGGACCACCCCCTGGGTGCATGACCTACATTCTATTTGATGTCCCTTGACACAAGAAACAAGAATAAATGTGGTTTAGGGGTAGGGATCTTAACCGTTTTAAAGATATTTGGGCACTTCCTGTTCGAGGGGTGTCAGGACCCAGGACCACCCCGGGGCCCATGACCTGCATACCGTTTGATGCCCCTTAACACAAGGAACAAGAATATATATAGTTTAGGGGTGAAGATCTCAACCATTTTCAAGATACTTGGGCATTTCCTGTTCGAGGGGGGTCTGGACCAACCCCGGGGCCCATGACCTACATACAATTTGATGCCATTTAACAAAAAGAAAAAGTATATGGTTTAGGGGTCAGGATTCTAACAGTTTCTGAGATATATGATCATTTTCAATTCCTGGGGGTGTGGATGACCCAGCGGTCAGATCTAACAAGCCAATGCTCACTAGTGATACTCCCGCTATGATGTGAATATGCAAAATAAGCAAAGTCAACATTTAACAGGAAGTTGGCATCCGATAGGTACAAAAATATATCCCACGATATGGCATGCCTAAACAAAAAGTGTGTTTAAATTTTAAGCATCTGCGATAAATAGTTGCTGAGAAATCTTTGACGAAATTTGTTTGAAAATTTAGGCTAAAAATAAGCAAAGTCGTCATTTAACAGGAAGCTGACTTCCAATTGGTACAAAAATACATCCCGCCATATGGCATACCTATCCAAATAGAGTGTTAAAATTTCAAGCATCTGTGATAAATAGTTGCTGAGAAATCTTTGACGAAAATTTGTTTGAAAATTTAGGCTAATTATTAACAAAGTTGTCATTTAACAGGAAGTTGACGTCCGATTGGTACAAAAATACATCTCATTATATGGCATGCCTAAACAAATAGTGTGTAAAAATTTCAAGCATCTGCAATAAATAATAAATTGAATTGTTGATTTAATGAAAAAATCAATTGGCAATCACTATTGAAATGAAAATTAATGTTTAGTGGTCTATTTTAAAGCGACCATCGATAGTCGGTCGCTAAATGTCTCACGATGTTAATGATCAATTTAGATTTTCATAATCGATTATTTAAAATAAAATTATAAAATTTTATGAAATGAAAAAACTTCGGATTTTTAGGAGGTAACATGGCAGCGCCATGTGCAACAGACAATGAGGATCCAAATAGTAATAAAAACGTGTCTTGCATGACTCGGGAAATCTTTTCCCTTATACAAATCAGGTCCAGTACATAAGGTTGTATGTGCATTTTATAACTTTTATCAATATTTTTGAATAAATGTTTTTAAACACAAAATTTTATTCAGATAAAAATGTTTTATTCAATTAAAAAAAATTGAAAGATTTTGATTATTTAACCGATTAATCACTTTCGATTATATCCGATAATTGATTATAAAAATTTTCAGACTCCCAAGGTACGAGTTAATGATTTTAACTAACATACAAACATTATTTAGATATATTGATGTATTTTGTCTAAATGTAGATGTGTTAATTTGAAATCAGTGAGATGGTTATCATTTCCTGCAAGTAATTATCAGATTGATGCTTCATAGTTTACTGTTGAATAAGTGTAGATACAACCAACTGAATTGCAATGTTACTTAGCTTTTGTATTTTAATTTACTTTAGTTTATATTTATTGCCACAAATATGATTTATTCAAGAATTAAAAGCTCTATATTAAATATCTATCCAAATCCAAATTAAAATTTCAAAACCTACACCGTTGACCATATGTATTTTTTTTAAAGAGGTTCGATCCTCTGATTTTGAGTAGCCATTTTGGGTCACCTCTAGTCTGGAAATTTTGTGTCATATATTAATTCTACTTGTAAATTCCTATTTTACAATGCCAAATAAACTATTTTGAATAAAATAGTTAAGGGAAAATTACATATTTACAGAGTTAAGTAAGGGACTATATTTTGTGGCGGAAGGTTTTTAAAAAGAAAATGAACATTTTTCACAACTCAGTTGTTTTAGAGTACTGTAATTATAGCTTCATTATTTTCAGTGCAGACCAAATTTCCAGCTAGTTTATGCAATGGATATTCTTCGTGTTGTTTAAAAAAACCCCACATTTTAACAATATTTCAATATTTCTATCGACGTATATTGGCACATTTAACTAATATTTCATAAAAGTCAAGAAAAAATGAACTCCAATTTTTGCCTAAAATTAGCTTATTTCTTGCTATATCTCAAAATTTACATCATAGACCCATACTTTTGGTTTTATTTTCTGAATTTGTAAGATATTTTTGACAAGTCTATTAAAATTTGAGAAAAAGTTTGACACTTTTAAATAACTTTATTGCATGTTGAATCGTTAATGGATACAAACGGCGTTTTATCAGTGCAAAAGGTTAAAATATCAATTAGGTGAAGAAATTGCAAACTTTTTCTTTATGATTATTTTAATTTTATTAATTTTAAATAATATAAATTTGTATTTGATGCCATGGTTTATTCCGATTAAAAATTATTGAGGAAAAAGCGATTTATGTGCAATTTGCACTTTCAGTGCAGAAAGGTCATATTAAATACACTGTAGCACCGAAAGGAGCATATAGACCCCAAAATTTTGTTATGAATTTTGGTTTAGCTATGTATGTAGCTTTTTAAAAAATACTTCAGAAAAAAACTTAAAGACTTATGATCGCAGGATCCAACCTCTTTAATTTCATCTACTATAAAATCCCAAATCGGTTGTCGTATATGTGACATTTCCGGCTGATCATTAACTACAATTTGATCATAGTGACAACATTTGTCTGTATACACTATGCATATTTCTAGTGAGGACAAACTGAAAATTTGATTCCTTTGGTGTACTTCTACAAACCAATTTAAATAACCCCTTATAAATAACTTTAATTCAGCATTTAGTTGTTTGGGTTTTTTCTTTTTTTACATATTGTCAATATCCAATTCACAGTTAGATTATTTCTTTTTTAGTATCTGTGAACATGGGTTTTGTTTAGCTTTCTCAGTATGGTAAACAGAAAAGAATAGTAACTTTTGATATGACTTAACATTTGCAAAAATCAAAGATGACAAACATGCACCTAACTATCTATAATCTATCATCATGAAAAATGTGGATTAGTGTACACAACGAATTATTATTGCTGACAATACAAATTCAGTGTTCGGGTATTAAGAAATTATAATATTAAATACACTGCCTTCGGCTAAAAAGGCTCCCTTTTTTAAATTTGAAAAATACCACTAAACATAACCAAACTTTATGTAAACCTTTGTACCGGTAAGCTTCCGAAGTTTTTTTTAATAGTAGCATCATGTCTCTGCAACTCTTGCTCGATGGCAGAATAAAAGACACAAGTTTGAGTAACGGAAACATTGAAAAAACACCGTAGATCAAACAAACTTCTAACTTACCTTTCTGCAAGCCCACGGGATTTAGAAAATATGCACACACAATGCAACAATTAAATTACTAATCGTCGATCGATACAATATATGTGTTAACTTAACACATTTATAAGTGAGTCATTTCGATCACATTACCTGAACAGAACCTGAAAATGTATGAAGCTAACTGTAATAATAAAACCACGAAACAGAGCAAACTTCCAACAACTGAACTAGGCAATATGGCTATGGCTGCCTCTCGTTTTCAATATTAAAATTATTTTTCGGAATACCGAGCCCGATTTTTAAAAATGCAAGTAAACGCGTCTCAAAAATCAACCCCAAATAATGACCCAACTCTACTCCTGGCAATAGTAATTTTCACAGTCCTGTATCTACACAAAATAAAGATGATTTCACATTAGTTTTAACTTTCCTGACCAAATGGTTCTTGAGAAGAAGATTTTTGAAGATTTCCTCTGTATATTACTATGTAAAATTTAACCCCCAATTGTGGCCCAACCATACCTTCAGGGGTCATGATTTTAACAACTATGAATCTACATTACCTAATGATGCTTTCACATAAGTTTCAGCTTTCCTGGACATATGGTTTTTGAGAAGAAGATTTTTAAAGAATTCTCAAAAAATTTCAATAATTCCTAATTATCTCCCTTTGCAAAAGGGCATGGTCCTTAATTTTCACAACTTTAAATCCCCTTTGCCTTAGGGTGTTTTGTGCCAAGTTTGGTTGAAATTGGCCCAGTAGTTCTAGAGAAGATGTTGAAAATGTGAAAAGTTTACAGACAGACAGACAGACAGACAGACAGACAGACGGACAGACAGACGGACGACAGACAAAATGTGATCAGAAAAGCTCACTTAAGCTTTCAGCTCAGGTGAGCTAAAAAGCACATTTGGCTAAACGATGGAATTCATCTAAATAATGAAGCTACTCGAACTTATTTATTACAAATTCGCTTGGCTGTCAATTGTAAAAAGCCCCGACATTCAAAATAATTTCCTTTCCCATGCCTATACTATTTCAATTTTAAATTCAATGACCATGCTTTTAAATAAATACATCCGAATCAGCATTTTTATGGTATGGTCACCCGATTCTGTAAATTCTATTTTAACACACATTAAACAAAGTGAAGAATGAGTTAAGAAAATAATTTTAGGTTGTTTTGGACTTTTTTATTTACACCTAACCAAAAAAAAAAAAAAAAAAATTAAAAAATCAAAATTGGCTCCACAACAAGGAGGCCTCCCCGTGGCTAGAGCTGGAAACATATAGAAATTATTGATGTAAATAATTTCTATATGGCTAACGTCCTTGATTACCAACCTGCTATTAATATACGTGCAAATCATTATTGACAAAAAAAACATTTACTGTATGTAACAGGGTCAAATAGTTGTATAACTACTGTCAGACATAAACAATGCTTTAAAATTTAACAACATATTACATACTATATAGGAATGGATTTAAATGTTTTGTACATGTATATTCTAAAATGCATCTTTCAAATTATTTACCTACCCTGTGCTATAGAGACGATCCTATAAGTTTAGTTTGATCAATATTCTTACAATCATAAAACTTAAGAGAACGAAAGAAGTAAAAGTATACATGAAATAAAACGTAAATAAAAAGAAAAAGGCGTACAGATTTTCTCGGTAAGAGTTATCTCTCCTTGAGACCTACGAGAATTTTTTGGGTTTTTTTTTTTTCGATTTTATGTTGACAAATTGGTGTAAAGCCATATTTTTTTTTATTAAGATAGTTTAATTAGTTGATTGAAATAAAATGTCAAAGACAAAAGTTTAAATTTAGGGCCTGGTGTGGTTTTTTATCGGCAGGCGTGTTTTCCTCGGCAGGCGTCGGCAGCCGTGTTTTAGTATGACCCCAAACATACGTCACAATATTTACCATCAGAATTTTTTGTAATATTTGTTTATTTCGCTGTTCTCTGTTGAATTAAAAAAAAAACCCAATCTTACGGGTACAATAATGATCGGGCGCGGGAGTCACTTAATCGTAAATCCTAGTAATGGCTGCCCCTGTTCTCCGCTGATGATCAGAAATCACGATTTATATGTTTAAAAAGGCTTGAAAATTATTCAAATCACTACAAATTATGAGTAATATTGTATTCTTTCTAAATATGAAAAATAATTTTAAGTAATTGCCCACATTTGTTAGATTTTGGTAGTTTTTTTGAGGATTTCGGTGATTCCCACGGATTTCGGTTATTCGATACACCCCAATTGAGCTGCAAGTTGCATTCAACGTCTCCGTGTACGCCGCCATTACAGATGCTATTAATAGATGTATGCATGATCAGGGCCTTTTAGTGGCCACTCACATATTACTTTTCGTAATCAAAGTACTCCTAAAATAAGTTAAAATGTAATTTTAATCTTATAAAATACAGTAGATTTGATAAATTAAAAAATGTCACTGAACATTAGGAATCGTTTTACTTTTATTTTTTACACCTATGCGGCCCTGTCAACATGGTCAAAGCCATTGATGTGAACTCGAGCGATTGTCACTTGGTATCTCAGACATCTCCTTGGGGCAAAGAAAAAATCAAAGCACCCATGATAGGGTGTATACCCCTGTTGTCTGCGATCGGTAACCAAATTGAGCAGTTCAAAGCATAAAGTCACAAGTTGAAAAAAAAATCAGCCTCAGAAAAATGATCGTGTATGTAAAACTTAATGCATTTCATTCAATTTTTAGGACCATTTTCCCAGCAAACTGCAATGGTCGGGGACTGTGTAATGACCTGATGTGTGTAATGTCCTGATTGACCTGATGAGATATATTTTGCAAAATTAATAATTTTATGTTTTCTAAGCAACATTTTCTTTTGTAATCCATTCGTTTGTGATATTTTCTACATTATAATTTATTATTTTGTCATTATATTTATATAAAAAAAGATTTTTATGAGACATTTATTGATTCCACAGTGTGTAATGACCTGATATTTCGTTTAATGTCCTGATGAACAAATATTTATTCTTTTTAGTATTTATCCCCTTATTTTTACAAATTTTTCACATAGGATGTTTTAATCAGTTCATAATTGGCTATATTCAAATTTTAAAAAAAAAGGATTTAGTAAATATTTACTGTTTTGCATGGGTTTTATTAATGTTACTGTGTAATGACCTGATGTAGAGTGATCTGATGCCTCCTGGTGGTCAAGCTTTATACTAGCTTGGTAGGATAATTTGAATTGAGGTGGGTCATTGAACATTAAAAGTGGGTTTTGTTATCTTTTTCCAATAATATATTAATCAAATAAAAGGAACAGAATAATACTCAAAGAAAAAACCATGTAACCATGCCTGCGTGGTTCTTTAAAGAATAGACAAACTGATCGAACCAGGATTATCAATCATTTAAGTGCTTAACTGTATGATTTGATACAAATGAAATTAAGTATCATTGTAGAAAATACATTTTTTAGTGCAGTAAATCACCTTTGATGTGAATAAATAAAAATATTTAAATTATAATGGTATCGTAGATATAAATTATGAAGTGATCATCACAATGACAACTATATGCGTTTTAAGTCTACTAGTGTAACTCTCTGCTAAAAAAAAAAATAAATAAATAAAATAAAAATAAAAATAAATTCAAAAAAAAAAAGTTCATGAATTTTATACATATTAAGCAGTGAGCACAACAGTTACCATAATTGTACACATGCATATCAAAACACCCCTGTTTGCATCAATTAAGTACACGCGACAACGTAATGAAATGGGGGGTGGGGGGGGGGGGGGGGTTGAGGGTTAGATATCCCGTGTTTGTTTAGTTGCTTATCCAAACAAAAGAGATCTCCTTGTTGTGTATATCTTCTATTCGTTTACCACCTATGGGGATAAGTGATTAATTATGTAATTTGGCAAATATATTTAAGCATTGAATGCTTATTTTTGGATGTCGTCGGTCCTATGACACACCAATGCGGTGCAGACAAATTATCATACCGCGCTAATGCGCGGTATTCA
>WFKH01011581.1:59557348-59568755 GCA_016163765.1 Magallana hongkongensis | reverse complement strand
TTATCTATTTCACTAGAGATGTGTTATACCTGACCTTTCCCTTTAAAGAATTTTTCTTAAGATATTTATATACAAACATGAAACTCGCTAAAAGTTCCTTTGTGACTCCCTCTTCATGTCGACCTTTACGATACAAGACACAATACTGCTTCTCTCCTTCTTCTGTTCTATTTTGTGGCCTGGTAACATTTTCATTAAAATGGAGAGCTGCAAGGTATGTCATATGAAGAAAAAAGTATTGGTAGTCACAATAAATTGGGTCTAAAATGTTATCATAGCCTATTGAAACATAATGCTGAATCTTTGTCAAATATAATTGACGGTAAATAGACAAATGCAATGTGCTATGTGCAATCTAGATTTTTACCTGGCTTGCATCTGATGTAGAACGGGTTGTGTTGCCATCATGTTCAATCCTGTCATTAGACTCATCTCCTATTGCCTAAATTTAATAAATAGGGCATCAATTGAATTTTTCATTTCTTTTAAAATGGCTATATGTACAAGAGGGCTGTGGGTGAGGTGTAATTTGCTAACAACACTTTGTTTTTCTCTCGTTCTTTTGATTGAATATTTTCGTTTCGCATCTGTTTTGACAATAACATTTATATAGTAGGCTAAAACATTTACTCATTAGTACAATAAAATTAAGAAACATCGACTATAAAACAGTTACCATTTATTATTGTATACCTGCATATGCGTCGAGTACATGCATGTAAAATGTATGACAGCATATCGATACTGACACGCACCTATAGGAATTTTATTGGCCGTTGTTATGTGTACGCTAAATTTTCACTGAATTCATATTTTAGAATTATATTAACGAATATTCCGTCCTACAACGCATATAATTAGTTTTTGTGAGATAAAGTCCGTGTTTTGATGTTTTATTGACAACGTACGGGCGTACGTACCTCTATCGTCCTCCGCTTGAAGTAGCTAATGTAGGCTGTTGAGGTTCTCGGGTTTTTTCTTGGACTTTACGGGTACATGTATGTCAAACAGAGTTGGTTTGCATCTGGTCGAAGATCCAGCTTCTTATAACCACACTTTTTAGCTAAAGCCGGATGTGTTTGGCACACAGCTTCGAATAATCGGTAACTGCGAAGCCGTCTCTGCGTAGATTCCGCACCCAAATCGACCTGAATTTTGGATCCTTTGGGAATAAGTATATCGAAACACCCTCTGACTTCTAACATTGCACTTGTAAGCCACACATGGAACCATTTTGATGTATATATCAAACAAACTAGACAGAGAACGCTACAATTGTTTGGATAAACAATCCACTATATCGCGTCAAAGTGGTCTCTTCTGACGTCATCAACGAAGGGAGATAAGTCATCATACTCTAATGGTTCTTTTACACGAGGCCAACTTTCGATGGGCTGTAGTGCCAGTTACCTTGCGAATTTTATTATAATATTTATATAATAGTTTTCAGTTATAGAAAACAAATTTATTTTCAGCCATAACAAAATTTATTCAAATATTGTCTCCTATGACCTTTAACTAGGTAAAATTTGCTTTTAAAATACGCGATACTGCAAAAAAAAAAAAATAATAATAACGTGACGCCATTTTAACGAATACTTTTTGCAAGACTCTGTATTTTAAATAGGTAGAGATAGAACAACAAAAATTATTGAGAGTCAACATGGCGATAAAAAAAACGTGATTTGGTTTCAGATGACCATCCACGTTCATCTATACTACTCCAGTGTCGAAATAGGAAAAATTGTGCCTTGTATGGTGATATGACTATGGCAAAAATAACCGAAGATATTATTTTTGTTGAAAACAAGATTTTCTGAGGAAAGAATTTGAATTGAATAATTGTACCAACCTCACTGTTGCAGTGGTTTGACGGAAAAGGAGGTTTGTATAATGAGTGCGCATGCTTTAAAAATACCCAAAGGGAAGTAATTAATTTCCAGCAAGGAACGACAACTATGAGCAATAGGGTCCTAGGCTTTGATGAATGCGGTCCAATGGATTCTTTAAATATATTAACCATACAAAGTTGTTATTATTACTAAAACTATTAAAATTTCGTTACCAAAATATATAGCAGTTATTTGAACAATGAAAAATCCAAATGCATATAGAAGTAAAGTCAAACTTACTTGCAATTTCTTTGTTTTGGCACCCCTGACCCTCTACGGCTGGTCAGTGAAGATGTCGATGCTCTAATGCTGAAAATGTTCTTATCAGCATCGAAATACAAGTTTTTTCTTTGTCTTTGAAGGCGCGAAATTCTTAATACGTGCAATATCTGATTTCAGTGGTCAACAATCCTCGGCTTATATTTTCAGTAAATTCAACGAGGATGTTTAGTAATTAGTCAAATCACTAGACAGACCTAAGACATTACTAGGCTAATTAGTGAGTTTAACTAGGGATTTTTTCAGTGTAACTCCCAGCCTGGTATTACAAAGAAAGGAGACTAACGTGCTAGGCACCCTTACTAACATTGGGGAATATGTAAATTGCATATTTTGAATTTGCTTTGTAAATATAAATAAGAATCTGTACAATTGCCCCACATATAGTATCTGTCAAAATAAATGCTGAAATTACTTCTAAATGAAATAAAAAATTGTTTGTTAGGGAAAATAGTGTAAATAATATCACGCTCCTTGGAGATTACAGATACCGAAACTGTAGTAATAAGCGATTTAAGATTTGTCTTGCATTGCAACTACATAAATTTTCAGAACGAAGACATTTTATTTTCATTTTATTATTTGGTGTTTTAGATTAGTATATTATATCTGTATGTTAATGTTGACAATAAAAAATCTTTCATAACTTTATTTTACAATTGAAAAAAAAAATAAAATGTTATGAAAAAAGATATAATTCGGTTCGCAAATTAATAACGTAATTACGCATGCTATGACACAGTGTCAGACAAGGAAAATAATAGCTGTATTTAGTTGTTTTATAAATGCAAGAAATAATGTTTACAGCAACTATCGATTACAAAAATCGAAAGTAACATACGCGAGCGATGTAACATACGATACCCATTTTAATTGAGTGACTGTTTGCGCAAAATTTAAAGTAGCGTGGCTTACTAATTTATATAATGGCAACTCTGTCATTCTAGATACCCATCATTGACTGTATACTGTACCGTTCGTTCGTTTTCAAACAAACGAAATAAATTGAATTTTACGATTATGTTTAACAACCTCAATTTTAAATATCACGTTGTGGCTATTGTGCAGATTTTTTATTTATATATTTTATAAGCATGTACAATTAAACCGTGTGAAGAATATTTGCGTTGCATTTTTATTATTATCGAATAAGAAATACTCTATATAGTTTAAGATTATCCCTATCGGGTTGGGGGCATCAGTTCCTAAAATGATGTACAACCTGAGACAGATCATCCTAGTAACAAGGGAAATTGGTTTAGTGTAGGGCATCGTGTTCTGTGTACAACCTGAGACAGATCACAGTACACGAATGTAATATCATGTATAGTGTTAGACCCCGAATCACAGGAAATATATTGTATTGTAGGCTGTGATAGGAGAGTGAACTACCCTGGAAAGGCCCAACTTCATAGGGCCCCATGCTTGTCATGGGTGGTAGATGACTCTATTAGGGAATCATGAAAATGTGTACTTAATTACCAAAGACAGGTCACATTTTTATGATTATTTTATGTATAATTACTATTAGTAGGATTTTATTGTAAGGGTGGTATAGAACTTTCTCCTCTCTATAACCATTCATATCGAACGGAGAATCTTCACACGAAGTTTCAAATTAAAATATTCTCTGAGCTGAAAATCTAATATTTTTCTGTATATTTCAGATTTTCCAAGAGGTTGCCACCTACCCAAATGGTCGCTCGAAAGTCACCTACCCAGATGATCCCACCTACCCAAATGATCCCACCTAGTAAAAAACAAAATCGAAATTAAAAAAAAAAAAATAAAAACACCAAAAACACAATATGGACCCTGAAGTAGAACCACGTCCACGTCGTGGCGCCTGGAAACATTCACATTTTGAATGACCAAGAGTTCTACGATTTTTTTTCTCCTTAAATTTTGAGATTTCCTTTTTAAAACAATCATCTTTAATATTAACAAAACCTGTATTATGTTCGGATAAATGATCGGGATCGATATTCTGAAAATATAGAAACGATCTTTAAACATAGCAAAAATTCTTTATAATGAGCTTATATCCATTTTTTTTTTTAAATTCTTTTGATAAAAAATTAATAAAACATGTATCCTTAATGAAATACATACAAATAAATAACTTACGCTCATTAATTATTTAAAAAACACTAGAGTTCTCTAAAGTTCTCTAGAGTTCTCTGTTTATAGTAGTACCCTTGCCAGCCCCCCTAAGGTAAATAAATGTGACTTGTATACATATTAAAAATTCATTTAATGAAAAATTGTAAGACAACCATACGTAGATTAAACAAATTGTTTATCCAAATTAAAGTCTTGCTGTGATGTCTGGTTTGTTAAAGTCATTGACAATTATTTTCTCTGTCAATAAAATCATTTGAAGACAGGGGCAGAGAAACTCAAATGGTGGTGTCCATGAGAATGATGAGTTGAAAATTTTTTTTAGTTGATTAGTACGTCAAATTTTCGCTGATTTCATATATATACATGTATACATGTTTAGAATAAAGCCTTGTTGAGCTCGGTAAAATGTTTATAGATTTTTTGAATGAAGTATTTCCACATACTAATGTGTAAACAAATTATTTCAATTGCAAATTTGTTGGTATCAGAGAAACTGTAGCTCCTCTGCATATCAACACAAATTTTATGTATAGCTTCAGATCTGCAGTTACTAGCAGTACTAGCACGATAAAAAAAAATAAATGTCAGAGTTGGGAGGATAAAGACTAATTAAAGTAAAAAAAACATATACATGTACATCTAATGTGGGAGTACTAGTCTACAGTAGAGATATATTGGTAGAAAGACACTTGTTGTCAGTATGGAATAAAAGAAGGTTGTCGTGAAACCGATATTATGTAAACATGTTACACAGTACATGTGCATAAGGCAATAAGCCTTACCTTATGACGAACAACAATTGACATGGAAATGGACATAGACATCAAACATCAGACAATACAATATAGGTGTTTACGGGTAGGCGGGCGGAACTGAACTGACCACTGGAGCTCCAGGTATTTGGGTGGGCAGTGGACCAGGGTCAGAGGTCATTTGCATAACAAGTAGTTACATGTATTAGCATAATAATGTACATTTCACTACATACCTCCCCATTTTATATTTGAAGGGCCTTTAACAATAGAGAAATGTACAGTCAGATCAGATACAGATGAACCTATAAAAATACAATAAATCCCCCAAAAATGTACCAGGGATATATATATACATTATCTAAAAACATCTACCAATAAGACCACACATTTTACATGGAGAGAATAATCTACTACAACATGAATTTAGTCGGTAACTGAACACCAGACATTAAATTCTGCAGGAAGATACTATACAAGATAACTTATGTCACAGAACATCCTACAACATGAATGTGGCTGGTAACTTAATTCCAGACCGTCGATTCTGCAGGGACTATTAAGTTGATGGCTTCATCTTGTATAGGCGGCGACCATTCCTTACTGTTTCACGCAACAGGTACTGTATAGTTACTTCTAGTCTAGATGCAACTTGAGAGGCGACGTCTCCTATGAATGCAGGGGTGTTTATATCTCCTCCACCAGGTTTCATGTATGGCGAATCAGTCTCAAGGAGAACACGGTTCATAGGGACAGTTCTTAGGCCAGAAATCTGGTCCACACTAAAGCTCTCTACAGCACCTGTAAATCCGAAGTACACATTAGAGAAATGGTCCATCCACAGCTTAACGAGTTCCTGATCTCCCGTGAAACAATGAAGATGAATAGGCTGGTCCGGATCACACATCCTCTGAAGTATATGTATACATCGGGAGTGAACATCCATTCCAATTCTATCTGAAGATATCCCACGCAGGTGAATCACCAAAACTTTGTCCTTGCGAATAAGGGTAAGCACCTGCCGGAAAGCTTCTTCTTGGCGTCTCCAGAGTTTGACAAGAACAGTACGGTCGAGACCAACTTCTCCAAGTGCAACAACATTCGGGGAACACAACAGATTCTTCATATGGAGTAGAGTCGCAGAAGTCAAGTCTTGGAAGTGTTTAGGATGCATACCTACAGCAACTCCCCAAGGACTAACCGAAACTGTCTCTGGATGGGAGGCGGGTTCACTATAGACAATCACACCACCCGTGACCTTCACATCCAGTCGAGGACGGCCAATTCCTGATTCTGTATGCCGAAGTACATCCTCCACCGACTTTCCAGACGACCTTCTCCATATGCAATTACACGTGCGGTCAAGGTGAAAATGACTATCGAATGCTTCATGTTGTATAGATTCACTGGCATCTCTGTCATATGGCACATAATCACAGAGTGTTTCTGTTGAAGAGTTTACATCAGAGCCATAACTCGCGTCTATACAAATGAGCTCTTCTTCAGTAGATGAATCCACGGTTGACACCTGTATCCGCGCACCTTTCACATCAGACACCGAATGACTGCCATCTGTAACACGCCCATGCACGCGGAATTGTTCACGCTGCTCAGGTTGCAAAGCTGACATCAGTACTACTAAACATCTCCAGTGAATTAACACAGCCGGTGAGTTAACTGGAGCCACAGTAAAACCTTCTGAAGGTTCTTCCCAGTTCTGATGGTCACATAATCTCCTAATACACGCGACTGTATCCGGATGAAGAGTAGTTTCCTGAGGAATCTGATGTGTCTGGTTGACGTAATCTACTGCTGTGAACACACTAGCATCATGTCCAACAACAATCCTAACCAAAGACTCCAGCGCTGTGAACTGTAGTTTGCATAGCTCAAACTCTTCTATAGAGCGAATCGTTCTCACATCACTGAATATCCGAGGAAGGTGGGACTGTTGAACATGACGCTTGATCTTTCTGTTCTTAACGTTGCAGCCAGGAAATGGACACCACTGAAAGTTCATACGAGGCCTCACGACTGTCACCTGAATTTCCGGGGATAAACGAGCACGCTTGTCAGCAGTCTTGGAATAGTCATTCTGCTGGACATGTCGCAAAGGTAATCTTTGCTTCTTTGACACAACTGCGGGTGAAGACTCCCTGCTCTCAACACACTCGTCCTCCTCCGTAAGAACCTCCTTCACTAAAGGCGCAGGCTCCATCGATACACGAGTTACGGGTGACCCCGCTAATTCATGATTAATGGAGACGGGACAGTCAGTGTTAGCAATCTCCATCACAGACTCCTCAGTGTAAAAAGGCGAACACTCTACTGCATTTTCACGCACAACATCCAGGTTGGGATTGTTTCGAAGACGAATGTCCACAGACATACCGGATGGTGACGATGAAGCGGCAGTGGCAGTAGAACGTGATCTTCTTCTGGGATTGGAGCTTCGGATAAGTGATAGGAGATTGTCCTCGACCCATCTTTCAGTGCACAGAATGGTACGCGCTTCATTCCTGATCTTTTCAATCCAGCGAACGTCATATTCATCTTGTGCTAAGCGGTATTGATCAAGGATAGCATCACAAATGTCTCTGTGAGAAGTTCCATCACTCAACAGTGCCAAATCGTACACAAGACGAGTAGGCTCGATCAGTCTTCTTGAGGAGGTGCTTCTTCTCACATAGTTCAGGTAATGCTCTCCCCTCTCCTGGCGTAGAGATGAATAATTCGTAGCTGGCTGATATCTCCTGTAGCGTGGCATAGTAGATATAAACTATATAATGAACTAGAGCCAAATGTAGAAAAATAATAATGAATGGACAATAAGAACAGGACCCCCCTTGATAAATGACTAGTACATATGAAATATGAAATTAATATGAGACATGACCCTGGTCTTAAAGATTTGTCCTTCACGTCATCAGCTGTTGAGATATAATAGCATACAACAATGAAAAATAACACAAGCACACTGAAACACATACTTATCAGTGTACATATTACTTAACTCTAAAGATCCAGGTTCTATTTGCTATTAAGAATAAACTTAAGATACATAATTTATTATCATAACATATCATAAAATCAAAAAGCACGTCAGAATGTTTGAAAATCCCTAATCATACTGGATTGTTCATAAACAAGTCACTAGCAGTTGTATCCATCGTATTACCTCCCTGTCCACATGATATAGAAATCAAAGCACACTGTATGAATAATATCTGTTGCATATAATTGATCATACTGCACTAAGATATTATGGTCACTTGAGTTGCGGTACTTGTATCAATAATCGCTACAACAAGAACACCATCATATCTATTTTTAAAGATGATCTTAATTTCTATAAATTGTTTTGTATTGGACAGGGTAAGTATTTTCATTAAACATCTGGATAACAAGATGAAAACAGATCAGGCTCAAGAGCCTTCATTCTCCTGATGATGGTCTGCATGTCTGTCCTCAGAGATCCAACGTGGTTCTCCATTGTGGACAGACGCTGAAGAACTTCCTCATCATGGTGTAGATTGTCTTTGGCTCCGCTCTGTTCTGTTGTAGTGGCTTTTTCTCCATCAGAGCCATCAGACATCTTTTTTCACTCTCCATCATGCAGATCTGTGTCAAGGTCACCAGGACTCCATGTATGAAGTGGCAACTCATGGTCTTCCTGAAGGGTCACATTAGGTTGATCTTGCACCTGTTGCAGAAATGGTGCATTCTGATGTGACTGTGTCTGTTGCAGGGTCTCATGGTTTGACTCATGCACATCATTACACAATGGTGACATGTTATGTTCTGAATGTGCATGAGTTCTGTGACTGACGATGGCAAAGTCATGCACAGAACTCTTGACATTGGATGGTTCAAAACCTCTTGATGCCTGAGCTGTGACATTACTTGTGCCAAGTGCTGAAGATCCATAATTCTGAACAGAACCCTGGACATTCGACGATATTAAACCGTCTATTGCCTGGACTGTTTCAGAATTAGGGAATGTCTCTGTAATGGACTCTGCGACTGCTGACATTCCTTCTACATTACACGTTATGGATTCAGTCTCAGCTTTAGCTATTAGCAGTGTATCACTACTTTGTAGCTGAGCTGTACTGCCTCCATATTGTGTATCGTTAATATCAGGTTCAATGTTGACTACAGCCATAGGTGGTAAACTACCATCCTGAAGTTGAGCCACATTGACCTGATGCTGTAACCCATACTGTATTTGGCTAGATGCACCATCTTGTGTTGGTTGTTGTGCCATTGGTTGTGCTGGGGCAACACCATACTGGGGCATCATGTGTTGAGGATACTGCAATGGTGGACCGCATGGTGGACAATTCATACCAAAACTCATCATTGGATATGGGTAATAGGGATACTGAGGCATCACCCCCCATGGCATAGGAGTTTGGTATGGATCTGCATATGGTACAGCATATGGAACAGGAACACTATTGTATGGTGGGTAGAAACCTGGTGGAACCCCACATGGCAACATACCTGTCTGCTGGAAAGCATGACCAGTTGACATTATGGGACCTACTGACTCACCCCCTCACTAATAGTTCCACTGATTACAGGAGTTGGTTCCATACTGATTGTGGTTATACTGTAGTTTTATAATCCTTTATGAGCAATTGATGTTAAATTATTCATGCTTGCAAAACTGGTAGTGACACCATCAACAGATCATACTTTAATTCAAAAGCTTAAACTGCTGATAATAGAATAACCCAAACTTTAATTCAAAAAGCTTAAATTATTCAAACGTGGGGAAAAAAAACACCTTACATATTGTAATTTTTTAAACAGTGATCTTAATTGTGTGAAAAAAAAATAATCAACCTTAATGCTCTGAACAACTTCCAAATTCTGAAGTTCAAAAAATTCAGAAAAGAAAAAAAAATTGTAAATTGTAAATATATTATAATGTCCTTAAAAAATATGCAAAATAATACCAAAAAATATGTTTACCGGTAATTAATTAAATTAAGTTATTAATTTAAATTAATAGAATTAATTAGTATCCTGACCTAGTCTTTAATTGTTTAATTGATTAATATAATATACTACATAGATTGCCAATAGATATGCAGTGACTAAATTATCACTATAGAAAAAAAAACTTTAAAAGTTATTTAACAATACTACAATTTCCTACAGCTGATAGAACACAATTGTATTGGATATTGAAAACACCCAAAAATTTTCAAACAGCCAGAAATACGAAAAATAATTGTATACCTAAAACCAAGTATTTAAATAATGCTGTAACTAATAATAACTTGAACCAAAATGCTTAGAAAATTTTGGAATGATTCACTGTTATGCTAAGCTACTATTTATAAAATTGTAAACAAACAAAACGATTTTCAGAAAATGCTTAATTGAAAACGAAAGTAGTTGTTACGTCACAGGAAATAAGCTATCTATGCGCAAAAATGTCACTGTCGAATTGGCGCCAAAAATCACGTGGAAATAATGGCAACCGACCAGACGACAAAAACACGTAAACAAATGTCAAAATACAAAAACTCTATCTAGCGCAATTTACGAAGACAAAATATCACCCCAACGTTGGGTAAACGCTAGAAAGTGACAATAAACTAGCAAATTAGGAGAAAAATGCAAGCATTAGTATGAAATATTCTACACTTGTGCAGACGTTATCACCCACGTGTTTACAGAAACACGAGTAACAGAGTCTACAATATAGCAAAAATACGACAAAATATGCACAGCACGCCTATTGAGACGATAATGTACGTGGCATACAAAATAAACTCAAAAAATAGCAAAGGTGAAAAAAATAACTTGATAGACAATACACGCATGAATCTCGTGCTGGACACGACGACATGAAAGTATTCAACACACAAGTTTGGTCAATGCATACGAAATACGCCATTTGTCTCGCGACACTTGACAAAAAACATGAAAAGAAAAAACTATCGACACTCGTGTATGCACGCTTTAATATAAATTAAACGCTCAACACGACGTAATCAACAGTAATATCGGAGTTATCGCATATACACGTTCGTAAAGAACAAACGCTCAACACGACATTTCCAACAAAATGATGCAGCACTCGCTCAATAATAGGACTATCGTTATACGCGTTTGTATAATACACACGCTCAATACGAAACTTCCAACATATGAACAAGTAACGTACCATTCATTGCTTGCAAATATTGCAAAAATATAAATTTACACATGTACCGGTAACGCGAAATGTCGGGTAGGCTATCCTACCGGCGACGCCAATTGTCGTGAAACCGATATTATGTAAACATGTTACACAGTACATGTGCATAAGGCAATAAGCCTTACCTTATGACGAACAACAAT
>WFKH01011581.1:59527338-59553271 GCA_016163765.1 Magallana hongkongensis | reverse complement strand
ACACACACACACACAACTATCATTAATGTAAAACAACAGACAAACATGCGCTGTGTATTAAGTCTGTAAAGAAGTGGGCGTCCTCATTATCCTATGGAGATTCAGAACATGTACTGACCCTTGCCAATGAAAACGACTTCGAACTTTGTAAATATGAACTTTTTTTAAAGACTTTGGCAATTCCTACAATTAAAAAAGATGCGCCCATTTTTAAATGTTCCTTAGTGCATGCAGTCATCCTTTGGGTTGACGGTCAGTCAATCCAAATTTCCCATGGACCTACAGTTCTGCAGCTATAGAAAACGTCGAACCCCCTTTCCACAAGGAACTGAAAATTAAATAGGCCAGGTTCAATTTCTTGTAACATAGAAATTATATTTTGAACTCCCTTTCCAAAAGGAAACGAAAATCAGAGGGAGTTTAATATTTTGCAGCCATAATATTTTGAACCCCCTCTTCCTTAAAAATTTGAATATTTTATGACCATAATATTTTGAACACCCCTCTGTTATAAGAATTGTGAATTGAAAGGGTTCAAAGTTTTGGTGCCACAATATTTTGAACCTACAGGAATTAAAATGCAAAGATGGTTCAATACATTCTGAATCCCTTTACTGCGGTCATGTGGGAAACATAGGTAATCACAGATTACAAAGCTCACCGAGACGAGGCATCACCCTTATGAGGCATCGCCTGTATGAGACCACCTTTATCATATTATATGAAAATCATAATTATCTTGGATATTCATGGATACTGTTTTGACACAATATCGTATATCATATGTTAGAAAATTGTATGATAATCATATGTTCATTTCATACGGTATTATAAGATACAATGTTTATCAATACAATAATATAAAAAAAATATTGCATCCTATGATACTTACAATATATATCATATAATACAATATAATACTGTTATAAGTAATGATGCAATATAATATTGTAACATATGATATGTATCATGTTATACATTATTGCATTTGATCACATAATACAATATCATACTATATAATATATGATACAATATAGTATTACATGATACAATATCATATCACATAATACATCACAATATTGTAACATATGATATAATATTATATAATATATTGCAAAATCATATAATACGATTTCATCTGATGTCATAATATATTATATAACCCAATTTCATATTAAACAATATCGTATCATATGATACGATATTATATATTATACAATATTGTATCATATGATACAATATTATATATTGCAGTATCATATGAAACAATAGCATGTGTTAAAATAATATATAATACAATATCATATTATACAATATTGTATCATAATATACAATACTATACATTACAATATCATAATACAATATCATATCATTATGTACAAAAAATTGATACAATATCATATCAGATCATATAACTTTTTACAATGTTATATATGATATAATATTGTATCGTGTAAAACAATACTGTATCATATCATACAATACTATATCATAGGAATCATGTTATATTATTTAACAACAAACACATCTATCAAGCAGGTTTGAGTGAGGTAGGAGATTTTTTAGCATCCTTGATAATGGAGATCAGGCTCTGCATCTGAAGCTACCTCTGCGATTCATTTATATTATAGTTAAATCAACTATGCAAGTTTGAAATAATACTATTATCTATAAAACATGTGACCTGTTCCAAAAAACTAAACCTCATCTAGCATCCGAAACCTATGGCTCAGATTCAGCATTCAAGCCTGTCAGGTGCATCAGTATCATAAGACGCATCATCCATGCAAGTTTGGTGAAGTTAGGACCAGTAATAACAAAGATATAATCATCAGAGGGCACCTGCTCCAAAAACTTTAACCAGCTCCAAAAACCTTAACCTCCTCCAGCATCCGAAACCTATGGCTCAGATTCAGCATTCATGTCTGTCAGGTGCATTAGTATAATAAGACGCACCATCCATGCAAGTTTAATGAAGTTAGGACCAGTAATAACAAAGATATAATCATCAGAGGGCACCTGCTCCAAAAACTTTAACCAGCTCTAAAAACCTTAACCTCCTCCAGCAGGTAGGTCCAGATGCATCATCCATGCAAGTTTGGTGAAGATAGGACAAGTAATAACTTAGATACAGGACCTGCAACAAAAACTTTAACCAGGTCCGGACGCCGACGCCGACGCCGGGGGGTATAGCATAAACTCCCCCCGACTTCGTCTCGGTGAGCTAAAAAAAGGAATTAAATGAAATATCTTGTTTCAAAAAGATTAGGCATCACCACCATCCCATTGTAACTTTGTTAGATGAATGCCCCCAGGTCTACACCTTCAGTACATCTGGGATGCTCTAGCTTGTTGATAAGTTGTGGTATTTCAAGATTTCTCACTTTTTAATCTCATTTTGCTTTTGAAGCTAAAACACAGAATGTTTTGAAAGATTTTAAATAATGAAACATTTTAGAGTTAAGCCTAGAGTGAAGTCACACAAAAAACAAGTTAAATATTATCCTTTTTCGTAACACAAACAACATTCCAATACATGTACATGTGAATATCAAATAGATTTACAAAAAATAACAATTATAAAAAAGAAAGCAAAAAAACTGTTCATATGTCATTGTTTTTGTCCTTACAATATACATCACAAACAAGTATAATAAGCATGCAAAAATAAATGAATTGAGCATAGTAAAAAATGTATGAGAAAAATGAATGGGCCAGTATAATTCGCAATAAATAAAAAATGCTTATATATATGAATTTACATCACCATTATTTTAAAGCAAGCACTGTTACAGAAGACAATGAAGTGTCTATCTACATATTATATACTTATCATATGAAGTACATGTACATGAATTTGGAGCCTAGCCTATTACTGATTTGATATGTGGAATCTATTTAATAAGGGCTGAGTAATTATATTTCTTCACTAGATATCTTGATGAAATTTCCTGCATGTAGTTTAACTTCTATATCAATTATCTTAAGATAAAAAAAAAAAAATTATTTACCATCCCGATTTCCTAGGGGGTCGTCTCAAAAGTTAACACTTTTTACTATGGGACCCTATGGAAATTTGCTGAAAAAGAGCTTAATTTTCATATTTTTCCCATATTTTTTGTATTTCTGCTCTAGGAATTTCTTTTTCTTTCAGATATATGAAAACTATTGTAAAAGGTCACCAAATGGTGAAATTTTTAAAATTGTTTACCCCGTGGTTTAGTCCAGGAATAATATTAAATTTGATTTTTTTCCACAAAAAATTGGCATATTGTGGTATATATTGGCTTATAGAAAATAATTTTTAACAAAATAACACATTTAAAATGCTAATACGTTTCTCTTAATGTTGATTGCTCTGTCGATAAATTCTTATTTTTAAAATCCATCACTGCCTCGTTATGAGCAAATCATACTTTTTTCTTTGACTTTATGCATAGTTAAAAGTACCAGGATACAATGACAAGTGAGCACTATTTTAGCATTTTACCCTATCAAATTCATAAAATCCAATTCTTCAACTAATAAACGCTACATATAATGTTAATTTTGTATAAAAACACAATTCAAAAGAAGGTTATAACTTTGCAACTACGGCTCATGAAAATAAAAAGATGCGCAAAGTCATGTGCACTCGATCCATATTCGGTCTCGTTAAGTTTAAAGTAAAATTCTTAGAAATACACTACTCCGAGATTAAATACACAGTACCACATGCATATTTTATGCAAAATATGGTTTAATTTTTTTCAATTTGGACTTTCACCATCCTTTTTCAAACATAGGTAATCACAGATTTCAAAGCTCACCGAGACGAGATCACCTTTATGAGACATCACCTTCATGAGAACACCTTTATCATATGATATGAAAATCATTGTTAATGATCTTGGATATTCATGGAAACTGTTTTGACACAATATCATATATCATATGTTAAAAAAATTGTATGAAAATCATATGCTCATTTCATACTGTATTATAAGATACAATGTTTATCAATACAATAATATATAATACGATATTGCATCCTATGATACTTACAATAGAGTATCATATAATACAATATAATACTGTAATAAATAATTATGCATTATAATATTGTAACATATGATATGACATTGTATCGTGTCATTCATTATTGTATTTGATCACATAATACAATATCATTATATAATATATGATACAATATAGTATTACATGATACAATATCATATCACATAAAACATCACAATATTGTAACATATGATATTATATTGTACAATATAGTATGATATTGTATTGTATAACATTGTATTATATTTGATACATAATATGATATTGTATCATATGATTTGATACAACATTGCATCATATCATGATAAAATATCATGTGATATAGAAATATATTATATAATACAATATCATATTATACAATATCATATCATATAATACAATATTATATATTACAATATCATATAATACAATTCATGTGATATAATAATATATTATAAAATTAAAATATTATATTATACAATATCATATTATACGATATTATATAATATCGTATCATATGATACAATATTACATATGAAATATGCAATATCATATGAAACAATATCATGTGATAAAATATTAAATATATAATACAATATCATATCATATTATACAATATTGTATCATAATATACAATACTATACATAACAATTACATGACACAATATCATTTCATAATGTACAAAAAAATTGATACAATATCATATCATATAACTTTTTACAATATGATATAATATTGTATCATATAAAACAATAGTGTATCATATCATATACATGCAATACTATATCATAGGAATCATGTTTTATCATTAAACAACAAACACATCTATCAAGCAGGTTTGAGTGAGGTAGATTTTTTTAGCATCCTTGATAATGAAGATCAGGCTCTGCATCTGAAGCTACCTCTGCGATTCATTTATATTATAGTTAAATCAACTGTGCAAGTTTGAAATAGTACTAATATCTATAAAACATGTGACCTGTTCCTAAAAACTAACCCTCCTCCAGCATCCGAAACCTATGGGTCAGATTCAGCATTCATGCCTGTCAGGTGCATCAGTATCATAAGATGCACCATCCATGCAAGTTTGGTGAAGTTAGGACCAGTAATAACTAAGATATAATCATCAAAGGGCACCTGCTCCAAAAACTTTAACCAGCTCTAAAAACCTTAACCTCCTCCAGCATCCGAAACCTATGGCTCAGATTCAGCATTCAAGCCTTTCATGTGCATCAGTATCATAAGATGCACCATCCATGCAAGTTTGGTGAACTTAGGACCAGTAGTAACTTAGAAATTGCTATCAAAGGGCACCTGCACCAAAAACTTTAACCTGCTCCAAAAACCTTAATCTCCTCCAGCATCTGAAACTCATGACCCAGATTCAGCATCCAAGTCTTTCAAGTCCATAAGTAGGTCCAGATGCATCATCCATGCAAGTTTGGTGAAGATAGGACTAGTAATAACTTAGATACAGGACCTGCAACAAAAACTTTAACAAGGTCCGGATGCCGACGCCGGGGGGTATAGCATAAGCTCCCCCCGACTTCGTCTCGGTGAGCTAAAAATCAAACAAATTTTAAATTACATGTATTATTAAACACACTAGATCCTATTTTAAAATAATGATCATTTAGATTCACTGGCAAAGTTTGTATGCTTGTAACTTATTGTGACAATTAAATGAAAGACAATTCATGCAAAAAAAAAAGTGAGTATATCAAATGGCATTGCAACAGTGTATGTTTGTTGTTGTTTTTCACAAATTTTTATTCCTCGTCCATCACATATGTCACTTTCTCTGGGACTCTTTTACATCCGGTCACTGAAAATATTTCCATATCTGTTGGGTAATAGTTCAGTTCCTGTGCAATTTCACTGACTTTGTCCTCAGAAATGTCTTCACGTTTGTAATAATTTCTGGCGACCAGTATATCTTTTATGCATTCCTTGATGTGTTTCCTCTCCATCGGCAGAAACGGGACATAGGCAGTGATCATATGTTTGTATATTATATCACTGTGGTACATGCCACCTTCAAAAAAGAGCATAATATTTACAATATATTTAAGAAATAATCACTGTTTCTAAATTTACATTACTTGGATATAAAATAGAGCTATTGACAAAAAATGCAAATTTCATTGTTGTTTTTTTAACACAATACATACAGGTTACCAGGTACATTGCATTAACCATCACCTACACCTAGTGAGCTAGCTCATTCAATAAACAGATTGTGGAATTCTAAAGCACTTGCTTGTTTTGCTGTTGATGGTAGCTGTGCTGATGATTTGCTCCATTTCCTTGAGTCCAATGTCTTCTCTTTTGAACTGTGAATGCCAATTGTCCAAGGCGTGTTTTGATATGTCTTCTCCAGCAGTGTTACTGAAAGCATCATATCACATAATTACATAAACTTCATATCGGAATCAATTTATCAAAATAATATTTATCAAAAGAATACAGGTTATCAGATTTATAGAAATTCTTTCTATGATATCATGGAATTACTTTTACGTAGTATTTTAAACAATCAAAGAACAGTATTTATTCTTTTTTAAAAATCAGTCTCTAAAACTTCGTGAACTTTCTAAAGAAAAATTCATTAAAATACCTCAGAAAAATAAACATTGCCTTTCTGTAATCAGTGCCCCCAAGCTGTTCATAGAAGTCAAAATATGGCTTTAAAGTGTCAAGAATTCCTGCTGGCATCTTGTCAATTTCGTCAAAAATAAATAAGGACTGTGGACACTCTTTCACACTGCTTTCAACTAAATTCCTCAGTTTATCCTGAAAATGGAATTTAAAGCCTATGTGGGAGCCTTATTTTGAATTCCATGTAAAAACAATACAATAAATATTGATTTATCACAATTATGAACATCAAACCCAAGATCCTAGTTCAACATAATTTTGTAAAATTCATAATGGAAAATTTACAATACCGGTATCTGTTAGTGATGAATTCACTTGAGTGTTAGTTCTAACAGACCACCACTAATAGAGAATTTCAATGTTTATACATTTTAGCAATACATATAGTACATATAATATGATAAATATTTTAAAAAAAACTTAAGGAGGCTGGATGTTCAACAAATTAACCATCAGATCTACCTAAAATTTTAAATATGATGTCTTGGGCCATATGCTTTTATTTAGAAAAAGAAAATGCAAATATCTTAGCTTTGAAATTTGAACATTTTCCTATATCTTTATACAGAGCTCTTCGTCTAAAGGAGTCAAATATAGGCTAAAAATGGCCACAACCACCCAGCTTTCTTAAATTATGTGTGGGTTTGAATACTGGTGCGAAATAGCTCAGTTGGTAGAGCACCTGACTAGAGATTCTGGAGGCCCGGGTATAAATCCTGTTCTGGTCAGTCGTTATTTCTCTCATCCACGACCAGTTACATTTGATGCTGTGACCTGAAATTGACAGGGCAACTCCTGCCGGGGAAAGAGCCTGGGGGTGACTTCAAGGGTGAAGAGCATTCAAGGGAGGAGGAATGTGATGGTCAGACCGGTTCAAATGCCGGCGCCAGATAGCTCAATTGGTAGAGGACTGGAGAAGAGATTAAGCGGGCCCAGGTTTAAATCCTGGGCTGGTCCGTTATTTCTCCCATCCCATTACACATGCATGCACTCTCTAAATAATCTTGAATTACCTTGTACAAAGGAACCATGTCTTCATGTGGGAATTCTTTGGTTGCAGAGATTAAATGGACATATTTGCTCCTCATTCCTTCCTTGTATATGCTCTCAGCAATGATTTTACTGACATAGTTTTTTCCAGTTCCAGTTCCTCCATGAAATGAAAGAGTCAATGCTTTGGATGGGTCTTTTGTCATGTGAGATTTCAAATGTTTAATGATAACATCTGTTACCAAATGCTGTCCATAGAGTCTTCTTCTAAGATCTTCTTGGAGAGCTGTAAATAAATAATGTCCATGAGAGAGAAAGAGGAGAGAGAGAGAGAGAGAGAGAGAGAGAGAGAGAGAGAGAGAGAGAGTTTTCCAGTATATCATATATCTGAATGCAGGCAATCAATAATTTGAAATTTATTCCCTTAAATATCAACGAAAATAAATACAAATATATATTTCATAACACAAAATAAACATTTTATTTATGACTACCTGTTGTATTCAGATTAATCCACTTTGAAGTGCAGCATTCATTAAAATGACATTTAATCGGTGTGAAAACTGTGTATATCCCAGCAACTACCACTGTTCCAAAGGCCCCGAAGGCGGAAAAGGGTTCTATTGCTGAAACATAAGAAATTACTCCATAAAACACAACTAGTTTAACGAAGTTCATGTTGACCGATGAACCCGCGAAAGGCAAACCGAAAGTAGTATTACATGTCTAATTTTAAAATGATTTATTCCGGAATCATTGTGCAACTGTCATTTCATTTGAACATAGTTTATTGTGTAATTACACAAGAGGATTGGAAACAAGTTCTTACAACTTACGTGTTCCTCTCCTAATGATTATATACATACAATATAAACAATTGTCATTTTGATATTACATGTTACTTATAGTTATTAACTTTATAATAGTACGTAATATATTCATAAATATGCATTTACAAAGGATTTGCGAATATATAGTAAATATTGTTGATATACAGTATAAAATAGCAAAAACAAGAAAAATTAATTAATAAATCTTCCAGACTCTTTAATATAGTTTTGAACTGCTGAAAAAATAAAGCAGTTTGTATTATAAGACAAATTGTCACTTCCCCAAAGAAGCAAATGTGAATTAATTAAAATTGTTTCTTCAAGCCCATTAAAAAGTATTTCAAATAGATTGTTTCTAGCATTTACATAATTCTTGCATACAAAGAAAAAGTGATAAACATCCTCCTTTTGACCACAAATACAATTAGGTGATTCAATAATGTTTCTTCTGTACAGATCATAATTCCAAATACAGCTGTGTCTCAATTTGGTATGCAAAATATTAATTGTGCGTTTACCGAATGAAAAATATTTCGGAGGTTGAGGAATACTTTCAGTAATATTTTTCTTGAATATGTTGAGAGACGTTGCTTCCCTAACTTCTAAATTGAGAGAATTCTATTTCCGAATAGTGTCAGGTACAAAAGATTTTTTATAAAGTTCTACTATGCTGATTGGAACAATATAATTTTCGCTATTTCATGTGTGATATTTTGAGACATTTTTTGTTACAGGAGGAATAATGTTGCTCAAGTACTCAGGTTCTTGATTTGTATGAATTTTAAACATGGTTATTAAAGGTATATGTGGCGTATTTTTAGTGAATAACAATTATAAGATCTGATAATTTGCTTCATTTCTTTACTAAAAGATAGGACTTTCACACAAATTACGCTTTACAAGTCAATCGCATAACAAAGATACAAGAAATCAAAAAAGTATTTTTGAATTTTTACCGCCACGGTAAAAAATACAAAAGATTTGAATAACCCCGCCTTAAATGGGTCACGTGACATCCATCTCGGTCTATCAACAACAATGGCGACGACGAGAAAGATAGGTATACCGTTAAGTTTGACATATTTGGCAATGAAAAAAAAAAGAGACAGACTGACAAGGATATGAACAAAGGGAAGATTGTCATCGGAGACCATGAAGATTGATGTAATAGGAATTAAAGCCGAATTAAAATTAAGTTTCCATCATGAAGTTGTAGGGGTTTTGCTAGTCAGGTTCGTGCTCCATGTGTTCCATGTCTTTACTTTATAAGTTATAAACTACAAGTGGATTTTCATTTAGAGGAATTTTTGAATAAAGAATCCAAGATGTCTGTGGGTTGAAACATAGTCCAGTTGACACCCTTGAAAAAAAAATCTTGGAAATTCTTCTACATGTTTCTTTGTGAAAAAACAGCTTTTGTTTTGGACGGATTAAATTTCAATAACCACTTGCCAGACCAGTCGCTGAGAATTTTCAGATCATGGTTCAATACAATTTCAATGTTTTTAGTATATAAATCACATATATAAATCACAGTGCTGTAATGAATTATCATCAGCATAAAGTCTACAGAATGATAACATATTCGTTGCTACATCATTAATGTAAATAAGAAACAATAGTGGTCCTAAAACTGACCCTTGAGGAACACCAGCATTGATACATAAGGTAGATGACAACTTGTTTTTGTGCATGACCCTTTGTGTTCTATTACTTAAATAACTGTTAAACCATTCTAAAAGATGTCCGCTTATACCATAAGTTTGAAGTTTAAAAATTAAAGCTTCGTGCCACACCCTGTAAATAGCTTTCGACAAATCACAAAAAATCATACAACACATTTTCCCATCTTCTATACTTTTGACAATGCTGTAATATGTTTCTAATAGTTGGAATACCGTGGAATGGCCATGCAAAAAACCTGCCTGGTATTTACAGAATAAATTATTTTCTTGAAAAAAATTGTAAACATGTTTAAAAATTATTCTTTCCATAATTTTGCTGACACAGCTTAGCAGGGACACCGGTCTGTAGTTACTTGCAACCGATGGATCATCTTTTTTAAAGAGCGGTATAACATGAGCTATTTTCCAATCATTTGGAAATGAATTTTCTACAAGTGATTTGTTAAAAAGCATACATAAAGGTTTTGAAATGGAAAATTTTGTATATTTCAACATTCTATGACTTATATTATCCGGACCAATAGCCTTATTAACAAGCAAGATTGATATAATGTCAAAAACTTCTTGAACCTCTATGTGAATTTCTGAAATATTTTTATTACACATATAGTATAAATTGGGAAATGTACGATTCGCAGATTCAATATTTGAAATTGATGAAAAATATTTATTCAAAGTTTCTATTTTATCAATATCTGAGAAAGCTAATTTAGATCGTCCATTTTCAAGAAATTGCAATGGGGGTATTTCAGTTGTTGCTATAACATGGAATAAATCTTTCATCAATTTCCAATATATTTTACCATTCCTACTACTGTCATGCAATGCAGATTCGATATTACCGTAATAATTAGCTATAGCGTATTTTTTCATATTGTTTACTTTATTGCGTACGTGTCGAAATTTTGTCCAGTCGGCATCATTATTGGTTCTTAAAGCTTTGTTGCGTAAGCGGTCCCTAATCCTCATAGTTTTACGAAGTAGCGAGTCGTACCACGGTTTATCACGGGGGCGTATAATTAGTTTTTTCGGGTACACATTCACGAACATATGACACTGTCAAGCGTTCCTTTACTCACAAAACACATATTTTATTTTTAGTATATTATAAGAAAATACTTCTTTAACAAGTGTTTTAGCGGATGAAATACCCAGGCCTACAAAAAATACTCATCGTTATTGGTACAAATATATAGTCTGCATATGTTTCGACCTGGGATGTTTCGACCCGAAAATTACCCTTTTATTATATATACATTACCATGACAAAGTTACCAAAAAATATGTAATTTTTTTATATCTACGAATCATATATGTCGTGTTCTAAGGAATAAAACCTGCAAATATCTAAACATCTTTTCAGTGGCGTCAAATGTTGTTTTTAGAATTTTCATAGCCAAAAAGTTACTTTTAAAAAAGATATTATAAGTGTTTGTGCTGTCAAATAATTTATTGAATTACAAGTTGCAATTTATTTTATTGCTCAGTGTAAATTACCTTAATAGCCTTCTGAAAAACAAAATTTTATAATTTGAGTAAATTTCAACATGATTGTCTTTAAACTGTTAATAAGAGTTAGACAAATCAAAATAATGAAATTCTACCATGAGATTTAGATAAGTTATGGTTTGACAGAATTGACAAAAATTCTAGATGGTGCGATCACCATTGTTGACCTTTGAGTACATGTATAATCTCGGTGCATGAAATCTAAACACTAGCGTATGGCAGTGTCTTTAATTAATAGCCTTCATTCATTCATTTATTTATTCTCATATTGTATAAAACAACATAGAGAAAATAAACAATACAGACAATATTATACAAAAAAGCAAGAGTGTATACTGTACACATCAACCTGGAGAGTTGACTCTCTTATTTATAATATTGATAAATTTACATAAGTTATTAATAACAGCTAATTTTTTACATGAAAATAATTCAAAAAATTTGAAAGCATTTGGTCGTCTAAAATACATTGCTGGTAAATAGGCTTTTCTATATTCTTTTAAATCTGGACATATCATAATATAGTGATATTCATCGCCAATGTTATTTTTACATAAATTACAGAATCGTTGATTTCTAGGTATATTGTTCCATCTGCCTGTCTCAATTGGCAGTTTATGATTGCTTGTTCTAAATCTAAGTAATGTAAAAATATTGTTCATTGCAGCACCAGAGTTTATGTAATTTCTAGATACAAAAATATTATTGGTAAATAAATTATAGATCAATCCTTTACTAGATGCGTTACAATCAGAGACCCATTTCTGTTGAAATTGATCAATCAAAGTTTGCTTAACAACATTTAAAATCCATTTTTCATTTTCTACATTATGCGTCAACCAGGCATAGCTTAGGCCACATTCATGTAAAATATTCTGTATACATTCAACCCATTTGAAAAATTGTTGTGTTGTGTTAGGCTATGTAAAAAAGTATAAATTATATATGACAATTTTGATTCTTTACCTTTCAACAATCTTATCCAAAAACTCAACATTCTAATTTTTTACTTTCACCCACAATGGATATCTAGCAAGTTCACCATAGATCATAAAATTTGGTTTGGATGTCTTAAGACTAAGTACAAGTTTACTTTAAGATGTAATTTTTCAATGATACATAAATTTTCAAAACCCCACAATTCAGAACCATACAGTAAAATTGGAACAATCATTTTATCGAACATATCAAGTTGACAACCAATGGATAGATTTAAATCTCTTGACTTTTTAATTATTGCGTACATAGCTCTGGTAGCTCTCGTCACTACATATTTTCTAATACTGTAGAAAGAGCCTGTTCTTGAAAATATAACTCCCAAATATTTAAATTCCTTGACAATTTCTATTTCGTTACCATTGTATAGAAATAATATATTTGAAGTTTGTCTGCCTTTACCAAAAATTATAATTTTAGTTTTCTCAACATTCACTTGTAATTTCCATTTTTTACAGAACATTTGAAAACAATGAAGCTGATATTGTAGATCATCTTTAGTTTCGGACATAAGCACAGTGTCGTCCGCATATAGCATAATCATGATTTTTAGATAACAATTTAGATTTTGTTCAATTTCTTCAGACAGGCTTTTCATTCCTTTGACATTTTCATGTGATAAAAAATCTTCAAGATCGTTAAGATATAATGCAAAAAGAAACGGAGATAGGTTTTCTCTCTGACGGACACCATTCTGACAAGGGAAATATTCGGAAAAATCATTATTATAAAATATTCTTCATCTACAACCATTATACATATGAACAACAACCCTTAAACACTTTCCTTTAATTTGATATCTGATAAGTTTTTTCCATAATCCTACTCTCCACACTTTGTCGAATGCAGCTTTAAAATCAATAAATGCACAGAAGAGTTTCTTTTTCTTAAGTGAAGATAGTTCAATCAGGGAGTAAAGAACAAACATTTTGTCAATTGTAGAGTAATTTTCCCTAAAACCACTCTGATTTTCCCTGATAAGATTAACATTATCAGCAAAAGTAGTTAATCTTCTACACAATAAAGAAGTAAAAACCTTTCCAAGACAGCTCAAAAGAGTAATCGGACGATAATTTTGTGGGTCAGCAAAACTACCCTTTTTCTTATATATTGGCTTTATATTTCCGACCAGCCAAGCTTCCGGAATAATACCTGTATCAAAAACTAAATTAAAAAGTTTTACATATAATGGTATCATGATATTGATGGATGACTTAATATATTCATTAACAACAGTATCTGGTCCCGGCGATTTGTTATTTTTAATAGTTTTAACAACCTCGAGAATTTCCTCCGCGGTAACTGGGTCATTGATCAATGAGTTACAAAATGTATTTTCGCATCGATCATTGAGGGAAGAATAGTCTATTTCGTTTTCTGAATCGTGTTCGTTCGCGTTAACGGTTTTAAAATAGTCATAAAAATCTACTAAATTAATATCGTTATATTTGTTACTGCTTTTATCATTCACGAGTTTCCAATATTCTCTTGGATTTGAGCTTCTTAATGCTTTGATGTTGCGCTGTAGGTTATTTCTATAAACTTTGTAAGATTTATTTAATATGCGTTTATATATTTTTTCTGAGCTCCTTGGAGTTCCGATTTAAACACGCTGGTTCCATATAACTTGTATTTGCGTCTTATTTTCCTACAATTTTTCCTTGCTCTAAAACAATCAGCATTAAACCATTGTTTTGTTTTGTTATTTCTAACTGAAGTTTTATTACGGGGTAAAAATGTCCCAAAAGTGGTAACATGACACTTGGCTGAGGATAATAGTACACAAGTTTAGCTTTTTAAAAAGCTAAGAAAGTCAGCCAGCGGAATTTTAATTTTAGGTCAAAAGTGAATACACAATCTATTAAAACACAAGATAAATAATTTTCAGAACAATAATAGATATGCGGGGCACATTTAGTTTGCATCTTTATTTTTATGGATGTACATGATGATGTAGGTGAGGAAATAAGCGTGTACCGGTGTACAACAATGTATGACTGCACACTTGATTCATACTTTTTAAAAGTTGTAACTTTGCAAACATATTGGTCTCGTCGCAAACCAGTACCAATATATTTACTTTCCAATCTCACTAAGAAAGTCGGAAAGATATACGCGGACTCCGGACTGTGGCTGCAGACGATTCCCATTAACATCGATGCGCAGTTTGACCTAGAAATTGACCAGGGGCCCGTTTCACAAAACTATCTTATGACCAAGATCTATCTTAAGACCAAACTTAGTCATAAGATCTCATCATAGCTGTTTCACAAAACTGTCATATCTTATGATTATCTTAAGATCTGTCATAATCTTAAGACGACCAAATACATGTCTTAAGTCCAACTTTAACATGGCGGGGGCCTATATTTTGGTTCACAACCAAAGGCCGAGTATAATTCGAGTGACCGCGATTTTTCACAGTCTTCTATTTTCATGCTGCCGTTGGTGCAACGTTAAAAATTTCTTTAGTATCGTGTTTTTAATCAAAATAAACATTATCCGTAACATTTATGTGTTAAAGATAGTTTATTTTTAGACATCAATCGGGTAAAATGCTAATGTGGTATTAGCTTTTAAAGACAGCATTTATTAACAAACGTCAATATATACTGCACTACTCCAAATTAAGAGTGATAGAGCGCTGAAAAAAAAATTAACTTTGAGATAATCAAAGTTTTAGCCAGATGATCGACATTTTTAAAAGTTTTCCATTTTGGACTTTTTACAATAGTTTTCATATATGTGAAAGAAAAAACAGAACCCTTGGACAGAAATACAAAATCTAATAATTTATTTGTAGATGTTAGTAATGCTTTTTCGACCGTGTTTGAGCGCTTAAGACTTCAGTGCACCTCTTCCCTCTCAATTCCTGATGCTTTCTTTATCATGTCTTCTGTCTTCTTCTTCGGAGCATTTGCATCTGCATTGAAACTATATTTCAACTGTGTCTGTTCAATTGGACACAACACATCGTAGACATTTTCAAATGGATGTTTCTGAGTCCACTTTCATGTCCGTACCCGCTTTACAGTCAAAACTGCGTGCATTCAAACAACATCTATTGTGTGTACAGGCGCAAATGCAGCGGTGAATCAAATAAAATATTTCTAGGACTGCAGTATACTTTATGAAAATACCTTTTATTCCGTAAGTTATCTGAACAATTTTATTAATAAATAGTTTTAAATCAATGTTTCAGTAACCAAATTTTATCATACTTTAGACAGCTCAGTTTAGTAATACCCCCCCCCCCCCCCCCCGTAAAAGATATTCATTTGATGCAGGTTTCAGAGCATAAAAAAGCTCAATGAAAAATATAAGCAAAATGAAAACAGCCTCTGCGCAAGTACAGTATTTTTGATACAAATAATACTTTTTTAGTATATTCAAGAATGAAGTTTGTCTTAAGAACTGTCTTAAGATTTCTAACACTTAAGATAGTTTTGTGAAACGGAACTAATATATCTTATGATTGTCATAAGTCAGATCTTATGACAATCTTAAGATATGTCTTATGATAAATCTTACGATAGTTTTGTGAACCCCAGCCCTGTTTCATAACTTCTTCGAATTTCTCTAACACGAACTGTCTAATTCATTCCCAGAATTCCAATTTACGCAAGCGCAATTGAAGTTTCATCCTAACTTAATTAGTCAGCCAGCGGGCTGACTAATCAGCTAAACTATTGAACAAAAAATCTACATCTTTCTTCTGTATTTCGACAGAGTCACGTACATTGTCATCTATAGTTTTTTCAATTCTTAATAAATTTAATGTATTTAATGTACTTGGTTGGATCCCATGACCTAATTCTTTCTGTAAGATTGGCATGATATGATACATCTTTAGAATTTTCGTTATCTAACGACATTTTAGAACTTAACTGAAATGTTAATGGCATGTGGATATCAGAGTACAAACACTTAAATTCTAATACTTCAAAATGATTAACAAACTTAAAAAAATCTGCATTACAAATAAAATAGTCAACAACACTTGCTCTTAATTGTAGTATGAAATTCCCACTATCTGATCTATTCTTACAACATAACAAGCATTTACCGATAAGTTCAGAAGACATACATATCCTGGCGTCATGGGTTTCCGATAGTCTAACACTAAACGATGGCTCTAATAATTGACTGTTTAGACTATATCATTTTTAACCCCAGACATAGCATCGAATATCGCCGATACTAAATCAATGAAAAATCGTCAGTATATGCAGTTCTTAAATATTTAAATAAACTTGATGCTGCATTTGACCATTAAAATTAGCGTCATGTGTTTCCGATAGTATGATTTATCAGCAAACTTCAATAAACATGAAATAACCTTATAAATATATCTAATAATGTTTTCAATTGTTTTTGAGGTTTTTATTTACCCCATAACTACATTTCATCATTAAACGTTCTACAATACCATTATTTGTATGATTATAAGTTACGTTTTAATTCAAGACGAAGCTTAATTTATATAGCGCTCTTCGGATTCGATTCTAAGAAAAACTTTACAAAGTCACATAATAATTTTAGCATGAAAATACGGCATCAGAAGTATATTTTACCAAACGTTAAGCAAGTTTAAATATTGTGATATTCTAATTAAGTTTTTAAGCAATTTTAATGACTTTTTAAAAAAATAATAGTAAAAATTAGTATTTTGTTAGTCTCCCCAGTAATTGTGTGATTTAAATCTTTGCAAGCAGCATAACTAGGGTAGTGCAGATTTATAAAATCGAAAGGAGACTCCGTACGTCCAGTGTCGTAAGTAATTAAGAAAATGACGTCATTTTGGAGAAAACTCACGCAACCAAAATAAACTATCGGAAACACATGACTATCGGAAACACACGACGGCACGATACATGTACATGTATATACGGGGAAGTCGAAAGTTTATTATTGTAATTGCACATTATTAATTTATAGGAAAAAATGATTATATCAAACATGGACAAACATATACTAATTTCCCACACCTTTATTGCTAATATAACTAATGAAACTTCTTTCACCGACGACGTTACCGGCCACAAAAACCCAGAAATAAAAGTCTCTGAAGAAACCTCTCATGCCATATCATGTCAAAATCGCATAAATGTTTGCGCCGTCCTCGGGATATTGCCATTCTCTTTTACAAACCTTTAGTACCAAATATTATTGCATATTTGAAATTATAACAAGTTTGATGTGTTTTAGTAAGAAGACGAGCTAAAAATGACTTCTCGTGCTACTCGAACACCATCTCACCACATGACTCGTATCTCTGTATTTCATTAAACAATAATTTCTCGAATCAGCAAGACAATTATTTAAGGAATAAGGAATCATTCTTTGAGTATTATGAGGTGATAGTTTTGGTCGGGGCGTGATCAAATCCAATAAAGCCCGAAGGGCTCATAATATTCAAAGAATGATTCCTTATTACTCTATCTAATTAATTAAAATTAGACGTTCTGAATCCGCTACCGCTTCTCAAACATCTGTTTGAGGAGCGGTAGCAATGACAATGATAATGAACTTTATTCTCATAACTGAATAAACAGTGAAGAGAAAATACATATGCACAGTATGTACAAATTACAATATAATAGATGAAAATCATTGGTACAGGCATGATGAAGGGATAACAGATATAGTTTAACCAAGAGAGCTAACTCTCTCAAATATAGTAACTAATAGTTTACAAATATTGGTAAGTTGGTTTTTGTTTGTGACATTAAACAGTGTTTCAAATTTAACAACATTTGGATTTGTTATGAAATATTTTGGTAAACATATAACCCTTGAATTGGATATATATACATCAGTACATTTAAAAAGATAGTGAAATTCATCACCAATTTCATTGCAGGCACATAATTTACAGATTCTGTTTTCTCTAGGAATATTAAACCATCTACCTGTTTCAATAGGTAATTTAGCATTACCCGTTCTAAAATTACAATATTTCTTGCACAATTTTATTGGCAAAATCAATAAATACTTTTCAAAATCCAGTGATTTTTTAAAAATCCTATAATTTAAACCTTTTGGAGAATTTTGTACCTCGCTATACCATGATTGCTTAAATTGGTCTAATAAAATATTGTATACTTTAGATTTTAACCAGGGTATGTTTATTATGTTTTCATACCATATATATGTCAATCCACATTGATTTATGATTTTCTTAATGGCTTCGCACCATGGGTTATTAAAATTCTTCAATACATTAAAAAGTTTTGCTGACAATTTTGAGTTCTGGAAATTAACTAATTTACCCCAGAAGGAAATCATTCTAACTTTAACATTAATTGATAAGGGGTATCTTCCAAGTTCCCCATATACCATAAAGTTTGGTGTCGAGGCTCTTAAGTTCAATTAAGAAATAAACAGCAATTTAAAAAGTTCACCGGGATATGAAGTTGGTTGGTCACGTGATCAAATCCTGTGAAGCCCGAAGGGCTTCTCAGTAGATTTGATCACGTACCAACCAACTTCATATCCCGGTGAACTTTTTAACATTGCTGTTTATTACTTATATTTACGTTTGAAAAAGACAAATCGTTCAGAACTGTTAAAATAACCGAGATTTTATGTTTACAATAATCCAAGCGACAAGCGATAAGCGCGTGCTATGATCATTGTGACGTCACGAAAACGTTCATACAGAATTGAACGTTTTCGCTTTTCTATAGGTTCATATAAGGAAAAATATTTGCAAATGTAAATATTATATGTTTACAAAATTTTAAATGTAATTTCTCAAGGAGATTAGTGTTATGAAAACCCCAGACCTCGCATCCATATAATAATATTGGTTTGATAATTTTATCGAACATGTCTATTTTACAGTCAATTGCTAAATTATGGGTTCTGCACTTCCCAATAACACCGTACATTGCTTTTGTAGCTTTGTCAAACATTTCTTTAACATTAAGATTAAAAGAGTTGCTTTTACAAAATGTAACACCTAGGTATTTAAAGTTGTTAACAATTTCTAATTGGGAACCTTCAAAGGTAAAACAGTTGGTTTGATTACCTCTACCAAATATTACAACTTTAGTTTTTTACTATTAACCTTAAGACGCCACTCTTTACAATATCTAGAAAAAACATTGAGTAAGTGTTGAAAATCTTCTCGATTTTCTGACATTAATATGGTATCATCTGCATACAATAAGACAGAAAGATTTAAATAAAGATTAAGATCTTTCTTAATGTTCTCAGACAGGCGTGACAAACCTCTGACATTGTTTGTATATAGATACTCCTCAAGGTCATTTGAATATAGTGAAAATAAAAAAGGTGATAAATTTTCCCCTTGTCTTACTCCAACTGTACATTCAAAAAATTCAGAACTTAATCCATTGACCAAAACTTTTGACTTAATACCTTTGTACATATTAGTGAAAATTTTAAAACATTTTCCATCAATATTGTTAAATGATACCTTGTTCCATAAGCCAATATGCCAAACAGAGTCAAATGCTTTCTCAAATCTATAAAAGCACAATATAATTTCATCTTATGCAATTTGAAGAGCTCGATAAGAGAATACAATGAAAAAATATGATCTACAGCACTATGACCTCGGCGAAAACCTGCTTGGTTCTCTAAAATGAGATGAATATTATCAGCATATTTGTTTAACCTTTCATTAATAATAGCAGTGAATAGTTTTCCAAGACAACTCAGAAGTGTAATTGGTCTATAGTTTTGGGGTTCTGTACTGTCCCCTTTATTCTTATAAACAGGTATAATGTTACCACTAACCCACTGTGTGGGTATCACACCAGAATCAAATATTTTGTTAAACAATACAGTATATAAATTCAACATACAATCTCGGGTACTTTTGATATGTTCATTAAAAATTCTATCATCACCACAAGCTTTGTTATTTTTCAACATATTGATAGCCTTAAATATTTCTTCACGAGTTATTGGTTGATTAATGTCATTATTAAGATCAATATCAGATAACATATTGAGTTCATCAAGAGAAAATACATTGTTATTTGACTCATCTTGTTCATTATAATTCTTGTTACAACATTCCTGATAAAATGTAAAAAGGTCATATAAATTTGCATTACATTTTTTCTTATCTGTGTTTGTATTCAAAATTTTCCAATATTCTCTAGGATTATTTGTTCTTAAACTAAAAAGTTTTCTTTTCATTTCTACTCTATGCGTTACACTCGCATTTTTCAACCTTTTTTTATACAATTTTTCTTTTTCATACAAGTCACCTTTAAAAATATCTCCACCAAATTTTTTGTACAACCTTTTCGCTTTTCTATAATTCTGACGAGCATTCTTACAATCTCGAGTAAACCATGGTTTCTTATATTCAAAATTGAACTTTTCACTTGTATTTGTAAAAGCTGGCTTTTTACCGAATACATTTTTGGCACTTTCGACCAGTACATCAATAATCTTTTCAACAATATTATCAATAAATTCTACTGATATATGATCAAGTATAGTGTTACTTAGTTCATTTTCTAATGATTTTACAATATTTACTTTATCTTCTACAGAATTATGATATACTTCAATTTTTTCAGGATTCCATTCTTTAGCAATTTCTTGTGTTTGCTTTTGTTGATATATGGATTCAGTGTTATGCTGACTTTCAAGTGCCAATAATATCTCTATAGGGTTATGAACATCAGATAAAAATGAAGAAAAAGGTAATATTCTAACATTGTATACATATCTTAAAAACTCAGTGTTTGAAATACAATTATGATCTACAACACTTGATTGTTTACATGTAAACTCGCCATTTTGATCACCCATGGATCTACCATTAAGTATTATAATATTACAATGTTTACAGATATCAATAAGTTTTTTTCCATAGCAGTTAACAATTTTATCTTTAGATTTCCTTTCTATGGAAAAACCATATTTTTCAATTGCTTCTAAGTCTATTTCATCAACAGCCAAATTAAAATTACTGTTATTCTCAGCAATGTTACAAACATTGCGGATTCAGAACGTCTAATTTTAATTAAACTGCTTATTACTTATATTTATATAATTTTCAGCAAATGTACGACTAAGTAAGCAAACCCCGTTTGCGCCCCAATTATACGTCATTTGAATTTATTGGACTGTATAGTACAAAATCGATACGAATCAGTGTTATCACAGGCAAAGACACTGAAAAATGTAAATATTTTCAGCTTATCTCAGTACCGCGCAAAAATTTTGTCCTTTCGGGTCTTTACTATAAAACATAAGTAAACATTCACTGAGAGCTAGAGGGCTTACATCTTCCCAAGTCAAGAGTTTCTGATCCGCTCTAAAACTGTTATCGATAAATATATAATCATTGACATTTTAGTCATGTCAGTATTGTCAGGGACGTATATACTAGTATATACGTCCTTGGTATTGTAAATTCTGTATTTACTCCCATCCAGTAAATTAAAAATTTACAATATGACACATGTATGCATAATGGTATATACATTTGAATACGAATATATGTATACAAGAAAGAAAAGGAGCAACTTAATATTGCATTATTTCCCTCTACAATAAAACGTCGCAGGTCGAAACATCCCTCGGGTCGAACCGTCACAGTTACCAAATAATTATAGAAGTCACATGATCTATAAGACATAAACAAATCAAAAGGAGGAATCAAAAGACGCATTATTCGTCAACAGTTGACTGTTCTGTATTTTTTACAGGTAAAATATAGATGAAAGGAAATAACTTTGTATTATTGGTAGCGAATAATATTTTCGAGGGTCGATGATATTCGCTCTTCATAATGTTATATTCCATTGATTTAGTGGGCGGCTAAGAAAAGAAGGTCGAAGGCGAATGATAATCGCTGTCCAAAGACTAATTACTTAACTAAACAATTGAACTTTCGACACACATAATAAAATGTTCAGCTGGTTCATTCCCGTGTGACATCTACAGTCATATAATACACATATCTTTGGTAAGCCGAAACTTTTTTCAATAATACTAAGAACTAAAAATAAAAAAAATTATTAGGCCTACATTCCCTGTCCATCATTTAAGAAATTCTCTTTTATTGTAAAAAACCCAAAACTTTATGAGATTCATAGATTGACACAATAGAATTCATATTCAATTTTATATTTCTTTCTTATCGGGCCATTTTGCATACATTTGTGACGGTCAGACTGGTTTGAGTACTGATAGCTCAGTTTTTAGAGCAGCTGACTAAAGATTCAGGGGCCCGGGTTCGAATCACGGTGGGGTTCATCATTATTTCTTCCATCCCGTTACATTTGGTGCTTTGACCAATTTAACCCATGGAACTGACAGGTTAACTCCTGCCAGGGGAATTTAAGAGCCTGGGGTGATCTTCGAGGGCGAAAATCATTTAAGGGGGAGGAATGTGATGGTCCAACCAGTTCGAATACCGGCGCCAGATAGCTCAGTTTGTAGATCGAGCACCTGGCTAGAGTTTCAGGGGTGCGGGTTCAAATCCTGGTCTTATCCATCATTATTTTCTATCATCCTGTTACACATTTTTTATGTCAATGATTATATATTTTTTACAGTTTTGGCCGACATCTTTAAAACAAAATGACCCAGAAGCAATTTCCTACCTGGCTTCACATTTTCTGTATAATTTTAATACTCTTTGTGACACTGAGCCATGCAACTACACCAGCAAGTCTTACAAATCAACCTGTCAATGTGACTTTTCCAACAGCTTACATAAGCTTTGTACCAGTCAAAGATACTAACTCAGCTGTGAACTACAGCACCGAGACTTCGGCTGAACCTAAAACGCTCCCCACCAATACAGATTTTACAAACTTTACCACAGAGGCTTATAATACCACCACAGTGGAGGTAACTACAAGGGATTACACGACGGCAGGCACCACTGGAGGTACCACCGCCGCTAACAGTGACAATAGCTCCTTGCCCAAATATGTAGGATTCATCAGTGCAGGGGTTGCTGTTTTTCTCTATGGTAGTAATTTCGCACCTGTCAAGAAGTTTGAAACTGGAGATGGTAAGTTGAAATCTTGTTTATTTACATTTTTTAAAGCAATGTGTTTAAAAAGCATACCTAATCAAGCCCTGATACATGTATCAGAATATTTTTTGTACCTACACCCCACCTTTACTTTTATTTCCCATTGTAGGGATGTTCTTTCAGTGGATTTTGTGTGGGGGTGCCCTTCTGGTAGGAATTATAGTACAGGTGATTCGTGGCACAAATCACTTCTACCCACTGGTAATGATAGGGGGTTTGATATGGGAAACAGGTAGGAGTGTCCAAAGGTTTTGTTTTTGAATGTTAATGTGAGCTTTGTTTTCCAGAATGTATTAATTTTATTGATATTAAAAATCATTAAATGATTTAAAAAGACAACGTTTTCAAATTGTAAATTGCGTGATTATTTATAAAAATGTATGTCTCCGAATGGTAGAAAATGGGAATGCAAAATATTGTTTGATACAGGCAATTTTTTGATTTGATGTAAGAAAATTTATGAATTTGCATTGTACATATTTACAAGCTGTATTGGTTTTCAGGCAATATTTGTGTTGTTCCGATCATCAAGACCATTGGCATGGGCCTCGGTCTATGTATCTGGGGTATGACCAACCTTCTCAGTGGCTGGGCGACCAGCAGGTATGGCAAGCTAGTTTACTATTCATTCTTAAAACAAGATATTTCTTGTATTTTTGCTCAGAGAGAGAGAGAGAGAGAGAGAGAGAGAGAGAGAGAGATATGCTGGTTGATGTGTATAAGCATCTTATATAAAATAATAAAAAAGGATACTGCTTCTGTTATTTTGTTATATTATGAGTTTTTTAATTAGAGACAAAACAGTCCAATATTTGTTTATTTTTAAGATACTAGTCTAGTAGTATTTTTTTAAAAATTTGATATCTTGAGCATAATATCTTTTACTAGTATATGATATTGGCATGAAAACAGATCTTTTTTTATATTAAAATAGTTACAGTATACTTATAAACAGATCCCGTTATTACCGTTGAATAAGAAATACTACTGTATATATGCAAAATGAGAGAATTGATACCTTTGGTGACAGAAATAAAGAGATATCTTGTTTTGAGAATTAATTGTAAGTAGTAAAATGATTTGCCATCAGCAGGTTAGTTATATTCAAAGATGCTCTGACTGAACCACTGCTGATTAAGGCTTAGAGGCTGTTGTGTAGTCATTTGGCACTTACACCGTGTAGAATCGAATATAAGGGGGCTGTGATCGGTGTAGCGCGGGGGCCGTGACTTTGAAGCGGTGAAAGTAGGTCATCGAGTATTCAAAGACTTATTTTGTCTAATTAAAATCAATTTTGATAACCAAAAGTATTGCACGGAAGACAGTGATTAACTAGAAACTACCTCTAGTGACATGGGAGTTGAGATATCTTTGAAAAACCTCAAACACTTCGACAATATGCAGGTGGGGTAGGCACCAAGTATTATTTTCAGGGTATTTCAATAAAAATTTTGAATCCTTCTGCAGAACTTCCAAGTTTTTTCATTCAAAATCATTCCATGTGAATAGAAAATCTATATTTAATAGAGAAAACCAGCTCACATGTATGAATTGAGGAGTATTTGATCAAAAATCCCTCCCCCACTACACCTATTACGGCCCCCTTATGTGCGATTCTACACGGTATAATTAGAAACAATTTATGGTAGAAGTTAAACATGATAAAATGAGAAGTTTGTTTTTAAGCACAGTTAAAGTAAAGTGCCAGGGAGGAGTGATTTTGATTGATTATAACTGTAAATAATTTTATCCAGTAGATTTATAATACATTTTTAAGACTAGGGGAATGAAACTGATTTGCTGTAAGTGTAGATTTGTTATAAGTGTGTTTCCTGTAACTGTGTTTTACTGTATACACACTACTAAATTCAAAGAAATATTGCTTTACGATAGGGGAAACTAATGCAATGCTAATAACTATACACCACTGTTTAACAGCATGTGACCTTAGAATATGAAACACAATTACACCAAACAACTTCAACTGAAATAGATACAAGAAAGTTCCCTGTTTTGCTATGTTTGAAGACCTATTTTTCCTTTAGATTCGGTTGGTTTGGTCTGACAGAGAGTACCAACATTGGAGACTACACGCTGAACACCGTGGGTGTCATTGTGGCTGTATCCAGGTAATCAAAAAATTCTCTTTATCCAGGTAACCAATCAGTTCTCTTTATCCAGGTAACCAA
>WFKH01011581.1:59504161-59522312 GCA_016163765.1 Magallana hongkongensis | reverse complement strand
TGTATATATAGTGAAGATTCTAAATTGCACAAATCGTGACCCCCGGACCAAAACTGGGGCCCTAGGCGGGGTTCAAAGTTTAACATAGAAATATGTAAGAAAAATGTTTAAAAATCTTCTTCTCAAGAACCATTGCACCAGAAATGCCAATATTTACACAAAAGCTTGCACATATAGTGAAGATTATAAATTGTAAGAATCGAGACCCCCGGACCAAAACTGGGGCCCCAGGCGGGGTTCAAGTTTAACCTATATTGGAAAATGTTTAAAAATCTTCTTCTCAAGAACTACAATGCAACAATTTGGGATATTACTATGCATTCATCCTTGGCTATTGTAGATTCTAAATTGTTAAAAATGTTACCCCGGACTAATACTGGGGCAACAAGAGGGGTGTAAATTTTAACATAGAAATATATAGGAAAAATGTTTAAAAATCTTCTTCTCGAGAACTACAATGTTACAGTTTGTGAGATTACTATGCAAGGATCCTCAAATAGTGAAAATTCTAAATTGTAAAAGCCGTGACCCCCGGACCAACACTGGGGCCCCAGAAGGGGTTCAAAGTTTAAAATAGAAGTATATAGGGAAAGTGTTTAAAAATCTTCTTCTCAAGAACTACAATGCAACAGTTTGTGGGATTACTATGCAAGCATCCTCAAATTGTCAAGATTCTAATTTGTGGAAGCCGTGACCCCCAGACTAATACTGGGGACCCAGAAGGGGTTCAAAGTTAACAGAAAAATATATAGGGGACATGTTTGAAAATCTTCTTCTCAAGAACTACAGTGCAACAGTTTGTGGGATTACTATCCAAGCATCCGTGGCTATTGTAGATTCTAAATTGGTTAAATCTAATACTGGGGCCCCAAGAGGGGTTCAAAGTTTAACATAGAAGTAAATAGGGAAAATGTTTAAGAATCTTCTTCTCGAGAACTGCAATGCTACAATTTGTGAGATTAATATGCATGCAATCTTGGATAATGTAGATTCAATATCTTTAAAATAGTGACCCCTGGACTAATACTTGTGACCCAGACGGATTCAAATTTTAACGTAAAAGTATATATGGAAAATGTTTAAAAATCTTCTTTTTGAGAACTACAATGCTTTAATTTGTCAGATTACTACGTAAGCATCCTCAAATAGTGTAGATTCTAAATTATAAAAGCCGTGACCCTCGATCTAATACTGGAGCCCCAGAAGGGGTTCAAAGTTTAACATAGAAATATATATGGAAAATGTTTACAAATTTTCTTCTCGAGAATTACAATCCTACAGTTTGTGAGATTATTATGCAAGCATCCTCAAATAGTGTAGATTCTAAATTGCTAAAGCCAACCATAAACCCTGGACCAATACTGGGGCCCCAGAAAGGGTTTCAAAGTTTAAAATAGAAATAGCATATGATACCAAATTGAATGTTACAAGGAACTGTTGTTCAGGTGAGCAATGTGGCCCATGGGCCTATTGTTTAAAATCATGATCCCGGGGTAGGGTGGGGTCACAATGGAGGGTTGAATTTTTACAAAGGAATATATAGAGAATTTTTTTTATAAATCTTCTTCTCCAAAACCAATTGGCCAGAAAAGCTGTAACTTGTGTGGAATCATCCTCAGGTAGTTTAGATTTAAGTTTGTTCAAGTTATGATTCCCGGGGGTAGGGTGGGGCCACAATGGGGGATCAATATTTACATAAGAATATATAGAGAAAATCTTTAAAAAATCTTCTTCTCAAAAACAAATTGACCAGAAAAGCTGAAACTTATGTGGAAGCATCCTCAGGTAGGTAGTGTAGATTCAAGTTTGTTCAAATCATGATCCTAATGGGTAGGGTGGGGCCACAATGGAGGATCAAATTTTTACTTATATATTTATACAGGATCTATATGCTACTACATTGTCCAGATAAATGACTTTCATAAAGCTGATTTTATTATGGCTTTTGTTGCTCAGGTGAGCAATGTGGCCCACGGGCCTCTTGTTTTCTATATATGTGTTAGTAATGAATGTGAGTTTACCTTTTATATTGACAGCTTTGGACTATGTGTTTGCCTGTTTCTGTGGGATATACAGTACAAGCACCGTGTATTTTGTCATCTACATCATCTTCATGAAGAACAAGCCCAAGGTCTATCCCAAGGTCATCCTCCCAGGGGTGATCTCAGGCCTCATGTGGGGTGGGGCCACAGCTGGTTGGTTTATAGCCAATCAGGTCCTGTCTCCCGCCATAGCATTTCCCATCATTACCACAGGACCTTCCATCATTGCTTCACTATGGGGAATTTTTGTATTCCATGAAATTAGGGTATGTGTACACATTGGTTATATTTATAAGCTATTGATAATTCAATTATCAATCTATCTTAATTTCATTTATTGTCTTTGAACTTATTTGAACTTGATTTAGAATATCTGTGTTTGTATTAAAGCTAAGTAAGCTTTTCTTAAATCAATTCTTGTATTTGTTCTACTGGTAAGTTACATAGTTATTATATTCTAATAAGTGTCATTTTTCATTGCAGGGAACCAGAAACATCTGCATTTTACTGTTAGGTTTTGTTTTTGTGATAACTGGAGCCATCCTCACTGCGCTGTCAGAAAAATAGTGATCTCCCTTTACCTAGATGTAAAAATACAAACCATACCTTGGTGATATTGGGTTTATGCTCTGTGATAGTTCATTTCAAGCATCATCATAACGAATAATCTGTAAGATATTTTGATTTTCACGCAAAGTAATCATATTCACAAAAGACGGAATATTTTGACTTGAGAGTAATACGTGTGCCAAATTCAAGGAGAAATTGGACAACTCTATTTTGTGACAATTTAAATAAATAAATAAACAGTGCTTGATATTTTCCATCTTTTTCTGAGTATGTAGCTCATTTGACCAAAGCATGAGCTTTGGCCTGACAGTCATAAATTCTGTCTGTCACCAGGCTTCACATTTTAACCTTTCTTAGATTATGCATATAATTTTTTAAAAGATTGTATATTTTGAAAAATTTAAAACATTGATTGAATAAATATGTACTTTAATCATGTAAACGCTACTCTCCGATTTGTCCGTCATAGTTAAATTGGTTTTTGTTATATATACAAGGGCTATAACACTATCAGTAGTTTAATCCTGTTAAATTGAGTCAAGAATCAATATATTGTAAAATATTATTTTAGAATAATTAGAAAATAATGTTTTCATTCTTTCCCTTGAAAATGAAAACATTTTAAAAAGAAATATCTCCAAGAAGATTGTAAGTGTATCTGCATGGTCGTCTATGACAACTGAGTGAATTTCCTCATATTGTTTATTCATTGTTTAGTGCATGAGCTGTGATGACTATATTTTCAAATGTATATTTTTTAAAGGTTGTAATTTTCTTCTATATTTTAATTTGAGACCAATGTAAAGCCTGCTCTTGTTATTGTTAGCGATGCATTTACAAAGTGTATTTCACCTGTAGAATAATATCCTTGTATTGCCAGTGATTGATTACTGTGATACGATATGCAGGTTTGATAATGCAGGATTTTCAATGATAAGACAAATGAATATAACAGTCCATCTTAAAGGAGTATAAAAAAAAAAGAAATGTAGCAATGGTTTGTGGTAATATGTGACTGGTCTCAGATCTTCAGATGATGATTGATCACTCGATGGTTTGTGTATTTTTGGTTGAAATGATAGACAGTGCTGCCTGTATTTTAGAATGTACCACATCTTTGGCAAGTGACCCAGACCTTTATATACAGTGTCAGATTATCAATGTATTTTATTTTCATTTTAAAGTTTTATCTTAACTGTTTTATGAAGACAATTATACATATATGATAAGCATGGCCAACGTATTTCCACTTCATATGGAAATCTCCTTGGCATATTCTTTATTTCTCTGTACAGTTGTTATTGATGTGTAAAATAATTGTTTCTGCAAACCTTATTATATAAATAAAACTTTTTTAAAGAAAATAAAAATTACCAGTACATTTTTTTTTCTTGAGATTAGCAAACGTGCATTTTTCCCATTCTCGTTAATACTTAGATATTTTTCATTTATCGGTAATGCGTTTTAAATAAAACTCTTTTAATTAATTAGGTATAGTTTTATAGATAATACTTGATAAATCATGAATTTTGATGCATCTTCTATGATGAATTTAACAATTGATTAATTGAATTTAATACATGGTAAAAATACTCAAAGCAAAACACATATAATCGTCGCCATCATCGACATTTTCATCGTTATCATTATTATTTAGGACGTATGGTAGGAAATAGAAAATTACTCTCTGATTATTTGCTGGCAAAGCATACAAAGATGCAGTGTACCGGCAGATCTCCAGTATCGCCAAAAACTGGAGGAAATATGCGATCCATCGTCAGCCATGGAGAAGAGATGCTGCATCTGACAGCGGATACAGCGAACTCCACGTGAGTGCATTCCAAGCGACGATTTACCTCAAGGAAACAATGGACATAAACTGCAGACACCATCATCTTCTGACTGACCCCTCTCTCTCTCTCTCTCTCTCTCTCTCTCTCTCTCTCTCTCTCTCTCTCTCACCAAATTTTTATGCAAATGTTTGCAACCTTATAATATATAATTTTTGAATATATTAGATATTCTAGTTATATACTTGTGTTTTCTCCAAAAATTGTCGTGCACGTTTTGTTTTGGACATTCCACCACCATGGGTCATTAACACAATGAATCAATCACATGGTATCTAGGTCCCTGCCTGTAGCTTGACATCATTGGGGGTAGTGAGAGGAGTGGTTTAAATACCTACCGGTGTTGTGATTGGAATAATATGTGTTATGACTATACGCCGTTCTCGCATACTGCACAAACAAACGGACGGGATTATAGAACAATGAGTCATCTATCTGTCTGATTAAAGCCTCAGAATCCCAAGGTACGCCCACTTACTGGTCGCACTGTCCGAAAATAAATCGTAGGAAAAAAAATATTCAAAGAATATGAAACAGTAAAAAATTATCAAAAGATATATTTTTATGTAATTCATTATTTTCGTACTCGTATAATCAGTATTCGATTGGAAGTTAGTGTCCCTTTTTAACTTTATTTTGGCTTGTCAAGATGTTGGATTAGGTCTGACCCCCCCCCCCCCCCCCACCACCTTCCAAAATGATGCTGCGTGCCTGTCCTTGAATTTGGTTTCTGTTAACAATAAGAAAATAGTGTAAAAGAATGAATCATGTGAGTGCACATGTGTTTATGACTTACACATAAACATATTTCTTTTGTGCTTTCTTATATTCTTTACGACAAAAAGTGTTTGATTGCATAAAAAAACCAATCTAATAATTTGTCACAAATGTGTGTATTTTGATACGATTGATCGCTTAACCGGTCAGAACGAGTTGCCATTAACCGATTGACGGTGTCAACGATTGGCGATTCTGCATCGGTTTCCATCCTTAGTATAAATCTACAGACACAAGATTAGTGTAATCTTGATATTTTTTGCAAGGATTATTGGTATTCAGTTATTTGCTCAAAATCATCTGACCGATGTGTTCGATTACTAACAACTCCATGCAACGATTAAGAATTCCTCGTTACATTCTTATATTTTTTGCACGTTTTTTAGAAGGAGAGGTCGTTAAGTATTTGAGATGATAAATTCGGACTAATTCTGAATTGAGATAAGAATTACCCCTGGTCGCAATGCTTCTCTGATCATTACACAGTGTATCACAACAAAGATATACACAAATAGCCGCTAACAGTAGGGGTTAGATATCTCGGTTAATTTTTTACAGGTTCCATCGTTTGAATCAATGAGTATAACATTATTATTATCACTGGCAAAGAATTTTCTATACATTTTTGAAATAACTTCCGAGACATTTAATCGCTGTAAAAAAATGAACGAAACCTACCATTTTCCATTCCACGGCAGACAATGACTGTTTTATGATAAACAATAGTATGTAGCAAATCTAGATGTTTCTTCCGATTGTAGATCTACATTACAGTAATCATAAAAGAATTAGAAACATGTCGAAAAATATTGAATGCAACATCTTGTCACACATCGTTAACAATAATATTAAGCTGGTCTTTTTTCTTTTGGTAGCCACCTAAGTTTGTATTGTATAACATGTATAATATGACCAAAAATAGAACAAAACCACAAACACCCCCCCCCCCCCCCCCCCCCCCCCCCCACCCCAAAAAAACCCCCATGCATTTGACTGTTTATTTTTACATCTCTCTGTATCTCCCATAAAATACGGAAATGTACCTTAAAATACTATATTAATGGTCAGAAAAGTACATAGTCGAAGCCAGAGTGTACGTCGTCAGTCCAAGAAGTTTGTGGTTTAGGTTCCTTTGAAAGTTAATTGAGCTATATCGGCCGATCTCGAAATAGTTCGTGAACAATAAATAATAATATGCAATAAAATAATACCTGCATTAATTGTTGTAGGTATTTGAATAAGCAATGAATGTGAAAGCATATTTAAACAGATTATTTTTGCCGTTGGTGATTTGGTCTGATGTTCATGCGCGGGCAAACTGCACTTCAAAATTTCATACATAATTAGATCCGACTTGACTTTATTCAATAGGTTGCTTTATTTGGTGTACATCACACCGATATGAAAGTAGCGGGCATTCCATTAAAAAAAACCAACCTGCGTCACCAGGGTTATGTTATTTGTTTAAAGAGGATCGTCGTTACCATATTTTTGGTTATATTTCTCTCCTTGAGAAGAAGAGCTCTGAGATATAAAGATCTAAGAAAATTTTCTCAAATTTTAAAGCTAAAATATATGGAACTTTTCTTTACTTTATAAAAGTTTATAGCCTGAAAATCATGCCTAAAAAGGTAAGTAGACTGACCACCAGCCTCCCTCAACATGTCTTATTTAAATTTATGCTTTTGAAGTTAATTCTTCATGGACCTATTCGAAATTGACCAACATAATTTTAGAAACTTTGAAAACAGCGGATAAAAACGAACAGCAGACAGACTTTTTATTCTTCTTTCAATGTGGCATTCTGATACATTTTTTCAGCGCTCCAACTCATAAAGCTTGCATAAAAGGAAGGATTAAAAAACAGATTTAAAAAGATCATTAGATACTTTCTTTAGTGATAATACGGGATATGAAGGTTAGGATCATTGCAGAAAATATCTACATTGTACATATGCATTATCTGCAATGACCGCTACCTTTGTTTCCCATATACTCGCCACCTTTATATCCCGTATGAACTATTAATGAAATATTTTTTCATGTGAATTGGAGAGCAACCCAATTTATCGTTTAACACGAAAAAAATATCAAAACAAAACAATAACACTAAATATTACGGACCGACTTCATCTGTTGCAAAAATGAACACTGTTTATGCGCTACAATGACAAATTTTATACTTTATATTATCTTAAATGAATTAAGACATTCATACAGTTACTGAATAAGACATATGTATACTCGTATGTATAACTTTCAAACTTTGATGCTTATCAACATTCCAGGTTTTTTATTATGCTACCATACATCGAGTTATTTCTATTTCTTGAAACAGAGAGAAGTGTTTTCCCACAAATGTTTATCTAAAAATAAAATTTGGTGTTAGTCATAACAACAGCTTTTATTTTTAAATAAACATTTGTGGGAAGACAGAAGATACAATTAAATGATAAAATAAAAATAACAGTAAAATGAAAAAAAAGCACCGTATATTAATAGAGCTTGATTAATTGTAAATTGAATATGTACCTTGAAAATATGATAATATTGTAATCTTTTAAATGATCATTATTTTCTAAAATCGAAGATATAACTGTTGCATCTAAAGGGTTTTCGACTCCTTTTTTTTCAATTGAGGTCAACCATTGGGTAACAAACATGCTACACGTATTAACTTAATCCTCCCCTCCCCCCTAATGCGCCCATCGGCTCTTTTCATCTGATGATTTTTCTTTTCATTATAAAGTGGATTAACCCTCCATGCTTACGCTGCTAATCCAATTCTGGAACGGTATATATCGCTGAGACAAGCGGTAATTACTGTGTTCACTCACATCTATGATTCTCTCGGCAGACGATCTCTCGTCTCGCGAGATCTGAGAGCTGATAGTCCCTGTCTCTGTAACAACTCTCCTGTTTCTGTGGTATTGGTCGTGAAGGATTTTATCACTATCAATGGTAATCTAGCCTCTCTAATAAAAACAGTTACGTTAACATCCTTGGAACCATTTTCAGCGAGAAAGGAAAAACGCCACATTTGCAATGAACCATACGTTCATTAAAGACAAAATTAATTAGCAAATTCTATCAGAAATGTTTATTTGTATGAAGTTTACAACAAACCATACTCCGAATCTATCCGCATATACATCTACAGCGTTACGGTTGACTTCCAAGCACCAGAAAGTGATGGTTCTACTGTATATAAGAAGCAAAAAGCTTTGTGTCAAACGTCAAGCCAAATCAAAATCTAGGAAAAAAGCAAATGTGATATAAGTATGCAAGGTTGTGAATGTCTTAGATCACTCTTACATCATTGAAGATCTGTCCACCGATTATTCGGAAACTTTTGCCTCCTTGCATCATTTCTTTACTATAGCAGAAACAGCTAAAGAACAAATACAAAGGGATATCTAAAACATGCCCGCCAAGAAATTCATACAAACTGCACAAGAAAATCATGTTTAGCGATGCACAAAAACACAATTTTCTGGGCATATATAACGAAATCCATCAACCAATAGACAAAGTTTCTTATTTTAAAATGAACGTTGATATTGAGTTACAGAAGTATCAACTTTGAATACGTTTTGTCTGGGAGTTTGGGGGTATTTTTAGAATTCTGTTGTTATTCCACCCATTCTTAGCTGTTTTGACCATTTATTATTTGCCGGTATGCATACCTATGCAATATAAGACCGCAGAACATTTTAAATGGTTTGACTGCAACAGGTGAAATTGACGTAAGCTGTATATTTCCAATCTTGCCAGTTAATGTTCCGCAGTCTTATCGTTTCTCCTTTAGACAATAGACTCCGATATTTTGCCTGCATTGTATAAGCCTTTGATAGTATATTACATAATTAGTCTCCAGTGTTTTGCACGTAACGCACTTTATCCACCCGACGAAAAACTTCTCGATGGACACTTGGAATTTCCTTTCAAAATGGCATATCAATATAGGCATCTCAACTATTCAAACTTCTTGTTGAAATTCTAGCGTTTCAATATATTTTTCTTGCCATATCTATTTATCAAATTTGATCACAATGATGACGTCTGCCCTGCTTGATGACATCTTGAAGAAGGTATATTATTTAATATAAAGAATATATAAGACCGTAAGAAAAAGTACCTTAATACTAACTAGTCAATCTCGAAATGTGCTCAAAAGTGGAACACCTTAAACGTGAAAACAAGGATAATTCCTAGACTTAGTGCGTTTGTATTACGTAACTATCTAGATGTATATTGTTTTCTTCACAAAGAAACGGGCCTCTGTCAATTTTGAGACGAGGTTCTTCAATATTCAGTGGCTGCATGCGAACACCGAATAATAGTCAGGTGACACATCTACGCCATTGAAATGATCTCTAATGGACTAAAAACAACAATTGATTAAAGACACAGTAAACTCACAAAGTGCGCGGTGAAAAAAGTTTTGCATGCTGCTGACCCATAGAATAAGGCGGGCAGTGGTCTTTTGTATTATTTCTATACAAGTACACGTACGGTAAATCTCTTTTTCTCCTGTATATGAGGAAACATTTTAGTCATCGTCTCCCACCCCTTTAACTTGAAATCACCGATAAATTAGAGCATAATTTTAATTCAACTTGAATGAAAAAGCTGCAAAATTTAATTTGAAAATAAAAAACGCAGCAGACAATAAAAAAAACCCTTTTATGTTCATTCACAAAATGACTTGCATAGGCAGTTTGAAATATTACACTCGTAAAAGTTAGACTTTTAGAAAAATGCACCCTATAAATAAACGTAGCTAACTTTTTGTATAGTAGACGTTTATTCATTCTGTTTAGAGTCAAGGTCAGGCTTGAATTATGCAAGGAAAACTACTGTTCGCAGAAAACTTTTATGTTATGACGAAGTGAGGAAGCAGCTCTATGCAGATCACCTGTGTCAGGGAGTGTGGTTCTAATTATTGTCTGATGGTAGCATATTTGAGGTTTACTAATTTCTCGAAAAACAAAATGTCGTAGTAACAATGTTTAATAACTTGCAAACTGTGTATGGCACATTCATCACTTTAAGTAAATATGAGTATGAATTACAAGACGCCGTCAGTTAATTAAAATAAAGAGGATGCGAACGTTAAGTTCTCTACATGGTGAAAGAGTTTCAAGTTATTATGATTATATTTCATTCAAATAGATGTTGTAAATTTGTCTCGCCAGATTCATTAAAAGCGTTTGATGGTCGTGGCCATTTTTAGACTATATAAATATCCTTAAGAAGAAGAGCTCTGTAGAAAGATACCACATGTATTCAAATTTTAAAGCTAAAATATTTGAAATTGTTCTTTACTAAATTATAGTTTATAGCTGAAAAAAATCATATCTAAAAGTTTAAGGCAGATCTGATTGGTAATTTGTTGACCACCCAGCCTCCTTAAAGAATGTTATTATAGTTACACATGTGGTGCACAGGTACCTGTAATGTGGTGAGGTATGTTTTTTGCTATGATCGAACTCATCAAAATCCTGTAGATAGCTCTTTTATCAGTTCGCTTATACGTTTGAATGGCATGCAGATTAAGTGTTTCGGATTACACAGGAGTCGCTTTAAACAAGAATTACTGTAGATCACACGAAGATACATGTACAACAACACAACTCGGCTTGTGCATGCTTACTACTGTTATCTACAAAACATGCTTTAAAATATTCTTCCACACTTAGCCCATAGGGTGGTGTAATTTATGAAGAAGAGAAGGTATCTAACAGCAATCTAGATAGAACTTATCCGCGTTATATATTACAACAATTTTAAACATCGTAATTTTCATCCCTTTATTTCTATTAATGCAATAGCATTTAATTGCATTTAACATTTTGAAGATGACATGTATCCATGAATGAGGTTTTGCAAATATCAAATGTTCATGTTCGAAAGTATGACAGTTTCAAACATATCAAAATTATATTCAGTACGATATTCATTAGTTCATATAAGATGGAGCGAATTTGAATGGTAACATATGCTTTAGAAATCTCATTCTGTTTGTGGAGACACAATACATGTACTAGTAATAACTTTGTATACTACTAGCATTTTTTAACGTTATATTCAAACTTTCAAAAACATCCTAAGTCTTTTTTTATCATTTTACACATGCAGAAATAATAAACCAAAAGGGTTATTTGAAATGAATTATTAATTATCCCTCTGAGATGTGCATTGTTTTAACGGAATCTCATGCACGAATGAAAGAATTTGGCTTCAGTATTTTGAGTAAAGACTATCTCTTCTAAGTAAAGAAGAATGGCCCTGCGATTCTGTAGCTTCTATTTTTGTTTCCATTCATATGACCCAAGCCCTTGCGTTTTTCGTGTTACTTGTCGAAATGAACGAAATTGCACCGAATAATACCAAACCGAAGATACTTTGTTCTCTTAGCTAGCCTTTCACACAGTGCGTATATCTGGATGTTGTCAGAAAATTCCACCATTAATGTCTAAAATGGAATTCAGAAATAAAAAAAATGGTATGGCAAATAATGCAAAATCAAACACACTAAGATGTAAATCACTTCCTTCTTTTTATCTTCAACCCTAAACACATGCCACTGGTTGTTTTAAAGGCACCTGCTATACCGGTATACTCCACATTCAAACGCTCACACTCGAAGTCATGCGTGCATTTAATGCCAAATTTCATGCAAAATCTTTGAAAAGCAAATATAGAGTCATATTTTATGTTGGCAGCATCTCTCTCTCTCTCTCTCTCTCTCTCTCTCAAAAATGATGAACAGAAAGAAAAAGGAATATGTTGTCGCATACCACGCCAAATCGTTGATAATATGTCTGAAAAGTGTCCATAACCATGCATGTTTTTCTGATATCTATTTGGCTTTTTAAAAATTTTGCACCATACAATTAGATTGACATGCATTTCCTTTTTTTAAATATAAAAACCAACGCGTTTTTTGTTAATATATCAAAAGAGTAGATACAGTCTTAATCGATGTTATATCAAAGGCACAGGTTGTACAAGCAAAACAATCTTGTTGAACTTTAATGCCGAATGAAAACGTGTAAAACCCATCAGACACATAGCATACAGGAGGTTGCACCCGGAGTTCGCCATTCATCTCTATCATGTAGAGTATTACAAAACGCATTATACTAACCAAACAATCTCCATGTTGATATTGGCCGATAAACGCAAACGATTAGCAGCAGTCGGGATAAAGAACCAGTTGTTCGGCCATTAGTGTGTCCGAGTGAATAATTAAAATCTGAAGTAAAACTTTTTTTTATTAATACTTAATTCAATAACCTAGTGAGTTAACAAATTATAGAAAATAGGAACTAAATTGCATGCAAGATGCATTCATTTTAATAAAATAGTGCAAATACAAATTCAAGAAGAATTTCAAAGACACGTAAATCTTTACCCCCCAAAATAGCATGTTTATATTTACCGCTTTAAAAACTGGACGCACCAGCTTTTAGGATAGATGCAAAAACTGTATCCGGAAGAAACGATGACTGCAATGACTACACAGCATTGTTGTATGTATGAATAATGACAGATGAAAACACGGCTGGCATGATTCTTAATATTATATATCCAAGGAACAAGAACTCCAGTAAAGTTGATGGTAAAACAAAACTCTATTACAATAGAGAAATATAAAATATTTCCAGAGAGGACGAGAAAAATCATCAGCTTATTTCTCCTATGGCCTTTTGGCAGAAGCCATGGTTATCATAAAACAAGCAATTGCCACGTGTGAGATGGGTGAGCAAGTCACCCTGATGAAGCAATTCATTAAATCAGCATAAACCTAAACATTCCCCTAATGAGATAATCAGATTTGAAATTAATTGTCAAGGTTTATAGTGCACGTAGGGTGAATGCGGAAGGGGAAATGTCTGTTGGTGATCTTTCAAGGACGACGACGGGCGACATATTTGGATTTGCATACTTCAAGACATAGCAAAGACAGTTTGCCGAGAGGAACTGCTTGAAATTGTTCCTCTCTGTACGTCGCTCAAGAGCAATTAGACTCATTCTAATACACAACAGCTTAACTCTCCATATTTGGAGGGAGGTGTCGCTAGACTTTGTAGGGGGACGAGGCTGAACTCTCGTTTTCCGCTTCCTGTTCGTGGGCTATTGTTAGCAGCTAATTAATATTGATGAGTTTCGTGTCTACCTGTGCGTAGGATAATGACATCATAGCAATACTTTCGTACAACCCCTTGTCTTAAGCCTTCTATGACTCTACGTTGCTATCAGATTTCTTACTATCTGTGCATTTTTCCACCATAGCGACCCCTAGCGGAGCACTTGTTGTATATAACATATTCAAGACAAGTATTTAAGCATTCATTCGGGCGTTCAAGTTAGTCTGCCTCAAGTCGTAAGCCAGTGCCGAGCTTTGGAATTGAACAGCTCTTTTTTTCGTTTTTTTCTGTATTGTGTATAAAAACTCAACATGATGGACTACGATTCCGATATCTCAACCAAAGTTGTGAGGGTGAACCGCACCTACAACGTCTATCGCGGTACCTCCCCCTCCACACAAAACAGATTAGAGGTGAGTGCAGTGTGTCCCCCTTTGTCGCCTGCTGTTGATTATTGTCATCTGTGCTTTTGTAAAAGAAAACCTATTGTTTTCTGGAAACAACATCTCTTTGCTGCTTTTCTTAAAATCTGCATCTCCAAATCTTCAACAAAAGTTTTTCTGTGAGCTTTTATGCCTTTTCATATCTATGCTTATTGCCAGGATCTGTATTAAGCAACGCACGTCTAAAATATTTCGGAAAGAAGCATAAATTTGCTTCTATGATACAGGAACAATGTCATTACTTGGAAAAAGTGCTCAAAAGATGGATTGCAAAAAAGCTGCGTTTTGGAAAATATAATTTTTTGTGTGTGAATACAAAAATATTTGAGGGGAATAATTTAAGGCTCTCGTCTGGATTAAGATAAACAACCATAACATGAGTTGTTGGGTGCATGGCACGGTGGGGAGAACAGCAGCAGATGCTGTTGTATTGCGCGATTCCGCGATAACAATCAGACAGTTAGATAAAGCGCACCATGGGATGAGCCGCTTTCTGAGAACCATTAACATTCCTAAAACATCTCAAAGCATCTTCACTCTATCTGCCATTATCAGCTGCAACAGCAATCGAAATACTTCACTCTCTGTGAAAAGAATTTAATCTTGGCAAGCTCTACTGAAATTTTATTAAGGTTCTTTTATATTTGTGGGGAAGTTTTTCTTTCAAACAAATAAAAAATAATGTGAAAAGGAGATAGATAGAATAATTTGGTTAACTTTGAAAATTATGGAAAGTTCATTCATAAATCTAATGATTGTCAGGTGTGGAAATCTTTGGTTATTAAAGAAAATATGTACTGGAAGAATTTGATAATATCATGACAACAGTTCACCGATCCAAATACCAAATATATGACGCGCTTCCTTTCGTTTCATAGCAACGCTTTCTAATACACTTGGTCTAAAAATAGATGCACCTTGTAAGGAGAAGTGGCTTTGCAAACTTCAAAAGATATTCGAACGCAGTCATGGAAACCCAGCGAAAATAAAACCAAACAACAATATAAAATGATTTGCCTTTCCTCCGCGTTTAGGGGAGAAATAAAAAGTAACAGCTACTGGATCTCTTAGCCAGGAAATAAAAAAGCATAAAAAGCAAATAAATGATAGTTGTTTTAAATAATTTTATCATAGATTTTTTTTCTCACCCAATCTTTTTAGTGGTTTGGTTCATTACAATGTTTACTTTTACTAGACAGTTGTTCGCAAAGAATCTCGGGTTGTCAATACCGAGAAGCAACTGTTTGAAGCCGAGGAACAAAGATTTCTGGTATCGTATTATTGTGTGCTGATGACCCGTGTGCCAATTTTGTCTCCATTTACCAAAGAGTTCCTATTTGATCCCATGAGAGTAGTTTCGTTAGACACTGGAAGACAACCGGGTCATGTAGATGGCATACCCATGATACATTTTTCAAGCAATTAAACTCAACGCATGTTAACCTTTTATCGGCACACCCATTCTTGACCACATGCACAGAGAATATAGGTTAATTGTTCTTAAAGCGCTTTCCTTATTTAAAATTCCAAAGAAACAGCGCATGTAATAAATGGATAATAGCTCTGATATTGTTTAGATAAAACCAGAAGGCATGCATATAGAGCACTTTTCAAAATTACACCGAGGATGTGAATTGGTAAAAATTATTTTGTATAGGTAGAATGATACGATCATTATTTTTGTAAACCATCTATAAAACCCTAGAATCACATTAAAAAATATAAAAGAGAGAGAAAATCTGAATTAGGTTAAAACTGATCATTAGATTTATAAAATAAATCATCTCATTAAATTCTAATAATATTACTTTGTTTCTTTTAGGCACGCATCCGGGAACTGGAAGATGCCTTGGATGGAGAACGCGATACCAGACTGAGAGTAAGTTTGTACTCGGACTTTGCCCTCTGAGAAATCAAACCTCATCGTCTTATAAATAAACCGACTGAAAAACTACATGTATATTTTCTTTTCCGGTCCTACGAAACTTCACTCGTAGCGATAACAAGAAACAAAAGTGTTTTTGGTGAATTGTAATTTTCTGCTGAAAGGAAAAAAAATGCTGAAATCGCAGTCAAAGGGAAAAATTTGGCACAAGTTCAAACACCGCGCGTTTACCATCATATGACAAAGAAATTGATGCACAAAAGACAAGACAGCCAAAACACTCATTCTATTTGCAGCACCGCAAGAATGCATTCTACAAACTTCAGATACACGGAAGATAGAGGGCACGCGCTCGCTTGGCATCTGCTTCCTATATTTGTACACTCAAGGAAGGGAAACTCAATACTACCGATAGCGCACATTCCACCTTGGCGCGTTTTGATTGATATCATACATTAAGGAGGCTGCTCCTTGTCAAACATTGATTAAGAAAATACCTAGCCGATTATTCTTTCAACTTTTACCAAGACCTCTGTCCATCCGTAAATCGGTCCTTACAATAAACATTAATTACCAGTATACATAAAACACGACATGATATACAAATTAAATTAATTGATGTTTATTCCCCCCCCCCCCCCAAAAAAAAAAGTTAGAGAAAACCGTAAAATGAGAAGTTTATTCCTGCTTCAAATATCATGCAATAAAATAGAATAGCAAACCATATTTATTTGGATGCATGATTACATAGAGCTCTTTAATCCTTCGAATAAAGAGCACAATTGATAGCAAGAGCACATGCAATTTTTTTTTTCAAAACTAAAATAACAACACAAGCTTTTACTCAAATTGTAGTTCGAGAAACAATGTGCCGAGCTGACCTTCCAATTGGATCAGATGTCCGACCGACTTGAGGAAGCTTCCGGAATGTCATCATCTCAGGTACCACACAGAACCCACGTCTCTCAAATACATGCACTTATTGAAAGAACTAATTTATACATTTTTCATCACATTGACAATTTTTCTGTTTTAGTTGGATATCAACAGAAAGAGGGAATCTGAATTGGTTAAACTTCGCAAAGACTTTGAATTAGCCAATGCATCTTACGAGTCATCAGAAGCCAGCATGCGCAAACGTCACCAGGACGCCCTCAACGATCTGGCTGACCAACTCGAGTACATGACAAAATCCAAGGGACGGTACGTGTCGTCTGCTAACGCATTGCTTTCAACCCTCTATCCTATATAAATATAATATATATACGACTGCTAAAATGAAATAAGATTTTGGAACATAATTTTTTTTACAAAATAAAATCTTTTACCTGCGCTCAATTGCTTGCGAGTGGTGTGGCTTTATCTAAAAGGAAAGACACTGCTTGGCTTACAGGGCAGAGAAAGAGCGAGGACAGCTTGTTGCAGAGCTCGATGGCTTACAGGCCGCTAACGAGAGCTTACAGAAAGCCAAGGTGCGTAGCACTAACAAGTAGATTTAGATTTAACCGTTGTTACTTTGTAGAGTAGAGAAAGAGAAGAGTCAACTGGTCATTGAAATCGACCTTCTGCAAACTGAAAACGAGAGTCTCAGTAAATCAAAGGTTTGTGACGGAATTGGTAACGTAGTGTGCCTGAATTTGAGATTAACTTTTATCATTCTCTGCATTTTATAGATAATCTTAGTCACATCTTTCATAATCTTTCGTTATTCACTTGTAGGCCTCTGCTGATGCCAAAATCGACGCTTTGGAGGGATCCGTTTCCAGACTGAGAGTCCAGGTCGACGATCTGACCCGCCAAAACAACGATCTCAATGGCATCAAGGCTAGGCTGACTCAGGAGAATTTCGATCTTCAGCACCAGGTGCAGGAATTGGACGCTGCCAATGCCGGCCTCGCCAAAGCCAAATCTCAACTTCAAGTCCAAGTCGATGACCTGAAGAGAAACTTGGATGACGAGAGCAGGGTATTTGTCTCCCTTTGAAATATAATCACAGTCAGCCTTTTCAAATTCTGGTTTTAGACAATGATGAGATAGATGTATAATGGATGAAATATTCCTTTACAGCAACGCCAGAACCTGCAAGTTCAGCTCAGCGCCCTCCAGAGTGACTACGACAACTTGAACGCCCGTTATGAGGAAGAATCTGAAGCCGCCTCCAACCTCCGTGCCACACTCAGCCGTGTCAACGCCGAGTTTGCCGCCCTTAAGACAAAATACGACAAAGAACTTCTTGCCAAGACCGAGGAGATGGAAGAAATGAGGTAAAAAAATAAACATGTTTTAAAAAGAATTAATTACTAGTAGTTATTGCGTTTGGAAATTTTTTTATATCGGACGATGCATTTTTTTTATTCGATCTTTACAGACGCAAGTTGAGTGTCAGAATCCAGGAATTGGAGGATCTTCTCGAACAGACTCGCCTCAG
>WFKH01011581.1:59481661-59499161 GCA_016163765.1 Magallana hongkongensis | reverse complement strand
GGCTAACTAGTAAAGATATCAATCGGAAGTTTGTTTTCATTTCTGTTAGCTTGGCATGCAAGCCGTCTGCTTTAGCAAACCTGTAGTGTTTTGACGTCGTTCCAAGCCTCCGATTGCTGGAATCTTAAAATGCAGCCGTATCTCAAAAATAGTAAAATGTAGCTATAGAACTCTTTGTTCGAGGGGGCGGACAACAAAATCCATACTGATGAATCATGGTTCAGAATACTTGGAATCCCAACCTTTTTTTTAAACCAAGAACTCGAGTTTCTACGGTAGACAAATAGTACCACAAACAAATCGTTATTACATCCTATAACATCATAACTTACGCAGTGCTTTCGCTTATACTTGCATAAAAATTTGAATTAACATACAAGTTTTCTCTGCTATGTAAATTAGGTTCGTGTCATTTCTTGTTTTTCATATACGAGGGTCAATCAAAAAATACGAAGACTTTTGCAATAATAAATTTGGTAGGCATAATTCAGCAATAGTTTCAAACAATTTGAAATCAAAAAATTTAACATATTCCTTTATTTCTAAGAATTATTTAGAATCTAATCCTGCAAAAATGAGGTCACGGCGCACGGTCAAAATTTGTTATGACAACAATAAACCATATAATGTCGAAAGTAATATCTCTATAAAATGGGCTTAAAATCGAATAATACTGAAACCTCAAATTAAGTATTGTCATGATATTCTATGTACCAAATATTGACGGGATATTTTGTTTTGTTGAACAGAAATCTGTTACTACAGACAGATAGTCCTTTTTAAAATTGACTAAAAACGTTGACCTCGCCGGACGTCACGGCGCAACGAGAAGTACAAACAGTATGGATTTAGCTCGGGAAAAAGCCGATACAAACTGTGAAAATGCTCAATGGTGCAAATAATAAGTCAAAAATTATTTGCACATTTGTGTTTAACCATAATACATTTTGAGGCGGTGATGGTAATTGTGTTTTGGACATCAAACAGTCCGAAAGAGAATAGAATACCTGTAAATATTTGGTCTAAAGAATAAGTAACGTCATCTGATGTTCAGAGTTTGTTTTCCTTACTGTATACTAAGAGACACATAGTAAGAAAATGAAAACTTTGAAGAACTAACTTATGCTTCTCGAACGAATGTAAGCAAATAAAATGTTAAGTGGTACAGTGCCATTTTAAATTGTAAGATTAAAGGCACAAGAGACTAAGCGTGATATAAAGGGGTATTTCTATAAACGTCATGTTTTGAACGTTACCTTGCTCCATGGTAACAAAACATGTTATTTTTAAAATCGGGTAACATAAATACCTTTTCATCAAATGGACTGAAACTTCACATACCAGTAAAATAAGTGTTGGTGCATATATTAATCTGTTAGTTATGACTTTTGTGAAAAATGTATGATGGACAGCCACATTGTCTTCGTATTTTTTTATTAACCCTGGTGAAACACAAGAAATTTTTGAGATTCATTAAACATGTTGATAATGTGCAAAATAAAAAAAAAATTAGGTTTGAATATCTTCGTGTAGATAAGCCATAAAAATACATCATTTGGTACAGTATACATCTCTCCCTTAAAGGGGCATGGTCACGATTTTGGTCAAAATTTATTTTTCCGTATTTAATGTTTACAATGCTTCAGTAAGACATTTCTAATAGTCAACCAACATTGGAGTATCAGTCCTCTAGTTATAAGCGAGATGCACTTACAGAGCTCACAATTCTTTGTTATGTAAACAAAGCCCAGGTCATGTTTTTGTTTACATTTTGAATGTTGAAAAAAAATCTCCAAGTTTAGACCTCAAATTAATGTGATATATGCTAGGGTTCAAAACGCATTAGCAGATAGAAAAAAATAGTTAAAATGAACTTCTACTTGTATATCGAACCAATGTAAACAAAAACAAGGCCTGAACCTTGTTTACATAACAAAGAATTGTGAGCATTGTATCTTGCTTATAACTCTAGGACTGACTCTCAATTATTCTTTATCATTAGAAATGCATTTCTAAAGCATTGTAAACAATAAAAATAGAAAAATACAAGTGGAAAGCTGTCAATGTGACAGCAAACCGGGTTTTCTTTTATGTGAACTGTATCCATAATCCATGTCAACCCTGAATTGATAAACACTGCCTACCGTATCCAGAGAAATGGAGTACCCATATGCAATATTTTGCCTGTAAAATGACCAAGTTCAAAAGCTGGGATTTTTTTCATAAATTATTAAAAATCAAAATCCTAGCAATATGCACAGCTCTGATATATGTACAATTGATCTGCAAAAGAACAACTTCCTATCTTGAAAACTGTAGGAGTTATCCGTACAATAGGGGTACCCTATATGCAATATTTTGTCAAAAAATTACTAAGTTTAAAAGCTGGTATTTTTTTCATAAATTATTAGAAATCAAAATCCTAGTAATATGCACAGCTCTGATATATGTACAATTGATCTGCAAAAGAACAACTTCCTATCTTGAAAACTGTAGGAGGAGTTATCTTCTCAATAGGGGTACCCTATATGCAATATTTTGTCAAAAAATGACTAAGTTCAAAATCTGGTATTTTTTTCATAAATTATCAGAAATCAACATCCTAGCAATATGCACAGCTCTGATATATGTTCAATTGACCTGCAAAAGAACAACTTCTTATCTTGAAAACTATAGGAGGAGTTATCCGTACAATAGGGGTACCCTATATGCAATATTGTGTCAAAAAATGACTAAGTTCAAAAGTTGGTATTTTTTTCATAAATTATCAGAAATCATAATCCTAACAATATGCATAGCTCTGATATATGTACAATTGATCTGCAAAAGAACAACTTCCTATCTTGAAAACTGTAGGAAAAGTTATCTGTACAATAGGGGTACCCTATATGCAATATTTTGTCAAAAAAATGACTAAGTTCAAAAGCTGGTATTTTTTTCATAAATTATTAGAAATCAAAATCCTAGCAATATGCACAGCTCTGATATATGTACAATTGATCTGCAAAAGAACAACTTCTTATCTTGAAAACTGTAGGAGGAGTTATCCGTACAATAAGGGTACCCTTTTGGCAGCCGCCCACCCGCCCGCCATTTTCACCATTTCAATAACCGGATTTTTCCGTTGGAAAACCCGGTTAAAAATTAAACCAAAATCGTGACTATGTCCCTTTGAACAATAAATAAATTATTCAAAAATAGCAAGAAATGGTCTCAAAGACTGTTGCAGAAGGAGACAAAATAAACTATTTGTGTTTGTTCAATCCAATTAAAAGCAATAATTTATTAAATGCTTAGAAACAATTCAAAATCAACAAATCTCACTATCATAAACACACATTATTTTTTTTGTTTCTTGCCCTGCCGTTTGGTAGCCATTTCAGTTAACTTTTTATCCAACTTCTTTTGAAGTTGAGCCTTGCGTGTTGGGTCGGGCTTTTTGTCAGGCACCCCACTGCCTCTGTACAACACCCCCTCTCTGATAATGGTTGCCCGGGCATGGGATTTCGCTGCATCTCCACATCCATGGACCTCTGGTATGTGATGGTTGAGACAGAATCGCCTTCTACAGAATTCACACATATGACCCAGTGTCCTAGTGCTGGTCTTACACTTCTTAAAACTACATTCCCTGTCCACACTCTGAACCGCAGCAATCATACTATCCAAATCATCACCATCCACCTTCTCCAATTTGGCCACCACATCTGCATGAGCATTAGGGGCTCTGGGTGTGCTTTGATCTTTTTGCTTTTTGCTACTAGAATCTGCAGATTTGGGTGCAGATTTCTGTCTCTGCATTCGTAAACAGTGAGTTTCATGTAACTGAATGTTTGCTTTAATAACCGACTTGCTGCAATGTCTACACACAATTTTATCCGGTTCTTTCTGATTTGGAACAGCTTGTGATTCCTCGTCTTGTGAAATTTCTTTCTTTGCCTGAGATGGGAGCTCCACTATTTGTGTTTTAGATGCCTTCTCCTCTGAAATCTCCGACTTTCCTGAATGTGGCTTTGTTGTACACTTGACAACATCATGGCCACTGCCACCACCTGGTTTTGACACCACTATATGTCTCTCTTTGCCTGCTCCTTTGCTGATGTGTATCAGGCCCATCTTCTCTGACAACTGTTACAGAAAAATTAGTTTTTCATTTACTTCCAGACTTTTTGAGACAATATTCAATAAATTTAATAGAAACCTGGAGCCTTGCTCATAGTAGTATTCATTTTGAATGCAGAGAGAGAGAGAGAGAGAGAGAGAGAGAGAAAGAGAGAGAGAGAGAGAGAATGGTATACCTCATGAACAAGCATCCTATCATGTGAGTTCAGGGAGGAAGGAAATTCCAACTCTCCTGATGATGGTTCCTGTACAAATGTATCTAAATACCCCTGAAATTCTTTGATCCTTTCATTTGTTTCTTCTTCTGTTCTGCAAATAATACTTACATTGATAATTGTTTTGACACCAAAGCACTTCATACAGGTAAGACTCAATTCTTACACATTTCCTGCCTAAAATTTCAAAATGTATGTCAATTTTTTATCAAAAGCAGTCCACATAACCTACTTCTGATATTTCTCTGCAACAGGATCTTGGCCTTCTGTCTTGGCTAGTTTCTGTTTGTTTTGAGATTTCTTTTGATTTTTGGCAGACTTTGGTTTTGCTCCCTTGTTGTTGCTTGGTAAGGTCAAGAGGTCATTGAGATGATCAGGTCTTGTTACTTTGTTATATACTATTCCAGCTAAATTAAAACATCAACACTCTAATATTCCTTTTTATCTGATATTTTTGCATTTCTCATACCAAAACATATTCTTAAAAAAATCTATTCATAGACAAATGAGCAAAGTGATGCTATTGTTCACAAGAGACCCGTGGGTTTTAACAGTCACCTGAGTATAATACAGCATTGTGAAGAATCCATAAAATGACATAGTAGTTTTCAAAACTGTCCTATTGTGCCTAAATTGATTAGTTATGATACATAGAGAGGTATGTGGCTAGGGTTGGAGATCTATGAACAGTATTCAGGATATTATACAATCTATGACACATTAAGGTGGTATGGGACACCTCCATGTTGTGACGTATTGTTTATCGAAATAAACAATACAAGAATAGAATTCCTGGGTCCCCCGCCGTTCAAGCAGTATACTAGTATACTGTATTGTGGAATCATTAAATTTCGTGGGGGCCAATTCGGAGCGCGATATAACAGTATACAGATGGACAAACAGATGCACGTTTGTACTGAATTACAGACGGAAAGGAGTAAAACAATATGCCCCCTCCAGCTCGTCTTTGTGTGAGCATAAAACATTTGGTATAAATTTTATGAATATCTTAAAATTTGTAGGCATGAAAGCACTTTCAAGGTCAATTTTTGATATAATGAAGTAATTATTGTGGTCAAAGTCCCATAACTCCAACAAAAAGTATCGACCAAGGCTGATTTAAGAACTTAACCAAGGTATTAGTAGTATAAACATTTGGTATAAATTTCATGTAAATCCATCAAAATTTGTAGGCATGAGAGCGCTTACAAGGTCAATTTTTGGATAAAACGGAGTCATTATTGTGGTCAGAGTCCCATAACTCCAACAAAAAGTATCGACCAATGCTGATTTTCGAACTTGACCAAGGTAATAGGTGTATAAACATTTGGTATAAATGTAATGAAAATCTGTCAAAATTTGTAGGCATGAGAGCGCTTACAAAAAAGTGTGACGGACGGACGCACGGACACACGGACCCACAGACACACGGACACACGGACGGACGCCCGGCATTTCTATGTCCCCGCTCCGCGTTGCGGCGGGAGACAAAAATGAAGTGTAATTATTTAAGTAGTTTCTTTCCTAATATTGTCGCATTACAGCGTAGCGCAGTGGGTTAGAGGGTTTACTACAAATCTGTAAGTCATGAGTTTGAATCCCGCTGGGGGTTTTTACATTTTTTACCTCTCCAAATTTTTTCAAAAGCTATTTTTGGGTTAAATATTGTAAAATTTGAAAATTCTAAACCGGTGAAAGTATTCTAATTATTATGTACTTTAATCCACATTAATATCGGCAGATGTCCCATACCACCTTAATTAGGGATAGTTATGATTTGACTGAAAACTGTTGTTGTTCTTATAACCCAGAAAGTACTGTCCTGTGCATTATCAAATTGGTCATAATGTATATGTAATTTTCAAAAGATTGCTTCATTTTTTGAATTTTCACCTAAAATGAAAAGCCCCTGAGGGTAGGGATCATGGTTTTCACAATTTACTAAAGGATGCTTCATAACAAATTTGATCAAAATTTGCTAGTAGTTATCAGAAAAATCTGACAATTTTTAAAAGTATATGGTCAACAGATGATGAAAGATAGCAATAAGTCACCTGAAAAGAGAAAAAATAGTTCCAAATTACTTGTTAAAGGTCTTACCTTCTACAAATTCCTGAGCTGTTTTTACTACCCCATTAGTTGACAAGTAGTCCACTAGAGATTTCAGGAAGGCGTCATGCCCCACCGTCTCACTGTCACACACCACTGCTAGGTGGCGCCGAGCTCTGGTTATGGCTACATTGATTCTTCTCTTCTCTGCTAGAAATCCTACTTCACCTGTTGGGCCACAAATTGAAACTGTATATTTAAAGCATATTTATCTAAAACTACCAAAGTAACATCGATTTATTTTGCAAAATAGTTTAAGGTCAGACGACACGTTCCTCAATTTTATATAACTTTTTCCAGGAATTTGTTATTGATTATTGAAAATACACTTGAATTGCTGATATAAAAGTTTTTGGCATATATATATATATATATATATTTTTAGAATTTTAATCATTTTAAAAATGATAATAAATAATACATGTAATAATTTTATTTGGTATATTATCAGGCCATTGAAAATTTGAATAATAATCATCATTTTTCGAGAACGTGTCGTCTGACCTTAAGGAGTTTATTTCAGCATGTGGCACAGTAACCTTCTACATGTAATGTTGATACTTTACAGAGCAGGTACCAGTTGTCTGTTTATTTCTTGACAACACAGCATATATTTTGCAGAATTGTTGTTACTGTACAGAAGTAACTGGTATGTGTACTGCAGTAAAGCACCTCTCTTATGAGTACCTTTCATTTGGGTGAGTTAGTACTAGTTCTGTTCTTGTTGGCATGTACCATACTTGTAATTGTACATGTACCTATCTTGTGGGTGTGTGTGTGGCACTAGTGTATTTCTTATGGGCGTGTGTAGTGCATATACGTTTCCACTATGAATATGTATGAAGTACTGTTCTTATAGGTGAGTGCAGCTTAGTACCTTTCTTGTTACTCCTGACCAGTGATATAATGACAGCCTCTTTCTCTCTTCCTTGAAATCCGTCCACTGATTTGATTTCCACTTTTGGATAATCATTGGAAAGTCGTAATCTCAACAGCTCAACCTATCATATTTAAGTTTTAAGTCAATTAAAAAAGCAAATAGTCCAGTCAATCTAGCTCAAAAAATTGCCCAACCTCAAAGTAATTGCAACAAAAGGTTTCTTGGTATAATTTGATCTATTGACATATCCTAATGATCATATAAAATATCGACAATAATCCATTGGCTACTTTTCGAGCATTTTGGGGTCAAAATACAGGTTTTTAAACAAAAATTGCTGAAAACTAGAAAATTTCTAAAATTTAATTCTTATGACAAAAATTTAAGAAATGGGCTAAAATATATGATGACATTTATGCAGATTTATTATTAAAGACATAGTACTTAATATAAAATAATTTTTAAAAATGGAAATTATTGGGTTAAAAACTGCTTTTTTGCGACAAAATCGATAAAAACTGGAAATGAGTTATTATAAATAGTCATTGTAAAAGTCGATTTTATAAGAATGTTTAGACAGTAAACTACATCAAAATGCAATAATAATCTTTACGTTTGTGCAAACATTCAAATTTTGGGTTAAATACTTACTTTGAAATTTAAGACTGTCATTTTTTTAAAATGTACTATTAATAAAACAAGCTATATTTTTAAGTAATAAGTGATACAATATTTATGAAAAGTACCATATGGAGTATATTTGAAGGAAAAAATATCAAATTTTCAAATTAATTAAACAAAGGAAAAATTTGCTTACAGTGTGTGAGTTGACACAATGTGTAACGTTCTTAATTGGAAAATGTGAGGTTTGATATTAATGAAGATTTGCATGTGATTTCAATAATTCTTTAAGTTATTACTTATGACAAGGAGTTCAGCGGATCAAGAATATCACCGATGGTTCTGCCACTGGTTATGTAATCGGGCGTCAATTTTCCTCTAGAGACTTGACGTAATAATGGGTTCTTCCTCGTTAGAATCTCTATACATTAATTTGTGGGAACAATAGATGGATTTACAAAATACAACTATGCATGTAAGGCTATATTGACAAGGCTAGATGGCATTTTCTCTTTTACAATTTTCATTTCTAAAACAATTTTTTTTTTAAATAAAGAAAATGGGTTTTAGCGTAATTTTGAAATGTCTTGTCTTAACATGATGATAGATTTTTATGTTAATAATTCTTCTAACATAATATTAAAATGACTTCATCCTTATATCGCAGAAATTGTAGCGAAATATAAACTATTGTACCATTCATATTTGACTATTATGGGAAAATTAATTGTGTAGCAATGTTGATGCGACATTATGTACTAGTATTCTACGAAAAAGGATAAACTTCTCCGGACTAAAACACTTATTCAGAAAGAACAGAAGATAGTATTCTTATGTAAAAAAATGAAGTTGTATTAATACTCAAGATGAATATTGATATCAAAACCGAGTGAGAATTATTTATCAACTATATTCTTAAAATATAGAGATTGTATAATTCCTTTCCCGAAATGAAGGGTGAGCCATGTATGATTGTACAGTAAAGTACATATACACAATATTGCTATCCTGTATGATACTTGACCACATTTTGTACAACATTCAAGAGCCATGAATCATTATTCAAACAAAATTGGTTACATTGTGAGCATTGTGAGACATGTCAGTAATGGAAAGGGACCTGCAAGAAATGAAAAAAATATATGGCATATAACCTTAACGATAATTATTTATCATAACTCATCACTGATATCCTGAGGCGTATACAATGTATTTATTCCCCTAAGACTAATTAAAAACTTCTTAGTGGAGTTAACTTCTTGGGATAGTTCTAGATCTGTTGACTGAAATATTCACTCATCTTTCTGTAGGCCATTTTGTCTCTGCAACATATCGGTAATCTATAAACTTTACTTCGTTAAATTATCTATCTAAATATACAGAACGCTATTCTATGTTCATAGAGATTACATGTACCTTTAGTCAATGCAGCAGTCCACACAGAATCTCTACACATTACTATTAAATATACGAAAAAGTCAGACGCGAGTTACAATGACGAGCCTTTTGAATCACAAATTTAACTCTTGATTGCATTTAAATGTATATGATTTAGAAAAATTAAAACATTTCATAAAAACTAGTATGTATTTTGAAAAACACATCAGAGGAAGACGCAATCTTAAAAGTATTTAGGTATCATAGAGCCGCCAAAATTGATTTTGAAAATAAATATATAAATGAAATTAAACGGCATTTAAATGGCAATCTCACTGCTAAATTGTATTAAAGAGTAAAAATTCTAAATAATATCAATCGGAATAAGATAGTGTTGGAACATATTTAACTTGAAAAGGTCAGAATTGCCTTTAAAATGGTAAAGTTTCCATGCTCATTTCGATATTTGCCAATATCCTATAGTATGAGGTGAACTGCATTCCATACTTTTTGTTCACTTGAAGAAGCATAGGATCAAATTCTATTTTTCCATTGTTCTGGATTAATTTTATAAAGGTTTATTGGTCTTATTTATAACCAAATGACTCATCACAGTTTCTATGCTTAAATTCAAAATTAATTCATTAGAGGGCGTCGAAAGAGTGAATGTGTTCACTATAGACAGAAAGACCGTACAAACCAAAAGTTATCATTGCTGAATGTTCATTTATGAATTCCACACTATAAACATACATACAATACTACTTTGAGTGTTTTATTCCGTTGAAATGCTAATCAATAATGGCAAAATTAATTATATTAAAACATGAATTTGTCTACTACATTGCGGTTATTTCCCTTTTGTGAACTCTTTTACTCTATGGTAGCTTTAACGTTACGTAATTTACACAAATGTTATTAGCAAATTTGAAATTGATTTTTAGAAAAAACTAGCCATCGATTTTTGTCGATTTTTAATATGTTGTTTAAACATAAGTCATAATTCAAATTCCACAAAAATTTCTTTTGTTGCAATTTGTTTGACGTTAAACTTTATTTTGACTAGACTAAAAGGTAATATGATAATTAAGTATGCAATGACAAGAAGATTCTTCATTTGGATGTGCTCACATATTGCAAATATTTCTTAAATTCAAATAAAAGTTGGTTTACTATATGTCTTGATAAACTACTGGTACATGTCTTAATAGTCACATCAAATGACATTAACACACAAAAACTACCTCAAAATCACAGTCATTTTGCATCATCAAAATTATGCTATTTAAAATATAGGGAAAGCATATTAATTTGTAGGTGCCTTGATTAATGAGATACTTTAATCATCTATTTACGAGATAAATGCGTTAACTTGCCTGTAAGTTGTACGGGGCAATGACTGCTATCTCCTCCTGGTTCAACCCTAATTTGATGAGTTTTTCAACATGATTGCTGACAATGTCTGCCTCACCTGGAAGTTTATGGAATTAACATAATATGGCATTCTGGGCGTACAATATTCTGCATATTTCATACAAAAAGCCAAAGTAATTATGCATATTGGTATAGTTCATTTACTTCCTTACAGTTAGATATGGATGCATGTGGTAATAACATGGAACATATACCATCTAAAGTTAAAGTTAAGTTTAACTTAAAAACAGCTACTAAAATATGAAGACATCACATATTAACAAATATGTACAGTACATACATAAGGATGACCAAATGACCTTCATTTCCCTTAGAGATTTCCTCGGGGACATCAAGTTCATAAAGCTGACAACCAGCTGTGTCAATCAACAACAGTGGCTCAGACGTTTCTTCTGCCTCCTCCACCTTTTCAATGTCTCTACGAAAAGAGAAAAATATCTGATTTCTAGTAGCTACAAGTATGCACAAAGCATGTGTTCCTGTTTCATTAACACATATTACATCTGAAGAATAGAAGTCATGACATTAAGCATTACAAATTGAGAAGGTCAGAAATGGTCTTTTAAGATGAATGATTTTGTGGTGTAAGTTACTTATGAGGACTTTTCCTACCTGAGGAGATGCGTGGCAACTGAGGAGTGAGCCGTTAGCTTGCCCTCATACAACTGATCTGAGGACCACTGCATGATCAGCTGGTGCATCCTGTACTGAGTGGTCAGCATCCTCATGACCTTGCCACCATAAAGGTCAAGGACTCTCTCCATCAAGGTCGTCTCTAGGCCAGCACTAGCAGCTCTGAGGATCAAGGAAAACAACATGCATGTAAGATATTGAAATTTGAAATAGGACATGTAATATTGGCAATTGGTACATGTAACATCTAAACAATAACAGAAACAGTGTTGAAGAATGGACTCAAGGGAGGGTATCATAAAACAAGTAACCTATGTCCTACAATAAATCAACTATTGAATTTTTATTTTAACTCTTATTTAAAAATCTTTTTCCTTTAAACACTTACATATTTTTAAAGCATTTACATATTTATATAAAATATACTCAAATTTCAGAAAGAATTCCTTACTCTTTGCTGAGTATTGTGGGTGGAAGTTGTAAATGGTCTCCAGCTAAAACACACCGTGGCGCCCTCAAAAGGGGAATCCAACAAGCTGCCTCAACCGCCTGTTCAGAAATCAAATACATGTATAGTCAAATGTGACCACAACTGAAATAAGATTCTTAGATCTATGGTAATCAATATTATTGCTACACAAGTTGTACTCATGTGATGATCTAAATAAAGAGGTTAAAGAACTTTTGTCATTGCTTCAATTTCATCAACTCCCATCAAACTTTAATTAAGACTTTATAAAAATTGAAAAAAAAAAACAGGCATAAAGTTAAGAACCGTTTTGTCGGATGGTCTTTGATTCTTAATTAAACTTATTAGGGTTTGATTGGTAGGAACTGTCAGTAGTAAAACGATTACACTGTTCTGAGATATATTCACTCTGGTCAAAGTTATACAACTTTCCAAGTGATGAAGTATATGATGTACTATAATGTTATCACTTTAGTCTCTATTAACTTCACAAAATTTGAATATTGCTGTTAGGCAGACACTTTATCTTGAAAATGATTTTACAAAGAAATGCATTTTATGTAATTTGATTACATCTTAGTAAAATAGTTTTAACAAATGCTAATTATTTAGACATCCAGAATCAAAATGCTGAAATCTTCCTACAATTTCATATTTTACCTGTGAACATTCATCAATCACAACGAGATCAAAGTGTTCATTATCAAGATATCTGATTGGTCCACTTGGGTCAGCTGAGCTGAGGGTTGCCAGGACAACATCAGCTCTTTTCAGGACTTCTTTGGAGGCTGCTTCCTCCCTCTGTCTCAATTCTTTTCGTAAATACTTTATGTCTTCTCGTATTTTTTGCTTTTCTCCATGATCTCTGGTTTTTCTAATGGCAGACTGGACAGGGAATGAAGAGAAGTAAATTTTGTATATAATTTAAACTAACTCAACTTGGGATAGAAGCTCTAAATTTACAACAGACAATTACCAGATTTTTATCAAGATCTTTCCGGACATCCTCCACTAGACGCGTTTCTTCACTGGAGGACAAAATAGCATCTAGAGAATATTTCTGTATGTGTGGCAGAACTCTTGCTGGATGACCAAGTCGAACCACCTTTTGTTTATGGAGGGCCAGTCGCTCTACTAAATTGTCCACTGCAATGTTGGAAGGTGCACAGGCCAAAATCTGTCATGGAGAGAAAACACAATCATGTATTAGTTTGCCAAAGATAGTATTGTTGAACGAACATGTACATACAAATGGTGGCCTTACCTTGTTGCCTTGTTTGATGGCTTGGATGATGATTTCTATGACTAACTGTTGTGTCTTACTTCAATTAATGGCCTGGATGATGATTTCAATTACAGTAGTGGTCTTACCTTGTTGCCCTGTTTGATGGCCTGGATGATGATTTCTATGACTGTGGTGGTCTTCCCTGTGCCTGGAGGACCATGTACAATGGCTACTTCTGGCTGAGCAAGAGCAAACCTAACAGCATCTTCTTGTGACTCATCCAGTCCAGAGTTAACCAGGTGAATGTCTGAAAGATCACCAACAACTACTGCACAATTTGTGTGTGTGTGTGTGTGTGTGTGTGAGAGAGAGAGAGAGAGAGAGAGAGAGAGAGAGAGAGATTAACATTGGCAAATGAAGTGTTCAATTGCAGATGAGTACTTATGACTTGTATTGTGGTCAAGTGCTATTGATCTACCTTCCTGGTTGCATTTACTTCCTAGTCAACATAATACATGCACAATAAAATTAAAAATATTTAACATCCTTCTTTACCGTAAAATGAAAAATAAAACCAAGAGATGGTGCCAACCTTTGAGATTATAGGGAGAAGACAAGTCTGTTTCTCCAAACAACACATCCACAAGTCTACTTGATCCACCAAAATCACCCTTTTTCAGATTATTCAGTGCACTGGAAATAAATAAAAATACAAAATCAATGCTGTTTACATCTAACACAGTAAAAATTCTGCACAAAAGCAGCATTGAAGTTTTGTAACTGAGTTTGTAACCTGCTAAACATTTGATTGAGAACCAGTTATGCAAGTTTTTATGTGTGCTGTGCATGGGGTCAAACATCAATTCTGCTGCCCTCTAGAATACTACATGAGATAGATGTATATTATCCTGGATTATTTCTAATCTGTGTTACCTGAGAGAAAATAAATCTTTATTATATATTCCACCAACATGAAATGCAGAGTTCTACTGCTCACTTTTTTAGTCGTTTGTATGTGACATCATTAGCAAGCTTGGTAAGCTTGTAGAGATCATCCTCCTGTAGATCATACAAATCCTCCTTGTCATCAAATGCTACGCTTATGGCCGACTTTCCAGCATGTGTCACAATGCCTGACCCAAAACCCTCATCTCCTTGCTGGGCTGAGCTGGCAGTCAGGCTAACTATATCACCTATAGGGGAGAAGTGAATGAGCGTTAATAAATCAATATGCAACACTAAAGATTATGACTTGCATGTACCAATTTTGGTGGTAAATGTATACATGTGCTCTGTCCCAGGTTTCTTTTTTCCTGTCACTTTTTGACAATTTAAAAAAAAATACATGACACAGCGCTATTAGTGTAGAGCAATTGAAATGATATATGGAAAAAAGTAAAAGATTTCTTCATTGACATGTCCACTCATTTTATCCAGAGAAATTAAGACAAAAGAACAAAAATGCTTACAGGTATTTATGATGGAAATATCTGACATCATTGAGCCATTTGGACCTTGCACTATTCTTCAACATTATTTATTTGGGTCTTTCATGTCGTTTGCAAATCCCAATATACATTAATTTTTTATGATATCATAAAACCTTACATTTTAAGCATTTCAAAACAGAAGTATTTCATCACTATAGTGAATTAATATAGTTCTGGCACAGAGGGATTCATATAAATCAAAACAAAAAAATGACAGAAATAAAACTTGCAATTGTAGAAAGGGCATTTATAGTTACCATAACTACTAATACATAATAATCAACTACCAGGTGTAAGATTATGGGCAGGTAACTCTTGGAGTGCTCCTCCTGGTTCAAACGTGATAACCGTTCTTCCATAAAAGCCAGTCCGACGGGATCTAATACGAAGCTTCAGCAAACAAACTCCTCTCCTTTGAAGCTCTTTTGGTGGCAATGTTTCATTCACATGTCTTCAAAATATAACAATAAGCAATTGGATATAATTTGGATTTATGTAATTCAACAGCTCAATGTGCCTTTATACCCACAGGCGCCTGAGTGACATTAAAAATATTTCTTTTAATAATAAAATTATCCCCTATTACTATAATAGTACAAATGATATTTTTATTATTAAAAGAAATATTTTTAACATCATGCAGACGCCTGTGTTTATACCCTATATGTGCATGTACCATATAAATAGAGGGTATGCAGGCCCATGTACAAATAACTCATAGTTAAGAAACATCTACCTTAAACATGCATTTTAAAACAAAGAAATATTTTACTAATCTATAGACAAAGAATATACATTATCATAATTGTCACAGCCGCAATTTATACATGATACATGCATATATTTTTAAATATATACATATTGTGCTTTAAATATATAAATGCTGGGATTCAAACCCTAGCTGCAGGTCTGTAGCTCCCGGTCTGAAAAAATTCGGATGGACGACCTGGGAGCTACAGGGCCACCCATTGAAAAAATTGTGTATTTATTGCGCTAGTTTTGGACTAATTAACCTTATTTATACGCAAATTCTGTGAAAACAATTAGTACTATTAAATTCTTCATGCAATTTACTACTGATATCGTCTCTTTACTTGCCTCATCTCCGAAACACGCTACAGACCTCGGAAAATCAAGTATATAAAATTTGCATCGAGATCGAGAGTCGCCATTTTTACATGTAAACAAACTGCACCACTTTAATTTACGGGGCTGGTAATTTTGTTTAAAAGACTATCAGAGGCAAGTCAAGAGACGATATCAGTAGTAAATTGCATGAAGAATTTAATGGTACTAATTGTTTTCACAGAATTTGCGTATAAATAAGGTTAATCAGTCCAAAACTAGCGCACATTTTTCTGCGCAATAAATACACAATTTTTTCAATGGGTGGCCCTGTAGCTCCCAGGTCGTCCATCCAAATTTTTTCAGACCGGGAGCTACAGACCTGCAGCTATTCAAACCCCAGCTTGGTTCCCTATTATTTCTTCAATCCCGTTACATTTGGTGTCATGACTAATCCTTGGAACTGGCAGGGTAAAGAACCAGAGGTGTTGATCTTCAAGGGCGAAGATTATTTTTTAGGGGGAGGAATATGACTTTCAAACCGTTTCGATTGCAGGCACCAGATGGCTCAGTTGGTTGAGCCATTAGGTGGCCTGGTTTGAATCCTTGTTTAGTGTGTCATTATGTATCCACATAAACAATATTTGATTACTTTTAACATGTTTAATGGGTCTTTAATTAATTGTCAATAGAATTTTTTGTTTAGTGTTTGTGCCAATAAATTATAAAATACATGTATTTTATTTTTAATAGTATTAATTTTGCCAAAAAAAGTTAAACTGAAACTTGTTACGAACAAATAAATAAATAAATCAAACATAATTGTGTGAAAGAAATATACTCATATTCAACCGATAATAGGTCGGTTGATGTTGTACTGTGGGTGCACGAGGAGGTTTAATAAAGATGGAGGAAATTCGAAATTACAATGTAAATCATAAGAACACGCTCCTCTACAACACTACTGTATACCTCGTCTCTTCTATCTCAGCCTCTCGCTCCTTTTCGAGAAGCTGAATGTGTCGGTTTACAAATTTTTCTAAACTCATTTGGATATTTTAACTAATGTCTTCTCTGGAACGACTCATCGAAAATCCCATTGCCTGTCACCAATCTCAAAACAGAGTTGTCTCCCTGATTTAGGAGAGACGAAGATATCCGGATATTTCACAATGATGAGAGGTAGGTCATAGAGCTATTTATTTTGGTAGCACGATTTTATCGCACTTTCACCGAGTGACAGTTACACTAATGGAGTTTGATACATTCGATTTTTTAAAATATTAATCTTTGTAACTCAAATTATATAGATTATTAGATATCGATTATGTAAAACGAAAGTAGAAAAAGTGAAACTGTTGGAAAGTTCCGCACTTATCAAATCACGAGAATGGGTATATGCATATTTATCATATTTTATATTAATCTTAATTTGATTTAAAAATTAAATCATTTCCATCACACTTTTACTTAATGTTTGTGAATTTCGTGAATTTAACATCGCATCCGTAATTTGACATCGCATAATTCCGTCACTACCCAAGCTCCATACAAACCTCTATGGAATTCGGGGCTGCAACTTGGGTTTCGCAATATTGTCTTCAAACATAGTAGTCTAAGTGAACTCCGGAGTACCACAAGGCACAGTAATGGGTGGGTTCCCTGTTATTCTTGGCCTACATCAATGACCCCCAAGTGCAAGTAGTACAATCCAACATTAAACTATTTGCAGAGGAATGCCTCATCTACAGGGCAATCAGATCAATCAACAACACAGTCCAACTCCAACAGCTAGGATTTAGGCACTCTTTATAAGTGGGAAAAGGATTAGCAGATGACCACCCTCAAAAATATACCACT
>WFKH01011581.1:59460821-59481651 GCA_016163765.1 Magallana hongkongensis | reverse complement strand
AAGTGGGAAAAGGATTAGCAGATGACCACCCTCAAAAATATACCACTATCCATATATATTTCTAAAAAAAAAACATGTCCCCTTAAAAAGTCCTACCATGTATCTACATGGCCACACCCTGGATAATTTATGAAGTTGTAAATAACTTTAAAATTACAATTAACAATGATCTGTCATGGCACGATCTTATCAACTCAACTGCCGCCAAGGCCATGCAATCAATTGGATTCCTAAGGTAGGACCTGAGAACTTGTCTACATACCCAAGGCATACACAACACTCATACGACCAGTATTGGAGTATGTCTTGGTTGTATGGGACCCCTACCAATAGCAATTGATCCAATGCAAAGCACAGTGCCAAGAAGCAATTAAGGTTCACCACAAACAATTACTCATCCAGGGATCAAGGAAGTGTGACCAACATGATGCAACAACTTGGCTGGGAACCACTGGTACAGTGGAGGGCCCGGAATGGATGGGAACCACTGGTACAGTGGAGGGCCCGGAATCACATCATTATGTTCTACAAGGTATACCATCACATTGTAGAAGTTTAGGTCCACCAACGACTTCAGTCCACCAACAGCAGAACTCATGGTTTCATGGCAAATAAACATCTGCCAGATCAGCACCAGGACAGATGTCTACAAGCACTCTTTTATACCTGCAACCATTATGGCGTGGAATAACATCCCATCCCCACTATTAAGAACTTGCCTTTAGACACACAATACAGATCATCAGTGTCTAACATTCTACATCATTAACTCGTTAACTTTTTATCCTTTTAAATGTTCAAACTTTTTGAAATACAAGAAATTTCGACCTGTTTATCATATCCTAAATATGTTACTTGGCAAAAAATGAAATATTTTGCATAATAATTTATAATAATAAATCACATAGATAGGCTTGGTTGCAAAGAATTAATTCCCATGAACTGAAGTTCATCACTGGTATTAAAATCACAAAATTAAATCTCTGATAATAAAAATTGGTTCATTGGTTTGTTTTTTTTTTCTCAATAGATTGGTGATCATGGTATACTGAAATGGGAAACGCAGAGTCTAAGGTAAGTACATGTATTGTGTTTGTCAATGTTTATTATCAATTTCTTTTGGGTGTGGCTTTTCCAATTGCGTCATATTCAATTTAACAGTAGATATAAACAATACCTGCCTCATTTACTCGACCAAATCAACGAGTCACTGATTGGTTGATTAGGCAGAGTTATCAATAGACACGTATGTACTGACTGAACAACAATATTGTGCATTTTATTTGAACAAGCATGTTGTATACTGCCATTTAATTTATATAGTTTAATTAGATGGAAGAGTTTCATATTATACAGAAACATCTCAGACAGTAATTATAAGATGCTACATTTATGTTATATTGTAACGCATGTAGGAAGTAATTTGAAACTTTCCTCACCATCATCAGGGTTATACCCACTAGATCTTAATAACTATTTGCATTCAATTCAACAAATGAGAGAATGAAAAAGAGAGAGATATCTTTTTCATCAGTAGGTGATGTGTCATGTATGTATATTTACATTCAGTGTATATTTCCTCTTATGTTTGCATTGGAAATCTGCGACGTTCAATTTCCTATGAATATGCTTTGCTAGTTCATGCGCCCTGAGCACAAATATAAACGTCACCACGTGTTTTGAGTATATTTATTTTTGTAAGATTAAATGAAACGTTCAACCTTACATAACCAATTTGATATGTACTTTTGAAAAATAATCATTAAATTATATCTACTCCTTAATTAAAAAGATTTTTCTCTACAAAGTTTCTGGCACTATATTTTTAGCCGCGGAAGCGTACTAAATAACATGTTAATATGGCTGTTCCATGTATGTTTCATATCCCTGACTGAGAGCATATATAATGGCTTTACAGTGACGATACACATATATTTCATACAAAAAAAACATCAGTATGAATATAAATATAAGCAGTCAATGCTTATTTTTGGATGTCGTTTGTCCTATGACACACCAATGTGGTGCAGACAAATTATCATACCGCGCTAATGCGCGGTATTCAATTTGTCTGCACCGCATTGGTGTGTCATAGGACCGACGACATCCAAAAATAAGCATTCAATGCTTAAATGAATTTGACTGAATGCATGGATACACATTTTTCATATTAAGGTTGTTGATACATGTGCAACTAAAATATTTGAAGACTATAGTTTTCGTTTGTTACAATTAGAAAGATCGGTGACTTTTTTATGTTCATGAGTATAGTGTAAAGTATGTACAACAGTAGTATTGAAAAACAGGTTACCCTGACCCAGCAACCAATCAGTGATAAGGGGATTTGACCATTGGAAAGTTTGTGGTCAGGAGGCGGGTATTGTTTATACTCGCTGCAGAAATTGAATGTGACACAATTGGAAAAGTCATGCTAGAAAGAAATTGATATATATTTCTATATTATACACATACTAAAGCTTTAGTAATTTGATAGGTCAAATATGAGTTGGCAGTTAATTATTTTTAAAAAGATTTCTTGTCAAAACCCGGCCATTTTATTCTTTTCAAATTATGTGTTTGTAAAGTTCTCCAAGAATGACTTATTTTACTTTATTGAGGGAATAACTAAGTTATTAACTAAGGGAATAACTAGGTTATTAAAATAGAATCAACCATCAGTATGTTTGCAGTGATATTTGGATTGGATTTTGATAAATAATCACTGGAAAAATTAGTCTTTTTATTGATCTTCAAAGGTATTGACACAATATATCCTCACAACATCAGGGGTCCTGAGTCCACTCATGGCCGTGGGACTCAGTGGACGAGTGGACTCGGGACCCCTGACGTTGTGAGGATGGACACAATAAAGCAACCACAATTTCTATAAATTACAGGATGTTTTTTCCAACTTTTGCTATCATTCCTTGATATATTGTTTTGCAAATTCATGTCTTTCTGAATTGCCAAGACCTGTTTTAATTGTATCTGAGCTGTCATTCTTGGCTAAAGTTTAATTTATCGGGTATATTGAATATTGCTGAAATAAAGCAGATCTAGTGTACGTAGTAAATATTAATTTTGCCTCATACTATATTCCCCAATCATGGTTGTGATAGATTTCTCCCAATTTGAAATAAGCCATAAAAGTTGTGGTTTAAAAGAGAAGTAACATGCAGTTTTCAGAATACCCCATTGAAAATTAATTCAATCAGGGTGATTGGAATGAAAATTAAACAGGGACAAAAACTTTTGAGTAAACAGGCTCTTGAATGAGAACTTTTTACTCTTGTTGCTCAGAAGGAGGAGAAGGCATCAACAGCAGAGGGTTCAAAGACAAAGGAAACTAAAGAGGAGTCCGATTCAGGGAGAAAACAATCTGCTGATCTCAAAAAGGAAAGATCCCAACGAAAAAAAGAGAAGTCAGGAGCAGGAACCAAAGAGGGGTCAAAGACTGGGGAGAAAGGGAAAAGTGGACATACGCAACGCGATGAATCCAATCCAACCCAGCGAGTGAAGGTATGTCGCTGTGTGTAGTATCCTATGTACTCCTATAGAGTGATTATATAGGGAATAACATAATGATTCTATCTAAAGAAATTGGTACAAAAATCAAATGTAGTGAAATTGAGATTGTATGCTTTTAGTTGGTTCAAAAATATATCTTATTTTATGTAAAATGTTAAATATAGAATAGCAAAAAAATTTACATGTGATTAAGAATCTGGAGAATCGTGAAACTGTTGCTTTAAAATTCCTACCCCCTGGTCTTTACTGTTCTGCACCCCCAGATGTTGGGTTGTATGCAGTCTTAACTCTTTAATGTGTAGTGCAGTGTAAACTATTGTAAGTTATTGTATATTAAGGTCAGACGACACGTTCCTCGAAAAATGATAATTATTTTTCAAATTTTCAATGGCCTGATAATATATCAAATAAAATTATTATTATTTATTATCATTTTTAAAATGATTACAATTTTAAAGATATATTAATATATATATATATGCCAAAAAATTTTATATCAGTAATTCAAGTGTATTTTTAATAAGATTATATAGGAAATTGCATACTCTAGTATCTTGCACAAATGCCTGGTAAGGTACTCTAATTTTTTGCGAGAATGCTTGTCAAAGTACCGGTAGTAGTAAATCAATAACAAGTTCCTAGAAAAAGTTATTTAAAATTGAGGAACGTGTCATCTGACCTTAAGTGCAAGTACATCAACCATTGTAGCGGGAAAAGGAAAACAACATAGGGACATGTATTTATAGATTTATATCTGGATAAATGCATTTAGCCATTGTCAGCGACAATTTCTCAACTTAACAATGCAGGTAAGGTATGTTTACAGTTAGGAAGCAATTTTGTATAAGATCCATACTTGATTAAAAAAAACCTAAAACTTAAGGCTATTTTAAATGACTGAATAATTAAACTCAGTTGATGAAAGTTATTTTACTGGCTTCCTTGGTATAGTTTATATTTTAAGAGCCCTATACCATCAAAAAGGAATTACTCCTTTCAAAATATTGTGTGAGCCCTCTGTACCATACATGTATGTAAATCACAAAGTGTTATCTAAACTGCAATACACAATGACAATTATTTTACAACTTTACAAAGAACAAGATACGGTATTGGCAGTATTTGGCCGCAAAATTTACGATATTTTCAACGTCTTTGTCTGGGTTATTGATGTTGTGCATTGTACTAAGTATGATATTAGTTAAATCCTACAGGCACAAAAATGACGTCATTTTTCATTATGAAGTCACTAATGTGCGCTAAACATGGGATGCTCGTTCAAATGTGTTACTATATGATGTTTTATGAGTAGTTTTCGTTAAAATTTTGACACTTTCACATGCGACAACCCCTTTTATATTTATCGTGCAGGCTCATAATTTCATCATTTATTCATACAAATAAAATGGTGTTGGTTGTCACATGTGAACTATATAAATTTTTTTAAAAATGAATACGGAAAATGATATTTTACTGACGTCAATTACGCTTTTATCCATCGGTATCGACGTCAACAACGCCATCGACGCTGAGTGAGAAGCTGATTAGCAGAATGTAGTACAGCTCACGAGTATCCCAACAAAAACACCGGCCACCGTGTTTAAAAATCCACACTGAGTGAGGAAGTGTCAGTGCCTTTGATCTATTGTTTTCTGTTATGGCCTCGAAACAAAAAAAAACACGGTGCGACACGGCTCAACAACGTGTAACACCAGGTGTATATATGTGAAATATGGAGGATTCAAGAATAATACTTCCTTGTTATTTATTAAGTTATTTTAAACAAACTTAAATATTTATTTATTTACGTAAGAGAAACCAAAGGAAAAGAAACAGAAATCAACAACAACAATAAATTACAAGACACGTAACGTTTAGACCTATGCTATTGTTCCGGTGGATTTCTGACTTTTTCTGTTGAGATAAAGACCGAAAATAATCGCCGACATATTGAAAGGCTTGATCAAAACACTAATGATTTCTTTTTTTGTTTAAATTAAGTCAATTTGTAACTGTAATATAACGGTAGAACATATTGTCTTCCGTAATCTTTTCTCACTAACACTACTCAACGAAATCAAATCTAAAGGGCTGATGAAAACAATTGACCAATACTTTCTCAAAAAGAATGACTTATAGTTTTATATTTTGTGTAATTCTAAATTTGATTTTTTCTATAATACATTTTTGTGATGTACATGTCACAGTGTAGGAATGGAACTGTACAGTTTTGGGTAGCACTGTTTGTCGAAGCGAGAGAACAAGTAGCGCTGCGTACAGTATTTTGATCGTAGAAGGAAAATACATAAATAACTATAATCTGGAGGGACAATATCTCGATTTTATACGGTAGTAAATTAGAATAAGTTTATATTCGTCATATCAATCTTAAAATCTTAAAATTTCTCTTGGAAAATATTTTTATAGGGTCAAAACAGTGCAAATATTCAATAAGAAATTGAATCAAAATTTCTAGAGAAGTGTTTTTCATTTCTTTGACAAAAAAATATTGTTTCTTGTTGTGAAAATATTTCCCCAATATGATATCTTTCATCCAAAAAAAATATACATATATGAAGGAAGCAGTGCATTCTTTGAATTTGAAGTTTTCTTACCATGCCTCGATATTGTTTACTGTACGCGTAGGCTCTTATAAGTGTGTACGGGTAGGTCTGATTTGCAGATGAACATCTGTATGCGTAGCTTTGAACATTACAATGAGCTAATATATTTCTGTTTCAGAAATGACGTTTGTAACATTCGTTTTTAAAAAAATTGGTTAAGAAAACCAATAAAGAAAAAAATCGGACACAAATTTTGGTACTAAAAACACAAAGCCCATTAATTTGTAAAGTGTTATTTCCCGCGCTTGCGTGGTAAATCATCTAGTAATTTTTATATTAAGGATTTTGATATCAATTGCATATACTGCAAGTATATTTTATATAAAGTTTCTGGTCTGCTTGTCAATATAAATACATGTATCTAAATACTTGTACTAGTACTCCGCTTTTAAAACTCATTAATTCAAAACCTATATGGTTGTCTTCAGTTTAGCACTCATGTGCAAACTCCAGGTCAGATTACTCTCTTGAGGTATACATCTACCTCTACATGTCCTCTATTCAGTCGTAACGATTGTATTTCGTACATAATAATCATTTCAATTTTGGAATTGATTGTCACACCTTTTCTTACTTGTGCCAGTTTATTACCATAACGTATTGAATTGTTCCAGAAGTTTGTTTTACATCCATTTATCAATTCATTTGATTAAAATCTTCGACTGTTCGCAGAGCCACGTCTTCTATTTGTTTATTTGCTTTGACAAACAGTGCTACCCAAAACTGTACACTTCTGTTCCTACACTGTGCATGTAGTATATTCATTTTTGTATCAGTTTAATCAGTGGATCGGTAGTTAAAGTTCCTTCCGTGATCTTGTCTTGAAGTTTTGGACTTCATCTTTATCAGACACTTTAAACATTTAGATAAAGTTCCTTCCGTGATCTCGTCTTAAAGTTTTGACTTCATCTTTATCAGACACTTTAAACATTTTGTTTAGACATCATTTGTTTGAAGAAACTAAAAGAGAGAGAGTACATTTCACTTGTAATTCACTAATATGAGGGCTACTATATAAATAACCCTTTTATCGTTGAAGTAATGCACATTGTGATAGAATCCAACCAAGCAGTTTCCGTCAGAGACCGCGTGCTACATCTGTCAATCAAATCAGCCCGCGAGTTGCACCAAGTGCTCCTACCATAATAAAGTTTTTCGAGTCCGAAGAAAATAGAAATATGTTTAACAATAAAGTATTTTACAGTGTTTTTAATGTATAATATGATTCTTACACACTGCGTGCGTGAAAATTGATTTGTATACTATGTTGTTTAAACAGAAAACTACACATGTAACTCTCTCTCTCTCTCTCTCTCTCTCTCTATCTGGGAGTGTATATGTGTTTGCATACAATATTGTGAAACATTAACAGTTGTTTTTAACATCTTTCAAGTCCAGTCCAATCATTCCCATTTCCATTTTATCAAGGTTGCTTAGAAAAGTTTTTTTGCTACCTGTACTTTGGTGAATAACCAATGGAAGCTTGTATTTAGGTGACTCACTACACCTTGGAATAGTTTCTCAAATCAACAGAAAATTACTTGATTTTTAAAAGATACAATGTGGCATAATGCATCAGAAGTATATACATGTAAGTCAAATAGGCGAAAATATATACAAGTTTGTATTTAAACACTTATAATTTCAAAAGTTTAATGAAAAAAGCCGCATACAGATTTAAATTTGTGATCTGCGGTTCACAAGCCTGAAACTCATGCGCAGATAAGTTTTTACAACACAAATTAACAGCAAATCGGCAATTTCTCGCGTAAATATGCATGATGTTGCGTTTAAAATTTCGACATCTTGCTAAAAACGGAACAGTTTTCAGCGTGAATTTCATGATGTATATGTTTAAGTCACACATATAAGTTATATGCCATTGGATTTGATAAATTCAAGGCTTTTTAAAATGTTTTGTGATGTGCATATTTGAAACACGGCATATTTCGGCCAATAACGTCCCTTATTCTTAACCCCCACCCCCTTCAAATAGAATACATTTTAATGTATCATATTACATTGTATACATATGCACTATTTTGTACCCATAATTTTAGTATTTTTTCTTGTTTTGAAGACTCCCATTTCCTGCAATGTGTGAAATATTTGCTTATCAAGGAATAAATATGAAACTTACATCGTAGGTTATAGCTAAGAGAGAGAGAGAGAGTAATTGGTGTTAGTCTTTGAGTGGTTTTTAAGTGATTGATGGATGTTGTGCCTATGATATCTGTTATTTTGAAGGGCCATAAACTTCCTGTGACTGCATGTCTGACTTTCTAGTAGGGAATTTGTTGTTGTTGAGAGGATCCTTGAAATCAATTACTGGTATTCATCAAATTGATAAAAGTTCCAGAAATTATTATTGTTTTATTATTATTCATTATCTGTGCACATACTTTTCTAATGTATTAGTAGATCTATAAATCAATGCAATAATTATGTTCAATGGAGCAGTTATTATTGAAATGAATGTGGAATGTGTTTTAGTGAGATAATGAATATCAAATTGCATTCAATACATACTTTCCGTAATTACTTTTGGGAACTAGTAGTTGTGTTATTACACATTAAATGATTTTGATTATTGTAAATGCATTTTGAAAACCCCACCTCTTTTCTGCATTTCATATATATATATTCTACACGCAGTTTTCATCATGTTTTTTTATAAAAAGGATATGCGAGTAAAAAGAGATAGATGAGAAGGTTTGCATAAGCCTATAAATTCAGTTTCATTATACACCTGCAAGAACAAAGAACTTACTCCCTTGGTAAAAATATTTTTTGCATAACATCCCAGAGTATTTTCTATGAAAAATGATTAACAAATACATGTATGTTTTTCCTAGTTTACTCGAAACCTATTTAGCATATAAACCAAACTATCTCCCTTAAATAAATTGGGGTTGCAGGTAGGGGAGATGTATTGCTTATCCAATACTCTCAGAATGCTAGGTCATTCACTCATGTTTCTGAAGATTTTGAAAGAAAGTACCTGATGTGAAAAATATTTTTTTTATAATAAGATTATCCCTGTACTATAATAATAAAATTATTATTATAGAACAGGGAATTATTTCATTATAAAAAAATAGAGATTTTTAACCTCAGGTGACTGTGCTAACTGGTGCTAATTCCATATCCTCCTTTATGCACTCATCAACCCTTAATGATTGCAATATGATAAACAAAACTCATATTCTGGAACAGTTTAGGCATACTTGTCAAGTAAAACTGTTGGTGTTTATTAAGCATATATGGACAATTGTTTTTGTAAAAATGTATTTAGAGCTGAAATGGATGTATTTTTATTTGTAGGATAAAACAGAGAAATTTTCTGCTACTCAAGCCAGATCTTCCGATCCAGTCAAAGTAAATAAATATGACATATTTTACATGTATTTCATATTTTACATTTATTTACTGGGTATCTGTAGTCAGATTCATGAATTTTGGTCTTTTACTAAAATTTCAATGATACACTGTAGCTCTGACCGTGGACTTTGAATGTATAAAAACTGTTAACTGGGAAAATTCTATACTTGTGAAAATTACCATGTGGGACAGGATGGCATCTTGATAAAATGTTTTGCAAGGGTGTTCAAAATAGTTTTTGCTCTTTTTTTTTATTATGTTAAAGCTCATGGTATTTGAATTTTATCAAAAGATTATTTTTTGTCATTTATGAAAGCAAACTTTGGAAAAATCTTGAACATTTTTCTTTGGTCAATTCAGCAAACTGAAGATAAATTTCATAATATTTTTTGGTAAATTAAACATTTGTCAAAAAGAGGGATCCTTGCAAGCCATTATGGGACTGAACAGAAAGAATTAATTTTTTTTTTTCACAAAAATGCATTCTTTGATTTTTCAATGAAAATGCATCCCAGTACACTGAAAGTTTGTAATAATATGGTTAAAAAAGTTGCGAGTGTTGTTTTGATCGTGGAAATAAATCTGAATCATAACATATATAATCGTTTTGATTTATTCAGCAGAAATGGAATAAAGATGGTGCTAATGTCACTGAATTGGTAAGAAATAATTAGCTCACCTGCATGAGCTGAAAGCTCAAGTGAGCTATTCTGATCACTTTTTGTCCGGCCGTCTGATTTGAACCAAACTTTGCACAAAGCATCCTTAGGTGAAGGGGATTAAAATTTGTTAAAATGAAGGGCCACACCCTCTTTCAAAGGGAGATAATTAAGAATTTTCGAAAATTTGTTAGTATCTTTCAAAAACTTCTCCAAAACAATTGGCCAGAAAAGCTATAATTGTGTGAAAGCATCTTCAGGTAGGGTAGATTGAAGTTTGTTCAAATCATGATCCCCGCGAGTAGGGTGGGGCCACAATGGGGGGTCGAATTTTACAAAAGAATACAGTCGCATCTGCTGTTACGGCCACCTTTAATCAGTGGCCACTCGCCATGAGTGGCCAGTTTCAATCCCGCCCGTTTAGTTTTTCACTGTATTTAAACTGATTTAAGTCTAACGCGGCCAGTGTTTTTAGGTCCTGTGGATTTAACATGCTTGTTTTCAACGGCCATTTTGTTTGTTTTGTCACATGACTTCTGACTCTGACGTGACCCCGTATCGAAAGAAGCCAAACTTCGACAGCTGATAATGAGTTAATGACAAATAATTTGAAGTTTGTGAGATTTAATGAGATAATTGATTATAACACCTGTTTTGTGTTGTTTATATATCTACATGTACTTATATACTTCATTACAAAGTTATTAAATGGCCAGTCTTGCGCTTAACATGTACAGCAATTTGCCGATAATACGCACCTTTTTTCTAGAGAATTAAAGGGGTGCTTATTATACATCCCAATGGAATTTTGACACTTTTTTTAAGACGTAAAGCATTGGCTATGGTAGTTCAGTACATAGTCTTTGTACGGAAATGCTACTTCTGTTTGTTTACCGCATTTAATCAATTGAAAATTATTATTTGGGCGTATTTAGCAGAAAATGTTTGCTCTTAATCCCTTGATAGATAAATTGAATTAAGACGGCCATTTAAAATTAATATAAACTGTTTATTCAGCAATCCGAGCTGTGCATTCACCATCTCCGTGTACGCTGCCATTTAATACAGATGCTATTAATAAATCTGTGCAATAGAGCCAAAATGAATATACTCGGTGTTTTTTCTTCATTAATTTGAAACCTGGAATAAGAGGCCACCTATCTTAAGCGGCCAGTTTGTCATTGTCCCACAAGTGGCCTCTTAAAACGGGTGCGACTGTATATAGAGAAAAATCTTTTGAAATCTTCTTCTCAAAAACCAATTGGCCACAAAAACTGTAACTTGTGTGGAAGCATCCTCAGTAGGCTAGATTTACGTTTGTTCAAATCATGATCCCGGGGGATAGGGTGGGGCTACAATGGAGGGTAAAATTTTACATAAAAATATACAGAGAAAAATCTTTTAAAATCTTCTCAAAAACCAATTGGCCAGAAAAGCTGTAACTTGTGTGGAAGCATTCTCAGGAAGGGTAGATTGAAGTTTGTACAAATTATGATCCCTGGGGGTAGGGTGGGGCCACAATGTGGGAAGGGGCAATTTTTTTAAATAGGAAAAAAATTAAATTATTCTTGTAAACTTAAACATGGTAAATGTTATAATACATGGTTTTACTTAAATGCAAGCATCTTGACATATTATTGATTCTCAGTTGCTTAGAACTTGGACAATTTTTGGGCCCCACCAGGGGCTCGAAGTTTGATGTAGATTTATAAATATTTGTTTAAGATCTTCTTGAGAACTGTAATACTCATTATGTGATATGATTTTGAAATCATCCTGTTCAAAAGTGGCTCAATCTTCAACATGAAAATATCTGAAGAAAAATTTGAAACTCTTTTTATATCTTTATTCTACTACATTGTCCAGATATTTTGTATGACTCCATAAATCTGATTTCATTATGGCTATTGTTGCTCAGGTGAGTGATGTGGCCTATGGGCCTCTTGTAATTCTAAGTTTTAAGTAAAAAAAAATCTTTTTTACACTGTATTATAAAATATGGATGAAATTTATGAATTTTCTCCCTGATCACCTTGTAAATGCTAATACCCGGTACACACAGAAAAGCCAGTAAATTAAGCTGCTAAAATAATTTCTACTTCCGAGCATCCAAAACTGATAATAAATCCTTGTATAAATCATGAAGATGTGTTTTATCTCAACAGGATTGACATACCTCTGTGAAAATTATCAGCATATAAAACATGTACCCTTACATCTAACCTTATCAATACCGGTAAATGAAATCAAAACTGTTTTTAGGGCAAGAAACATGAGCGATTGGTGGTAGCAGCCATAGACTTTGGTACTTTTGGATCAGGATTTGCCTTATGTATTTATGCAGATTACAAAAGAGACCCTAATAAAATAAGTGTTCACACCTGGAATAGTGGAACTGCTATTACCAACAAAGCACCCACGACTGTGTTGATAAACCCCAATGGCAAGGACTGTATGAGCTTTGGTTATGATGCAGAGCGTGAGTTTGTGGACTTGGAACCTGCAGAACAAAAGAAACATTATCTTTTCAGACAATTCAAAATGAAGCTGTTCAGTAATCCTGTAAGTGTCATTTAAAAAAATTAATCTATTTTAACGATGAGAAGTTGCACATAATTGTAGGAACCCACATGTTTTCTATCCATTACACTGCTTTCAACCCTTAGGTTGAATCCTGTGTAATGGATAGAAAACCCGTGGGTTTCAAAGATGTTGCACCTGGAATATGTTCATGTCTGATATATTTCTACATAAATGATTATCGTGTAATTGATTACTGTTTATTTTCCAACAAGGATCTGTCAGTGTCAACTAAGTTAAAGGACATCACAGACAAAGAGCTACCTGCTGTTGATGTCTTTGCAGCTGTTATCCAATTTTTTAGAGAGAGTTTGCAAAAGAGATTAAATACCAGGAGTTTGGAGGATTTTACCTATGATGATGTATACTGGGTGATCACTGTGCCAGCTATTTGGGATCTGAGGGCAAAACAGTTCATGAGGAAGGCAGCTGAAAAAGTTAGTATTAAGATACTTTTATTACAATTTACCAGAATGTATTTGTAAAAAGTTGGTATAGATGGCAGAGTATAGATATATTGACAATTTGATAAAATTTAATGGCCATAATTCAAAATCTTCGCTGTAATTTTTATCAGAGCTGAGCAGCAGTACATTTGATTGTGTCTTGATTTTCTTCCTGTGAAATACATGTATCATGAGTTTTTAAATGCTTATTTTTCAATCTGATTTCATTCTGAATGTCATTTCAATGAAAACTTTGATTTCAGGCTGGGCTCAAGGACTCTCAGCTTTCGTTGGCCCTGGAGCCAGAAGCAGCATCCTTGTACTGTCGCAAAATTCCAGTAGAAATCAGCACACAGAAAGATGGAGCAAAACAGATCGCATCTCTACCAGAGGGCGCCAAGTACTTGGTGCTTGATCTCGGAGGTCTTTCCATTATTGCATTCACAAACCTTATTGCCATATTTAAGTTAAAGATCTTTAAGGAAACACAATGATTATGATGTTCAGCTTGCATGGTTAGGATATTTGGTCTTGCAAATGGCTAGTGATCTGCAACTCAGGAGTTAACTGGGAGGTTTACAATTGTAACCTTAATTTTTCATAACAATATTGAAAATGCATTTCATGACCAAATATCATAAACTTTTGAATACCTGATACATGTATTGATTATAATTATGTCAAACATAATGTACTTTTATCCATCTTCAAGTGTCTCATTCATTAATCACAGCATTTCATGCCAAGTGTCTAGTAAGTATAAATATTTAAATTATTTTTCTGTCTTTTTAGGGGGCACCATAGATATCACAGCCCATGAAGTGATGGCTGATGCAGGACTTAGAGAGCTTCACCAAGCTAGTGGAGGGTACTATGGAGGAACTTGTGTAAATGATGAAATCATGTCCTTCTTCAAACGACTGTTTGGTGCTCCAGTTTTAATGAAGCTCAAAGAAGAAAACCCAGGAGACTACCTTGATTTGATGAATGATATTGAGATGAAAAAGTGCACGTATAGTCCCAAAATGGACAAGAACAACATCACTTTAAGGCTTCCTGTCACGTTGTTGGATGCATATAAAGAGGAAACTGAATGCCAGATTGAGGAATGTTTACAGGACACAGCATTTGCAGATGATGTGCAAATAAAGCGAGACAAGATGATGATTTCTAAAAAACTTTTTGGAAGTTTTTTTAAATCATCAGTTGAAAATGTGGTTAGAATAATTAAGGAGATTTTGGACACACCAAGTATGTCCGAGGTAACCACATTTCTCGCTGTAGGAGGGTATGCTGAATCTGCTTTGATCAAAGAGACACTGCAGACTACCTTTCCTGAGAAAAAGATTGTGATACCAACTGACCCCAGCCTCTCTGTATTAAAAGGAGCTGTTATCTATGGTTATGAGCCAGAGATCATTGCTTCCAGGGTTTGTAAATATACCTATGGAATAGCCAAGCAAGGCATTTGGAAAGAGGGAGATCCTGAGAGTAAAAAACTTCCCGAGAAAACCAGAAGAGGCCTCCATTGGTGTGATGGTGTGTTTGACAAACATGTAGAGGTGGGACAAGTTGTTAAACTTGGAGAGTTCCAAGAGGCGAAAGAGTACTTTGCTGTGGAAGGTCAGCAGATGGCGCTGCTAGATTTTTATGCTTCTACAGAAAAGAATCCCAGATTTGTGGATGATCCTGGGTGTACTTGTGTTGGATATTTGGTATTGGATTTATCTGGAGGGAATACAAAGGAGAAGATCTTGGTCAGGGTCGGTGTTGGGGGAACTGAGCTAGAAGTTGAAGCCATGGACTCCTCTGGTCATGTTTTTAAATCATACTGCAATTTTTTACCTTAATTTACAGATTTTTATATAAAGAAATTAGACATTGGTAGAATGTGCCAAAAGTATAATGTTGCTTGTTGATTTAAAAAGTATAATTTTCTGAAATGTACAGTACTTCACTAACTCACTGTTGAATCTTCAAATTGGTTCAAAGATTGTTTTATGATGCCCACAACTCTATCCATGTTTTATGTATTTTAACAAATTCCTATTCAAATGGTGAAACAGATGCCCCCTTTTTAGACTGTTTGATGTGTGAGCAGTGTAAGTAAATATCTAATCATTATTTGATTGAACACCAACATGTTCATGTTTAACACGGTGGAAGTGTTTGAGAGTGGTTGAGAAGCAGTCTGACGGTTACATATTACATTCTTTAATATCCATGGAACCCAGGAAATTTTGTCTTGTCAGAATACAATTGTGACAGATTCTAGTGAATGAAATTCAAATTGTCTGCACAGCCTGGTGTGTTATAGGATGGACAAAATCCAAAAAAAAAATTCAATGCCTAAAAAATTTCCTGTGGCATGTATGATCTCGAAATCTTTCACCTTCGCTTCTGGCAATTATTAAGTCCAGATTATTTTGGATGTCTTTACTAAGCATGCTTCTTGGAGAATGAATTTGTCAGGATAAATTCAACTGAATTTTTATACCATGCAAAAAGACAGCAAAAAAATTTAAACCAGATTGAGGACATCACATTTGGAAAAAATTTGCTCTGAAACTATTCCTAACAATAGTTGATGTATAAAATTTTGTGACATGAAAAATGAGATAAAGTTTTGACAATTACTTATCAGGTAAATCCTATAAAAACTGCAGAAATAATCCCAAATTTGTGATTTGAGCTTAATTGTTTTTAAATTTTCTTTTTCAGTTCTGCTGAATAAAACTATTTTATTTTGCTATTCCACTGTAGTCCTCCAGTCTGTGGGAACGTCTTTATTGTTCTTGTTCAGTGGAGTAGTTAATATAAGTTTGTTTTGTTTGTACATGTTGGTACAGGTCCCTACCGGCCTTCTGGCTAAGGAGTTCACTTGGTAAGGCCACCCTATTTGCCTTATTTACTTTTCAAGTGTGATCATACCATATAAGGTTATCTGTAATTTTTAGTTGCCAATATTCAAGGGGCCCATACCTTTGGAGGTCATTGGCATAGTAGGGTCACCCAACGTGACTTGTGTCCAGTAGTGGAAAAGACGTAGTCTACATGACAAAACCATACTATATAAAATATTGTAAATTGTATGCTAAAACTAATAAAAATGTAATATCTTCCAAGTGTTTGTGTTTCTACATCCCTATGAGAAAAAAACAGTTTCAATTTCTTCCGATTTAAGAACATATTTCGGTCATTTATTTACATTTAAGTGTTTTATTGCAGTCGGTAATGCATATTGTTACAAGATAACTTTTGTTTCCATGCTTTTTTCCCGTTGCATCCCTTGGATCTTTGGAATTATTTACATTTTAACAATTTTTCACTTGAATCGCATAAGTGACTTATGAATCGCACTTTTCTCTATTCTAAATTGACTTATTTCACTAGAATCACACATCACTTTGAATTTCCTCTTTTATGTCTTAAATGTTCCCAACAGACTTTCTGGGATCGCCCGGGTTCTGAGTTACTGTTGTGTCCTGAACTTGAGAATACAATGTCGACCATCTGCTTTCCTCGTTTTGTTCATTGATGTCCACAGCATCGACAACACGTTTGGAATCAAACACGTTCCCGCCAGTATTCAATCTTTCTGTCCTGGTTACTGTTTTTCTGTCTCGGGATAAATGAAATACTTACATAACATACACATTGCTGTCCTGTTTCTCAACAACTTTATACGATGTTAAATCCAATGATTTGAATCTTGCTTCGGCCCAGTAAAGGATTTCACAACACAAATATAGATCTTATGTGGATCGAATCTTCGCGAGCGTCAGCAACGATCTCTTGATTTTTGCACATTTTCGATATTCTCTGTTGCTAATTTGATCATATCTTGTTGTTTCTTGTGTTCTTGAATCCAACCATACACTCTCACAATTTTCATCAGTTGTTGCATGGTTGATGTATGCCATCTCGGCTAAATACTCAGACCATCGTTTTTTTCACAGAAAATAGGGTCTCCAATCTTTCATATAATGTCCAGTTGTATCGCCCACACTGTTCTTTACCATTGCATGATATGATTAAAATAGTCCTAGATTTCCTGTTGATGTACATATTATATAGAGACATAATTTGACAATATCACTTTCGAAATTTCATAATTACTTTTGTGCGGAATACCATATTTTAAGAGGCAGTCTTTTACAAGCACCTTTACAACTGTAACCGCTTTCTGGTTAGGTGTTGATACATGTATAACCTGAGCTTCGATAAACACTCAGTTAAGGTGAGCACATTATCGTTTCTCACTCACTAGATTTTTCTAGTCAAGTGAAATACGTATGTATGTCTAGAATTTTCAATGGTCTGTGTGCTATTAAACTTTGCTGGTATGAAAGTTTTTGCAATCGCACAACGTTCGCATTTCTTGATCCACCATTAGATATTTGACAACATTTCTGGCCAAAACATCTTCTTTTGATATATAACTGCAGAAGTTCTGTCTATTTCGTGATGACCTGAATGATTGTGTACTGGGTCCAATATTTGATGACTATACTCCCTCAAAATCTTTACATCTCCTTTAAAGAACGTCATCCTTAAGGAACAATATATCCCATTAATGAACTAGTTTTCGTGCAACAGGGGGCACATTTCCAATCAATCTGAATGTATAGGTTTATGTTCTTTCTTTAACCCCTATAACACTACTCAATATGACATGTCCTTTGTCTGTAATTTTGCAAGTTCTTTGTTAGAGTATACTAAAGAAATCTTGGTTTTAACGAAGTATGAAACTTCCCTTGCTATCTCTTTTAAAGTCTGAAACTTCACTAACTTTATGTTTGGCTGATGTTCAGAGTACATGTCCAAAAGATGTACTGTTGACGAATCTTCAGAATTTCTTCCGAAACAACGGGGTTTTTTTTTTCACTCAAAGGGTCTTCTGTCAACATTTCTTTTACTATGAACTCGTCTTCGTTTCTTGTTTTCTTGCTGATTGCATCGGCATTCATTTTGATCGTCCGAATCTGGTTGGATTAATTCATAAAGTACTAACGGATATCTTGTCAGAATTTGTTGGAATACCTTCACTGGAAATCCTATGATCTAAATAATTTACTTCCTTTTTCAACAAATGCCATTTCTTTGGATTAATTTTCAAACCATGTCGCAAAAGTCAAAATCTGTCTTTTTCAATGTTGTTCGAATGTTGATGAATGTACCAAAATGTTATTTAGACAGATAAGTTCAAACTTAAAGTACTTGTCTCCTAAGCTAAACACGCTTTCATCAAATGCTAAACGTTCTTGGACTGTTTCTTTATAAAATCTCATAGGAATTCGGAGATACTCATGCAGTTCACAATTCACAAGATCCTACCCTGAAAGCTGTCTTTGGATAATCTCCTCGTCTAAGCGACTTGATAGTAACCTTGAACTAAGTCAATTGAACTGTAATACTTTGATCCATACAACGCGTCCAAAGCTTCTTCTATCCTAGGTAATGGGTAAGCATCATTTACCGTTTTCTGATCAAGTAAACGAAAGTCGACACAGCCGTTTTTAATGTACTAGTACCTGGATTGATCACTTGTTGGTCAAGAAATATCTTGATGAGTTGCTTCTCATCATTCATAATGTGCAAAGAAACTTGTTTATGCGGTTTTGCAATAAGATTGTTGTATAAGACATCTTAATTTTTAACATTCAATATCACCGTTAAGGGTATATTATAAGACCCCTTAACATCACAAAACAGTCAATATATGACTAATAACACCGTATTAGGCTACAAAATACAAACTTACAAATCGCACATAGCAAACCACGCTTGTCACACAAACGCACCATAACTCTACGGTAAATAAACAAGTATGTAAAACGTTGACCTGAAAATATTATTGAACACATTTACAAAAACATATATCTAAAGTCTTACTTAAATATAACAAACACGAATAAAGTATAAAGCAAGAACGAACTTACCCCAAATGGAGATTGGTTACTTTTTTTGGTTACTGTATAGCAGGTTAATATCACGGTCGGAAAAGTTCGCGATTTTTTCATTTTGCAGCAAATCGCGGTAGGTTGAATTCGCGGAAAATAAAAATTAGTAAAACATAAAATTCAAATCATGATTATCTGTACATGGTACATGTATATCATCTTCGCAAGCCAAGGGTTTTCGGTCCACTCCGTTCCCCATAAACCCTTGGCAGATCTCATTACGAAAACTCGGTGACAAGCTTCGTTTTATGATTGGCTGCAGCTGCGAGTAGCTGATCCAATCGCAGCGTTGTAAACGAGCTCTTATAAATAAACTTTAAAAGAAACACACGTGTGATTTTTGGTAAAACATTCGGTGCTTTTCACAAGTTGAGGCACAAGTGCTCGAGTACAGTACCTCCACAAGGATGGTCTAACCAGATCACTTTAAAAATAACCGATATTTTACGGGATTGAACAGAGATTTACAAACTTGTCAAGCCTCGTGTGATCGTAGTATGGGAAGTAAACATGGCGAATGAAGTTGCCTATCCCATTATAGTATATACGTCCCTGCTTGCTTTCTCTAGGTTATATCTTCATTCCTATTTAGTAGCATCGTTAATTATGTTCCTATTCTCGCTAGTCAACGTGTTTTAAAGTTGTATTTATGCCGTAGCGTGTATATTACCATTCGATTAAAATGTAAATATACAAGGGGCGCAACTCAAGTTGGTCGCTAGATAGCGCCACCGCATCACCGAGTTTTCGTAATGAGATCTGCCAAGGGTTTATGAGGAGCGAAGTGGACCGAAAACCCTTGGCTAGCGAAGATGCATGTATATTAAAGGTATATGTGGCGTATTTTTAGTGAATAACAATTATAAGATCTGATAATTTGCTTCATTTCTTTACAAAAAGATAGGACTTTCACACAAATTACGCTTTACAAGTCAATCGCATAACAAAGATACAAGAAATCAAAAAAGTATTTTTGAATTTTTACCGGCACGGTAAAAAATACAAAAGATTTGAATAACCCCGCCTTAAATGGGTCACGTGACATCCATCTCGGTCTATCAACAACAATGGCGACGACGAGAAAGATAGGTATACCGTTAAGTTTGACATATTTGGCAATGAAAAAAAAAGAGACAGACTGACAAGGATATGAACAAAGGGAAGATTGTCATCGGAGACCATGAAGATTGATGTAATAGGAATTAAAGCCGAATTAAAATTAAGTTTCCATCATGAAGTTGTAGGGGTTTTGCTAGTCAGGTTCGTGCTCCATGTGTTCCATGTCTTTACTTTATAAGTTATAAACCACAAGTGGATTTTCATTTAGAGGAATTTTTGAATAAAGAATAAATAAACACTCTCAGTACATGCATTCCTCAGGGAGAGGGGTATTTAGCCTACTCAGTTTACCGTGTCGATGATCCTAAAATCGTGTTTCATCTTTATTACTGTACACATAATTAACAATTTATATCGTTCTACATTAATGATCAATATCGGAATAATAATGCTTCGAGTGTCATCTGATATAAGAATTATCAAATTTAAGGCATGGAAAACGTGATTCTAATTTGTAAACAAACTCTTCTTCCATCGTGTTAATTTTCAATGCTAGGTTTTCCCGCACTCATGCGCAGTTGCGTTATAAA
>WFKH01011581.1:59443347-59459556 GCA_016163765.1 Magallana hongkongensis | reverse complement strand
GGGATCGCCCGGGTTCTGAGTTACTGTTGTGTCCTGAACTTGAGAATCCAATGTCGACCATCTGCTTTCCTCGTTTTGTTCATTGATGTCCACAGCATCGACAACACGTTTGGAATCAAACACGTTCCCGCCAGTATTCAATCTTTCTGTCCTGGTGACTGTTTTTCTGTCTCTGGATTAGGGCCTAATGAAATACTTACATATCATACACATTGCTGTCCTGTTTCTCAACAACTTTATACGGTGTTAAATCCAATGATTTGAATCTTGCTTCTGCCCAGTAAAGGATTTCACAACACAAATATCAGAGACATAAATAACAGAGATTGGCAACTCCGCCATTAGCGTGTTTTGTTGTTGAAAAATGGTACGGGACTAACCTTACTTTGAGAACTACATTTTAGTAAACAGAGATAATGATCTTAAACCAAAAGTATATGGTTTTAATGAAAAGTGTGCATAGGTTTTAGACATTTTTGAAACAAAAAATTGAAAAATAAGATTAATATATAGAAAATTTATTGACCAGCTATAAAACATCGGCGAAATCTCGGACGACTGGTAGCCAACTGCCTCCTAAAACTCCTCTTTTAATATTGTTTATATGACATAAATTCATGAAAATATAATATTTTGAACGTTTTGGTAATAGGTTTTAGCTGTTTATATTTCGATATAATTGTTTATTAGAAAGATATACTGATTTAAACTGGGAACACTTTACAATAGGGACCGCGAGATTTCGATCAGTTGCCAATCTCTGTTATTTATGTCTCTGCAAATATAGATCTTATGTGGATCGAATCTTCGCGAGCGTCAGCAACGATCTCTCCTGATTTTTGCACTTTCTCGATATTCTCTGTTGCTAATTTGATCATATCTTGTTATTTCTTCTTGTGTTCTTGAATCCAACCATACACACAATTTTCATCAGTTGTTGCATGGTTGATGTATGCCATCTCGGCTAAATACTCAGACCATCGTTTTTTCCTCAGAAAATAGGGTCTTCAATCTTTCATGTAATGTCCAGTATCGCCCACACTGTTCTTTACCATTGCATAATATGATTTTATAGTCCTAGATTTCCTCATCGTCGGAAACCCACGGCCAGTCTCGCATACGCTTACTGACCGTGGGTCCACCCGTTGAACTTTTCTTGTTATCGTAAATTATTTATGAATATTCATGACGATTATTCCGCCAATGAAATCACCGCTTGCTAAATCGAAACTCTTCAGGTTTTGGAGGTGTGAAAGCCAAATACGTGTTGTGATGGCTGACACATCACAGTACAAGTTCTGTTACTTTTGTACTTGTACTTTTGTACTTGTAAAATCGGGATCAAAGGGTACCGATCCCTTTCGGCATCTAATTCGAAAGACTTTTATTCAGATGTTTACGAGTTGCTCGCTATACCACTTGACATTAAGGGATTTGCAGTAAGCGTATGCGAGACTGGCCGTGGGTTTCCGACGATGAGATTTCCTTTGATGTACATATTATATAAATACATATTTTGACAATATCACTTTCGAAATATCATTACCTTTGCTGGTATGAAAGTTTTTGCAATCGCACAACGTTCGCATTTCTTGATCCACTACCTCTACGGTAAATAAACAAGTATATAAAACGTTGACCCGAAAATATTATTGAACACATATACAAAAACATATATCTAAAGTCTTACTTAAATATAACAAACAAGAATAAAGTATAAAGCAAAAACGAACTTACCCCTAATGGAGATTGGTTACTTTTTTTGGTTACTTTGATCAGAGACATAAATAACAAAAAAAAAATACCTAAAAGCTTATATTAAAAACTTAAAAACATAACACCACTGCCTATAACAGAATAGTTTAAGAATGCAGAGAGAAAGAGAGGGAGAGAGAGAAAAGAGCATATTTTAAAATTTGTAGTCAACAGGTGATGCGTGAAGAAATCAATTGAATATGCTTCATAATGAGTAAACGACTTTGAAAATTTTAGTCGATAATCAGTATAACCGATTTGTAAGTGAGCAATTAAAAAGATTTTTTGTCAAAACCTATTTTGAACTTTTCAAGCATGTTCATAAAGTTAAGAGGAATGACTTATTTTAATGTTATTGACGATATAACTCAGTATAGCTTAATAAAATAGAACAACCATCAGTATATTTAGTTCTGTTTTGAAATTCTTATTGGATTTTTATATGACATGTGGGGATAACGAACAGGGTTCAAAATCAAAAGTCCAAAGGAAAATACAAAACAGGAGCAGAACAAAATCTAAAAAATTAGAGGTGGGATCAGGTGCCATGAAGGAGTGAGCATCCTCTGCTGACCGGTCACACCCGCCGTGTGCCCTTTGTCGTAATCGGGAAAACGGAAAAAAACTCGTAGACAATTAGCTGATTAATTATGGTCTAACAATATGTGAAAAACGTCAGCCAGCATGCGACCCAGTGGAAGATTGTATTTGCTGACAAGGTGGTTGTATCGACCATAGAACTTACGAAAAGACGACTTAAGTCGAGACTGTTGATAGTCTTGTTTATCAACTTGTTTGTCAGTAGCTTGGCTCGCCTTAAAAACTGTTCATTCGTAGAGCATGCCCTTGCGTATCGAATTAACAGAGAGACAAAAACTCCATATGCAGTTGATGAAGGTATACTGCTACATAAGTATGGAAAGTTGAATATAGAAAAATTGATGTCATAAAATTACATTAATTCCAAAGAGGAGTGTGGGTGGAGGGAGTGCGTAGTATCTAAAACGTCTGTAAAAATGGTTCGTTTTGGGAGGTTTTTCCAATAATTTTTTACATGTTCCCAAGAAAGTGGGGAGGGCGGGGGACTTTCTTAAAAATTCAATTTGCTTTATGTAAAGGATGATATCCCTTATTATATGTAAGCGACCCCATTTTATACAATAAATTATACAAAATTTACCATGTGATTTTGATAATTTCATAACGACAGTGGATAACAAGAATAGATATGGGTTACCCCATATCCAAGATATTCGACTTTTAAATTACTTGAATTTTCACTGTGCTCAGCCGATCTCTTAAGTTAAAATCACTGAACTTGTTAAGAAACTGACGTATATAGTTCTTCATGTCCGTATTAAATACTGCCACCCGTCATTAGCAAACAGTGCACACATCTGTGCTTAAACAGTCTACACAAGTGCGACCAGAAATATGGTGCAGGTGTTGCGTAACCATTCCGTCGTTTAAAAAAAAAAGAAAAGAAATAACACACTCATACAAAACTAATAATTAAAAGTGATTGTGTGATAACTAACGAACAATAATCATGAAAGAAATATAATTATTGTAATAATTTAAGCAATATTCATTAGTAAAAAAAAATTGTCAATCGAAGAATGACCTATATTTTCGTGAAAAAGACTGAGGAGGCAGCTAGCATAGGAATATGAATACTTAACATTTACATTTCTTTGGGTGGGGTGTTTTTTCAAAATAATTTTACGTTAATTTTGTTTTCTTCCACGTATTACATATCCATCGATATTCTAAACATTTATTGTAATGTTGTATCTGCTGATCATGAACAGAACTATCTTTTTCAGCGCAATTGTGTAAAGAGTACCTGACTTTAGTAATATATCTTGAATAGATAGTAGGCACTGATCGAATATATTAAAAATGGCTAGTGTTAATAGATTGGATCGTATTTTATTGTAATGATTGACGCATTATCGATGATTTAGAGCTTATTTCGTTTTTGTTTGTGACCTGTCCTTTCAATGAATAAATATGAAAAGAATGAGTGGACCTTGGTACAAAAAAAGATATGTATATTAAGAAGAAATGTTTAAAAGCCCTCGTTTACATATCACGTGACTTTGTTTATCGCCGAACTCTCGCCAGTTGAGAGAAATTTTAACGATCAGAAATAAAACCTGTTCAAAAAACTGTTTAAAATTGTTTATTCTCATAAATGAAGGTTACTGACATATAAATTTACGTCGAACACGCTTACCGAAATTTACGTCACGTGACACGCGTGGTAGAGACGAGTAACATTATTTAAGCATTGAAAGATGTGGCCTCATAATTGCAACGGTGTGTGCATACAAATTGAATTATGAGACCACATCTTTCAAAAAATAATTATTCAATGCTTATATTTACGTATATATCCCTTTCCGCAATTTACAATTTATTTTCCAAAATCTCTGCCTTATTCTACGAGTAATACTGTGGAATCATTTAATTTTGTGGGGGCCAATTTTCATGGATTGTGGGTGTTTTGCTTATTCGTGGGGATGTAATTTCGTGGATGCGTCGGTTTTCAGTTTAACGTGGTATGGGACATCTGTCGATATTAATGTGGATTAAAGTATATTAAAATTAAAATACTTTCACTGGTTTAGAATTTTAAAATTTTACAATATTTGACCAAAAAATGCGTTTTAAAAATTTTTGGAAAGGTAAAAATTTTAAAGGTATATGTGGCGTATTTGGAGTAAAATTTTTGACATGAGTTTGAGTAAAAATATACACCATACTTCTTATAATCAAACGTTTCACAAACTCTAGGCCCATAAAACATGTTCTGTCTTTGGTTATTTGTCTCTAAACTTTGCTACACGTCTGATGAATATTAATGTAATCCGCCATTTATAACGCCACTGCGCATGAGTGCGGGAAAACCTTGCATTGAAAACACGATGGAAGAAGAGTTTGTTTACAAATTAGAATCACGTTTTTCATGTCTTAAATTAAATAATTCTTATATCAGATGATACTCGAAGCATTATTATTCCGATATTCATTAATGTAGAACGATATAAATTGTTAATTATGTGTAATAAAGACGAAACACGATTTTAGCATCATCGACACGGTAAACGGAGTAAATACCCCTCTCCATGAGGGATGCATGTACTGAGAGTGTTTATTTATTCTTTATTCAAAAATTCCTCTAAACGAAAATCCACTTGTGGTTTAAAATTTATTTATAGTAAAGACACGGGACACATGGAGCACGAACCTGACTAGCAAAACCCCTACAACTTCATCATGGAAACTTAAGTTTAATTCGGCTTTAATTCCTGTTCCACCAATCTACATGGTCTCCGATGACAATCTTCCCTTTGTTCCTATCCTTGTCAGTCTGTCTCTTTTTTCTTTCATTGCCAAATCTGTCAAACTTAACGGTATATCTATCATTCTCGTCGTCGCCATTCTTGTTGATAGACCAAGATGGATGTCACGTGACCCATTTAAGGCGGGGTTATTCAAATCTTTTGTATTTTTTATGCCGGTAAAAAATAAAAAAATATTTTTTTGATTTCTTGTATCTTTGTTATGCGATTGACTTATAAAGCGTAATTTGTGTGAAAGTCCTATCTTTAAGTAAAGAAATGAAGCAAATAATCAGATCTTATTATTGTTATTCACTAAAAATACGCCACATATACCTTTAAAATTCCCAGTGGGATATGAACTCATGACTAACAGTTTCGTAGTGAAGCCTCTTATCCACTGCGCTACGCTGTTAGATGACAATTTTGGGAAAGAAACTATTTATAAAATTACACTTGATTTTATTGTTTATTGTTTATTACGATAAATAGTACGTCACAACATGAAAGTGTCCCATACCACTTAAGTAGGAAAATTAAATCATTTATAAATAGTTTTCGACGAGGATGTAAATTCGTGGGTGAGGTCTACCCACGAATACCACGAAAATTCAGCCACAACGAATTTTAATGATTCCACATTAGCCAATTATCGGAAGAACCATAGGAACAGCCGAATTATGCTGACAAATATAGCGCACAACGCTATAAATTCTAATTACACAACTTTATTTTTTCATTCTGTTATTTGATGACATTATATGACATTTGGTATAATAATAATTAATAAATTGAATTCATTTAACTGTTAAAAAATCATTGAAATGTTTATCAGCATAAGTATAATATCAGGTAGTGATCCGGTTTGAAGTCGCGAGGAGAGTCGGTCATGTTCTATGAGAAAAACTGAAGGGAGATTGTATTCATACGCACAAGATTTGGTGATTGGGTTTTCTGTGTTATGCGTAAATATCACTCAAATCAATCAATGCAATTTAATTGGGGGGTGGGGGGGGGGGGGTGGGGGGGGGGGGGCGAGAAAGTGAATGTAAATATAAGAGGTTAAGCGAGTTCACACCAGGTAAACAACATCATGCAGTTTATAATAGGGAAGGCCCACTGGACTTTTGCGTTCTTTAAGAAGTTACATATCAGCGCAGTGAGATTTGTTTTTCCTCTTCATATTTTAGATAGATTTTGACAAAATGCATTCACCAGCTGAAGGAGAATATTAAAGACTTTTAAATATCAGACGGAGAAAGAAGTATACGGGATTTGAGTGTAAACAGTGTACCCCTACCATAAATAACGATAAATATCTCCCATGTGATTGTCTTATCTTGGGTAAGGAGGGTACATATATCAAAGAATAGTGCAAAATTCAATTTTCCGAATTTAATTTTTTTCTTTTTGTTGCCAATTTACTACTGGCTATATTTCACATAATCCTTTAATAAAAATGTCTGTCTCCAAAAAAGGAGGGGGTTTCTCCTCCCCCCTCCGATGATACGTGCCTTATCTGTCGACCATGATCTAGTTTATAATAAAAACGAAAGTGGAAAAAGTAAAAGTGTTATTTAGTTCCGCTGTTACCTAATTACGAAAAAAGCGTGAGTATTTACCAGCTCAATTGAATCTCCTAGCACTAAGTATTAAACTTTGAAGACCTCTTTCTTAAAAATTACGTCACTGACACCCACATGTTTTATTATGTAAATTAAATACTGAGGACATATCTAGGCAAAATGTATTGAATTTATAAAAATCTATATAAAAAGATACAAATTTTAAAGCTCGTATTTTATAGTAAGGTTTGCGGTTACAGGGAGATAACTCACACATTTTCATTGTGACGTAACACCAACTACCCTTTATTTCAGCTGTGACGTCAAATTTTATATGACGTCATAATTGATTTCGGGGTTTTTTTTATTTCGCGGGGTTTTGTAGTTTCATTGAAAAATTAACAGGACACAATCATTTTTTTAATTTCCACAAAAACGACGTCCGCATCATAAGGGTTTGAATAGTGTTTTAAAAACATCAGATATTACACATATACTCAGATACGTTTTTCCTGAAATCGGTGGACTTGGAAAGGTTTCAAATAAGACGTTTTTGTTTACATAACAGTAGTACAAAATTAAGTCTTTTGTTGCATTTTATTCTATTTTAAAATAGTTCATTAGAAATCAATAAAAATGAATCATGATATAAATAGTGACATTATTTTCGAACATTTTGATCATAAATAACCCCCATAATAGTCACATATAAAATGTACATATTTTCATGAAATTGTTTACATTTCATCAACATGAAAATTTGAAATCATGAACTTAGACCTTTTGTAGTTATAAAACGGGACCGGCAAAATCATTTGAACTTCATGAGAAAAAAGACTTAAGTATAGTGAACAAAATGGTATGTAACTTAGGTACAACTGCCGCAAACCTTACCTTAATTGAAAAATTAGCCCGTTGTTAGTGCAAAAAGGTCAAGAAAATATCATGTGGCTTGATCATTCAGTAAATGGTTTATAGAAATTAACAACATTTGTATGACTCCGCCGCCCCAACTATCTTTGTACATTCACTTGATGCATGCATCGCTTTTAACTTGTTTTGATGTATGAACTACAGAGTTACATCATAACAAAAGTCCATGATCTTTTCAAATATCGCTACATTCTTTTAATCACTAATATCAAGGCATCTTATAAATTAGTTGTTTTCTTAATCTTATTTATACTCAAAATGACAAAATTTAGTAATTCCTCAAAAGAAAACTATTCAGTTACAGCATGTATTAATCATAGCTACTGTATAAATGGTTGGTTATTTTAGGCCCGGGCTATTTCCCCGACCAATCAATAAGAAATTGTCCTTTTTTAAATCCACTATTAACAGTTGTGGTCCCAAAGGAAAGTAAGTTGAAATTTTTAATATGCCCCATGAAAAATTTATTCAACCACTGTCACTTGGGATGAGTGGGATAAAAATTTAACGCAAACAAACATTTTCTGTAAGCAGGCTTTGAATGAGAACTTTTTATTCTCGCTGCTTAAGAGATCAGTCGAGAGTTCAGTGGAAAGTTCAAAGACAGGAAACCAAAGCGAAGCCCGATTCAGGGAGAAAAAATTACTGATCTAAAAAAGAAAAAAATCCCGCAGAAAGAAAGTTAAGCCAAGAGTTCACATCAAGGAAATGTCAAATGCAAGGGAAACCGTAGGATGTCTACAAACGCAATGCAATGAATCTGGTCCAACTGAGCTATTGAAGGTATGTTGCTGAGTGCAATCGTCGCTTCGAAATCCCTGCCCCTTGTGTTCGTTGTTCTACAGCCCCAAATGTAGGATTGTATACGGTCCTAACTAAAGGGATGAACTACTGTAATGTACAGTGCAGTGAATATGTATTGTAAATTATTGTTTAATTAAGTGCAAGTACAATAGCCATTGTAGTGGTGAAAGGGAAACAACTAGAGACATGTTTTTATATGTTTATATCTTGATAAATGCATTTAGGTAGTGTCAGTAACTCAATGCATGTAAGGTAGGTTGGAAAGCAATATTGTATAATATTCATATTTGAAAATTACTGTTTCAGTTGACTGTGTGAATAATTTGATTTATTATTATTGAATTAATAACGATAGTTATTTTTTATTCCTTCATTGTTATTGTTTATAATTTCAGAGACCTATATCATCAACGAGAAATTACCCTTTATAAAATAGTGTGTACCATATTCTGCACCATACATGTATTTAAAACACATAATGTTATCTAAACTGCGTAACAAACTGACAATATTATTTTATAACAAATTTTACAAATTACCCCCCCCCCCCCTTTTGGAAATTCTTAATTCTTTAGGGGCTACATGTAGTGTTATTTATTCAAATGACACTCTATGTATATTATATACAATCTGTCATTTATTAAAAAAAACCAATGCTGTTATTTATTTATTTATTTAGGATAACTTTTCTTTATATTATATACTGACTGAAAAACTGCTATTTTAATATCCATAAAACTTCATATATTTTAAATTATGTTCTATTCTATAATAGTTTTTTTCTTGTGTTCGAGACTCCCATTCTATGCAATGTGTGAAATATTGGTCTATCAAGAAATAAATATGAAACTTTTATTGATGATTATAAATGCAAAAGATTATTGTACTTCAACAACATTCAAGGTCATACCGCAATATCAAATGTATATTTTAACATTTTAAGTTATAACGTACAAATAAATATCATCTTACACAAACAGAACCTTAAAACAAAACAAACAAGTAAAACACTTATTAATAAACAGTTCATATTGATTAAGCTCTTAAGGTAGTACGAAACACCCGTGAAATCAATATTTTGAAATATTTGCTCAAATAGGCAAAATAATGGTTTAATATTTTGTAAAAGTTAATATCAATCCATTATCTTAAGAAAATAATGTAAATCATACTCATCAATCACTCATAGCATAAAAAATTGAGGTACAGAGGATTTTGATTATTTCGAAACCTACATTTGAATTGAATTCGCGTGATTTTTGTGCAATTTAGCCTTCTATCATTGCAAAATGTGTAACTTGTGTTTCTTTCAAAGTAAAGACCTGAAATTTGGTTACAACTATCCCTAGTGTTTCGACTTTATACCCAATAAATTTCAAGGTCATATCAAAAGGTCAAAGGTCACGTATGATGCCGTCATCTAAGATTTTTATTAATATTTACCTCCGTCAAATATACTTAAACCTCAATTAATCTAAATCCAATGGTCAAATTTTCAATGTTTTGATATATTTTAATTACAGGGTCATGGCAATCATACTGTTAAATTTTAATTAAATTTAAATTATACAATTTCTTTTTAGAGACTGATAAGTGATGCAAATTATCGTCTTAAAAGAGAATTCACCAGCGCTAGTTTTACTTAAGGAATAAGGAATCATTCTTTTAGTATTATGAGGTTATAATTTCGGTCGGGGCGTGGTCAAATCCAATAAAGCCCGAAGGGCTTTATGATAGATTTGACCACGCCCCGATCGAAATTATCACCTCATAATATTCAAAGAATGATTCCTTATTACTTATATATGTATTATCTTAGATAAAAAAGATTTCTATAAGAGAATATTTATTAAAGATAAAGTACATACTAAATAAAAGCAGAAAATCTGAATTTTATTATTATTTTTTTAATTTACTAGGGGTCGTATTTCACATCATTCTGAAATTATCATCAGATCTCACATGTCCTCTCACATACATCTAACCTTATCAATAAATGAAGTAAAAACTGTTTTCAGGGCAAGAAACATAAGCGATTGGTGGTAGCAGCCATAGATGTTGGTACTTTGGGATCAGGATTTGCCTTATGTATGTATACAGATTACAAAAGAGACCCTAATAAAATAAGTGTTCACACCTGGAATAGTGGAACTGTTATTACCAACAAAGCACCCACGACTGTGTTGATAAACCCCAATGGCAAGGACTGTATGAGCTTTGGTTATGATGCAGAGCGCGAGTTTGTGGACTTGGAACCTGCAGAACAAAAGAAACATTATCTTTTCAGACAATTCAAAATGAAGCTGTTCAGAAATCCTGTAAGTGTCATTTAAAACTAACTCACTTTATAGATGAAGAAGCTACACTATAAGGAACCCATGATTTTTTTTATCCTCTACACTCATTTCAACCCATGGATTGAAAGCAGTGTAAAAAATAGAAAATTCATGGGTTTTGAAGATGTTGCACCTGAAATATTTTCATGTTTGATATATTTCTACATATTTGATTTCATTAAATTGATATCTGTTTATTTTCTGATAAGGATCTGTCCTTGTCGACAAAACTGAAAGACATTACAGACAAAGAGCTACCTGTTGTTGACATTTTCGCAGCTGTTATTCGATTCTTTAGAGAGAGTTTGCACAAGATATTAAATACCAGGAATTTAGAGGACTTTACCTATGATGATGTATACTGGGTGATCACTGTGCCAACTATTTGGGATCTGAGGCAAAAACAGTTCATGAGGAAGGCAGCCGAAAAAAGTTACTATTACAATTGACATAAATACATAAATATATGTGTAAAAAGTGGTTGTATATGGCAGAATATAGATGTATTGACAGGTTCGTCATATTCAATGGCCATAGTTCAAAATATTTACTGTAATTTTTTGATAAAAAAAAACCCCGTAATTTTTGATTGTACAGTATCTTGATTTTATTCTTGTAATGTTTCATGAGATTCAAATGCATAATTCTGAATGTCATTTTAATGAAAACTTTGATATTAGGCTGGACTCAAGGACTCTCAGCTTTCGTTGGCCCTGGAGCCAGAAGCTGCATCCTTGTACTGTCGCAAAATTCCAGTGGAAATCAGCACACAGAAAGATGGAGCAAAACAGATCGCATCTCTCCCAGAGGGCGCCAAGTACTTGGTGCTTGATCTCGGAAGTCTGTACCATTATTAAATTTACATAACAATCTTTAAACTGAACTTTTATTTATTTTACAACGATTGATAAACAAGTTCTACAACTTATATTAATATCTCTCGTTGGCACGGATGTTAGCGCGAGGGGGTCATTGGTATAATAACAATCTTTAAAATGTATTTTCTGACCTAATATGATAAACTTTAAAATACCTGTTATTGATTATATGTCAAATATAATGACTTCCATCTGTCTCAAAGTGTCTCATTCTACCATTATCCACAAAATCTAATGCATGCCCAGTGTCTTGTAAGCTAAATGTTTAAATTATATTTATAATGCCGTTATAGGGTTCGCCATAGATATCACAGTTTATGAAGTGATGGCTGATGCAGGACTAAGAGAGCTTCATCAAACTAGTGCAGGGTTCTATTGAGGATATTGTGTTAATGAGGAAATCATGTCCTTCTTCAAACGACTGTTTGGTGCTCCAGTTTTAATGAAGCTCAAAGAAGAAACCCAGGAGACTACCTTGATTTGATGAATGATATTGAGATGAAAAAGTGCACATATAGTCCCAAAATGGACAAGAACAACATCACTTTAAGGCTTCCTGTCACGTTGTTGGATGCATATAAAGAGGAAACTGAATGCCAGATTGAGGAATGTTTACAGGACACAGCATTTGCAGATGATGTGCAAATAAAGCGAGACAAGATGATGATTTCTAAAAAACTTTTTGGAAGTTTTTTTAAATCATCAGTTGAAAATGTGGTTAGAATAATTAAGGATATTTTGGACACACCAAGTTTGTCTGAGGTCACCACATTTCTCGCTGTAGGAGGGTATGCTGAATCTGCTTTGATCAAAGAGACACTGCAGACTACCTTTCCTGAGAAAAAGATTGTGATACCAACTGACCCCAGCCTCTCTGTATTAAAAGGAGCTGTTATCTATGGATTTGAGCCAGGAATCATTACTTCCAGGGTTTGTAAATATACCTATGGAATAGCAAAGCAAGGAATTTGGAAAGAGGGAGATCCTGAGAGTAAGAAGCTCCCCGAGAGAACCAGGAGGGGCCTTCATTGGTGTGATGGTGTGTTTGACAAACATATAGAGTAGGGCCAAGTTGTTAAACTTGGAGAGTTCCAGGAGGCAAAAGAGTACTTTGCTGTAAAAGGTCAGGGATTGCGTTGCTAGATTTCTATGCGTCTACAGAGAAGAATCCCAGATTTGTGGATGAGCCTGGATGTACTTGGGTTGGAGATTTGGTTTTGGATTTAAATGGAAGAAATAAAAAAGAAAAGATATTGGTCATTGTCGGTGTTGGCGGAACTGAGCTAGAAGTTGAAGCCATGGATTCCTCTGGTCATGTTTTTAAATCATACTGCAATTTTTTAACTTAATTTACAGTTTTTTAAGGTGAAATTTGATATCGGTAGACTGTGTCCAAAATATAATGTAGCTCATTGATTTAGAAAATTTCATTTTCTCAAATGTGCAAAACTTTACTAGCTTACAGTTAATTCTTCAAATTGCTTTAAAGATTGTGTTATATTAGCCACAATTGTGTCTCTTCTATATGTATTTTAAGAAATTCGGATTTAAGTGGGGGCTATGTTTAGACAACTATTTGATGTATGAGCATTGGAAAAGTGAATTTCTAATCATTACTTAAAAACCAATATGTTTATGCATTACACATTGGAACTGTTTGAGTCTGACAGTTACATTTTACCTTCTTTAACATTCGTGGAATCAAGGTAATCCAGATTCTAGTGAATGGGATTCAAATTTTCTGCGCAGCCTGGTGTGTTATAGGATGGACAAAACCAAATTATAATAATTCTGAAGTGTTCTAAATAATTTCCTGTTGCATAGGTATGATCTGATGATTTTCACCCTTGCTTCTGGCCAATTATTCGGTCCAGATTACCGGCACGTGGATGTCTTTACAACTTATCATGCTTCACTGGATAGTAAGAGAAAAAAAGATGTCAGGATATATTGAAATGCATTTTTTTTTCATGCAAAAGATGGTAATCATATTACAATCAGATTAAGGTCATGGCATTTAAAACAGATTTGCTCGAAAAAGGAAAAAAGGATCCTTATCTAAAGTTTTGACAATGACTAATCAGGATAGATTCTAAAAAAGCTGCAGAATTCATTCTAACTTTGTGATTTAAGCAGCTTAATTGATTGTTTCTTAATGATTAGTTCTGCTGAATACATACCATTGCATAATACTGCTACACGTATTCTACTGTAGCCCTCTAGGCTATGGTCATGTTTGTCACTTTTCAAGTGGGTACCATACCGTATCTTCCCAAGTCAAGGGTTTTTGATTCGCTTTGCTCTACATTAATAGGGATCAAAAACCTTTCACTTGGGAACCCGGAAGATTGGCATTGTAAATTGCATGTTAAAACTAATAAAATATGTAAATATTGCGTAAAAATCTCTTTTAAATGTTTGTGTCAAACTGTTGAAGTATTGTCTTGATTATTAAATGCGCTCAACAATTTGTGATATCATGTTTTTGACCAATCTGTCAGTTTGTCATTCTTTGGGTTTTTTGAGGACAAATTTTCATAAACTGCTATGCAGTGGGTTTTTTTTTATTAACTTTTACAATTAACATGCATGTTCATAGGAAAACTTTTATTCGGTTATTTACTGTCTTAAAAAGATTTATGAAATTCAAGATATAAATTCTTTCAATGATGCTTCATAACAATAGCTGATTTGCATAGGGTGTACCGGGGCTAAAAGTTCGGTAAACACAATGAACAATCCTGTTTTAAACAACCATTTTCTATGAAATATGAAGGATAAAAGTAACAAATCTCAGAGTTTTTTCCATTTTTGACTAATGAAGTATATCTAGAATGCCTACAGTCTCTCCAAAAACGGCATTAAACAGGCTCTTGACCTCCTCTTTAAAACGATGTCGAATTGAACATAGCTATCGGGATTACTTTTCCCGTTATTAAATATAGAATTTTTAAAAATTGTTTTATTTTCTACATAATTCCTTTAAAAGCCGTAAAATACGGGAAAAGAGTCATCAAATCAATTATGACGTCATAATGGTTCTAGCGCCAAAATAACACTCTGGAATCATTTACTAGATCTTGACCTTTTAAAACCCTTTTGAACCTGTACACTTTTGGCAAATATTTAGTACAAGTACTAGTATAGAACGGTAACAGATTGTCAGCACATCTTTTCATAAACTGCAATAAGCTGTAGTAAAACAGGGACATATTCACTTAAAGTTTCGGGGAGAAAATAATGGGGAAATTCAACAACGTTGGGCAATTTGGAATACTAGTATGATAGAAACAGTTTGTCAGGGCAACTCTTCTTAAACATACATGTAAGAGCTCAGTTATAATGTAAGATTTGCATGTTCAAGGGGCATGGTCACGAGTTTGGTCCAAATTTATTTTACGTTGTTTATGTTTACAATGCTTCAGTAAGGCATTTCTAACAGTCAACAAAAATTTGATTTTTAATGGACAAGTTATAAGCAAAATACAAAGCAAAATATAATTCTTTGTTATGTAAACAAAGCTCAGGCCATGTTTTTGTTTATACCTAAAATAAATGTGACAAACGTTATAAACTGTATATTTAAATTCAAAACGAATAAGTAGAGAGGAATATTTGCTTGAAAAAGTTCTTTTACCGGTATATTGAACCAATGTAAACAAAAACAAGGCACAGCTTTGTTAACATTACAGAGAGTTGTGAGCTCTGTATCTTGGTTATAATTCTGCAACTGACACTCAAATTTTGTTTTATCATTACAAAATAGAAATACATTACTAAAGCATTGTAAACAACTAAAATAGTAAAATAAAATTTGACCGAAGTCGTTAGCATGGCCCTTTAGTAGGTAAATACAGGTATGATCAAAGTACATATATCATATATCAACAATGTACATCTTCCTTTAAACCAAAAATGACTTCAAAAGCTACTTAATTAATAATTAGTGGAAAATTCTGCTTATTTTATTACAGTCCATAACACATCAAATCATTCTAATTTGTAAAGGAATGCTATTTATGTAAAAGGTATACTAGTAAATACATGTGTATGAATGAAATATGCTGTATTAATAGAATTATTAAAAAACTACACATGCTAGTGCTTAATCCCCAAATATTTCAGAAGCCCGACCAAATTTTCAAAGATGTTTTAAAAGTTTCAAAACTCATCATAAGCTGATCATTGATCATGGTACAAGTTTCAGTTTAGTAAAAGTTGAGTTAAAATGATAATTTTTGTAGTTTTATTTTGATTTGGGATCTTTATAGATCAATAAAAATAACACATCGCTTTTGTATAGCAAATAAATGCACACCAATATAGCATTTCAGTAATTAAAACAAGAAAGAGGGGAGAAAAGCGTGCTACGCACTCTCTCACCCTGTATTTATATCTATCAACAGCCTAAAATGGAACGCCTCAACTGCCTTGTGTGGGTGTTCTTCATTATATGATGATACTTCAGCATTTTATGATGATACTTTGGTCCAAAAATGTGCATTCTGAACCCAATCCTTTATGGAACGCCAAATTAACATATATTCAAATATTTGTACCTATCTTCAAATAATTGTACCTATCTTCAATT
>WFKH01011581.1:59438499-59442504 GCA_016163765.1 Magallana hongkongensis | reverse complement strand
AAATAAAAGATGCTACGTGCGTGTGCTGGGATCCCACTGGATGATTGCTCGTGCTCTGATTCCCTTAAAAGGGACGGTAATGTCACTGTATAATGGCGTAGAAGCACCAAAACCAATGGGGGTAAAATAAGTGCCCGCCTACAGGGTTAAAAACAATCAACCTACGACATAAAATGTACTTATAAAATTGACATCAAATTCAGGCGCCTAAACAAGGACGAGTAATAATCGGGTACCACTACTTGGGAGTCGTTTGACACAGAGAGATCTCTTCGCAGGTTCAAACAAATATAATGAAGGTGACCGTGCTTCCATTCCCTCCAGAATCCATATCCCCGAGTTTTACGAAATCACTCAAATTCCATCATTTTATATTTTCATCTACTTCTGCAATGTCGCCACCTTCATATCCCTCATGAACCACCAAAGAAAGCATTTTATTGTTTATCGATAAATGAAACATCGTATAATGTTAAAGTAACAGCACCATAATGAAGAAGTATCAGCATGTAATGACAAATTGGCATCATATGATGAAGAAGTATCAGCATGTAATATCAAATTATCAGCATATAATGATAAAGTATCATATTATGAAGAAGTATTGACTGCTATAAAATAGAAAACTCCTTTCTATGCAATAAAAAACTCGCGTATAAATGCATATAAAATCTACGAAAGCCCATTGAGCTCAATTTCGTAGGTTAAAACAAAATAATTTTTTTTGCGAATAAACGCGTAACTTTCGCAAATATAAAGGCATAACTTTCGCGAATGAACGCGTTACTTTTGCAAATTAACGCGAAACTTTTATGAATGAACGCAGGGTCAGCGAACAAATGAATAATGATGCGCTCTACATCCTTTTCTACCCGGAGCATCTATAACAGTTTTATGAAGTTTTATCAGATTTCTTTACATCTATATATATATGAAAAAAGATTATATTGTCAGTTTGATATATCAACGTAAAACGGATAATATATGGACAATGAATAATAAGTATTTATTTAATTAAGACTAAAATGTGTTTGTTTTCAATCATTGTTATTCATAAGGCTTCTTGTATGAAATGCCAATATTTATGTCTCAGTTTTGCGTTTATTCGCGAAACTGACGCGCTTAATCGCGAAAGTCACCCGTTTAATCGCGAAAGTTACTCGTTATATCGCGAAAAGGCCCCAACGGAACACCATACGTTTTATTTACAGTTGACTGCTTGCAGCCATGTTAATATCCAAACCGAAAGTAGGAATTGGGAGTTCAGGTATTTTCCCATCCATTACGTACAGATTACGAAAAATTACCCCTTTTAGTTCTCGTTTTACATTTACATAATGTAATTTGACAATAATATTATATGTTTGACACTCTTTGAAGATGTGTACTACTTTCAATTTGCACTGAGGTTCGAACTCTGATAATTGAATATGATAGTTGTCCTATTAGTTTACCTTTTAATATAATACTTCCAAATAAACAATAGTTTTGCTGAGAGAGAGAGAGAGAGAGAGAGAGAGAGAGAGAGAGAGAGAGAGAAAGTCTGCTTCTGAGTATATTTATATTAAAATAGAGGCCAATGTATAAACATTGCTAATGTCTGTTGAACAAAACTTTTACATGCAGTACCGACCAGATGCAACCTAATAAACACCACAGCAGACCCCATCTTAACCCAGGGATTACTTTTGGTGTCTGTTTGGGGTCTGCTTTTGAAAATTTAGGTCTGCTTAGAGTTTAATATTACTACAGTGAGGTCGCCAATTCTTGGTCATGTCGCACTGTTTCTTTAATATTTTTCAAAGCTATTCTATTTAAATGTTATACTATATATATATTGGGAGTACATTTTGTGAGTTATTGAGCATTTATTTTGTTTTTTAAAATAAATTCCTGGAAACAATGTTTACCGAGGCATTTTAACATTTAGGTATGGTTTCCCCACTTTCGAATCATTTTCTCCATTTTCGGGTCATGTGACTTCAAAGTGTCAGTAATGTTGGGTAAATGTCTCAGAACACAATTTTTAATAATTTGCAGCATTGAAAAAATAATACCAATCAGAAAATATATTTACAACTACTGATATTAAATCAGGTAACAGGGACCAATTTCTAAATGTAAATGACAGTCGTGATTCAGAATGAAATGATCGTCATTATGTCATCATTGTGACAAACAGAAAAATAAATTCAAAGAAAAATAACAAACAAGATACATAAAATGACACCTGAGTTGGATGGATTATTTTATTCAATTGAATCTCTTTTTTGAACTCTTTCACGTTATCGTAAATCCGCAGAAAATATGTTTCAGGTTTTGTGACCCGCAACTGGGGAAATTCCTTCAGATTGATTAATTATTTGGGGTAAATTTATTTGAGCAGTTATCATTCTGAAAAATTTCTGACCTATAACTGAATGCATGTGCAATATTTTTCATTGATTAGCGCACTCCCACAACCTTCACATCAACCATGCTGCAGCATAAATAATGAAAGTTATAGCATGTCAAAGATGTGTGAAAATCTCAATCTCGAAAGTGCTTGAATTCTAATTTCGTTTCTCGGAGGGTCTGTAAATGTTAATTTTTGAATATCTGACAGAAAGGTCTGTAGTTCGTGATCAATGTATTTATTAAAAATTTTTCTGCTTCTAATTAAACGAGGTGACATGAAACACACATTGGAGATGACCCGGAATTGGCGACTTCACTGTATGGGAGTTCTTGGGGTTTACTATGGGTTTACTCGGGGTCTGCTTAATTATGCACGGAAGTGTGAAGCAGACCTGCCTTTCGTCTTGCTGCCTGTAAGCCTTGTCCCGTGTATATTCCAAATACCGATACACATGTTTATAGACATTTTTGATCATTTTTAAGTAGCGATTGTAGAGTAAGCACATGCATTTACTTTAATAACGAAATGGATGATGTAAATCAAATTACTCAAATTACTTATTAAGATTATGACAAAAATATGGAGCTTAGACCTACTCTATAAAAGAAAAGGCATTCAAGTTCTAAAAATGCCACTATTTGGAGGTTTTGACACGCTTTCGCTATAGTGTAAATCAACCTATTCCAAATATTTAACATACTTAAGGGTTACAAACCGATGTTTTGTTAAATATACATTCTTTTCAATAATTTAAAGAAAAATTATCAGATTTGTTGATAAATTTAATTTTGCAGTATCTTATCTCTCCTCATATAGGCATTTTATATGCCTTATTCACCCATCTTCTTTGTGAGGCACCAATGTACACATGTTTTTAATGCCTTCCTGACCAAGTGCTTCTAAGTAATTATACATTTGCAAAATAAGTACAGTACTGACCAGGCTCAACCTAACAGAAAGTAGACCTCAACTAAGCCCTTGGTCTGCTTTTGGGGTTTACTCAGGGTTGACTCCGAGTGCAGGAAAATTTAACAATATAATATGATGTATATATTAAAAACTCTCTAAATTTCTTCTCATGTAGTAACACAGTTTAAACATGTAGTTCAAATGAAAATACTGTTTAGATAGATCACAGCTAGGGGCATCATATCTGCTCTGCTCTCTATGACATATATATAAATGATAATGTATTATTTATATATATGTCATAGAGAGCGGAGTGGATAAGATGCCCCTGTGGATAGATTGATCATTGTTTGATTTGATAATGACTAAATATGACCTAAACATGTTTCCTGTGATTTTTTTTTCCACAAATGGAACATTGGACAATAAAAATGTTTTTGCTTTTGATGAGTTTCTGACTGACTACGGAAGTGAGACATTTATTCACAGGAAGTGATTATGCAGATCCATGTAAATGTGTTCTAATATCTCCTATATTTTTCACAGTTGACCTATTCAAAATTCTCATTCTCACCTTTGACCTTATATAAGATAACCTTCACTGCAGCCTTATTCACTTTCATTGTTTAGATGCTATTTTGTTTTACGCTTACTCTGTCTCCACAGAGATTTGTGCAAATCTCGATGCTGTCATTTTA
>WFKH01011581.1:59405999-59433499 GCA_016163765.1 Magallana hongkongensis | reverse complement strand
AAAAAAAACCAAAAAACCTATATTGTGGTAAAAAAAAATCCAGTCGGCATGATTTAATTGGGTCGGTCGCGTTAGGGAAAATAAAGTTATTTTTTATTTTGGCCTTATTGATTTTTTATTTTGTTGATGTTTGTTTATGACCTAGTATCATTTAAAGATAAGTATTAAAAAAACTGCGACTCTTGTGATTAAATAAAAGCAGATTGCTACTAAATCATTAATTATAGTCTGTCCCAAGTTATTTTACAATCACATTTGGACGATTTTTAAAAAATACACATACCTGTGAAAGACATTGTGGAAAGGGAAAATATCCAAGATATTTTCACTGACACGTTATCATTTTTCACTCGGAAAAATTCACAGAATTGAAAACATATTTCTTACAGAGATTTATATTGGGAAATGTTGACATCTTTTCTCCATTCAGAAGTCACTTGGAATACCTTGCACAATTTTTCAATGTTGTCATCTGGGTACTTTCAATGTTTGTTACAATGCAAAGTCCCCATTATAAACATTATAATATTTTTAACCTAATAAGCTAGTGGGGGTGTTTCAAAAGAGATATCTTGGAATTTTTTCATACTTTTGAATGAACATTGTTTGAACCCAGAAGTATTTATAAATATCGAGTAATTAAGCAAAATGTGAATCGAGGATATCTTGGTATATGACACCATCAGAGTATAAAATACCTCGACTTTCTATGCTGTCTTCCTAGAGTGAGCAAATTCCTCCTTCTCCTCCTCTGGCGTTTCTTCAAATCTTTAAAACAAACCAATATAGAATAATACAATTAGTTTCTATTATTTTAATTATAGCATGCTGTTTGTAAATACTTTTTAATACTTTCAGCTTTGGAAGATGAAGGTGATAGCCTTCCAAAAGAGCACTTGAAGAAACACAGGACTTTGTTTCTTGAAGAACTAGAACCCACCAAAACAGCTGACTATCTCTTTCAGTATAGTGTGTTTAGCATAGATACTCATGATGAAATAGAGAAAGAAAGTTCAAGGCTGAATAAGGCACAGTTGATTCTTCATCATCTCTCTAAAAAGTCTCCTAGATGTCTCAATATCTTTGGGCAAGTTCTAATACTTTCCAAACAAGACTTTATCATAACAATGCTCCATGAGAGAGAGGGAAGAAATTCCTTAACACCTAAAGGTAAGAGTTTATGTTGTTAATTTGTGTTTTCAACATTGATTTTCTTCCCTCTGATGTCAAGCTAGAATTTCATTAACAAATAACTGTAAGAAATAGTGAAATTTCTCATGAATTTTACTGTGAGACAGAGATAGTTTATTATGGTGCTAGGTATATTCCTGTGGAGCAAGAAAGTCTGCTATCATGCTATGATACTTGTACACAATAAAACAGCTCATGGAGAACCCTGATTCTATTGTCACAATTTAGGGCAAGAAAATGAGTTTTTATTGTTAGAAACTTAAAAAGTTTTTCTGAAAGAGCGATCTTTCTTTTCACAATGTGCGTTCAAAAATTAAAAATGATCTTTACCTTTGACCTTTGACATTTTGATTGTGAGCTGTTTGTAGTTTAATGCATTGATTCTCATACATCAAATAATGGAAAGGATTACAAGTGCTTTTATTTTTATAACCCTCCCCCCCAAATTTTGGTCTTAACCCTAAGACTATACTATACATAGAGATACCTGTAGAAGATTGATCAGTTTTCATTGACAATATCAAAGGTCAAAAGTTTTGATATAGAAACCACAGACCTTGAATAAGACAAAGGCATTGACCTTTGACCTTGAACTTTAGTGTTGGACACTTCTTCAACATTGTACCATAGACCAGACCAAACAGTTCAGAAAAAAATGCAAACTCCCAAGCCTCCCACTCAATTCCAATGAAAATTCATGTAAATTTACCTCAGACTCCATTTTTATTGTCTGCAAAACCTATAGCAGATTGAAAAATTGAAATTTGAATGACTTGTTCAGGTCAAAGATAAGTCACCACAGACTTGGGGTAGGGGGGTTGGTGACAGTGGAACCCTTTCAAAGAAAATGGAGGCTTGAATTGTAAGATATCATAAAAGCAAGCTAGTGCACATATTTAAAACATTTATTCATATCATTACCACTGATTGTGCATAAAGGAAATGTTTTTAAAAAAAATCTGAAAAAAGTATAAAGGTAATAATTTTGTATTTACATACAAAAACAATTCTTTGAAGTATACATGTAGTATACAAATATTTAAGTTGAGTCATACCATATACCAGATAGAGGTTACAAAAAGGGGAAATTATATGATATTTTAATTTTTATTAAATCATTTGCAATTTTTTTTATCTTTTTTTTTTTTTAATTCATTTTTTGTAAAATTTAACTAAAGCAAACTAGTGTAAAAAAGCATGAAAAGATTTGACTGATTTAGAGATAAATAAGTTTAATGTTTGCATAAAACTTGGACATGCAATTATATTGTATTTAACATAGTAAGGCTTAATAGTAAGTAATGAATTCCACCAGACAAAATTGTTGCTCAGGTGAGCAATCTTGCCCATAGGCCTCTTAATGAGTCCCTCTTTTACAATTTCATATGTGTAACTGATTGATAGTTTTAATTTTTAGTGGCTTCTTAGTTCTATGTAATTTAAATTATCTTTGAGAAGACGCATGTATTGGTATATATTACCGGTATATACCTATTCACTGGCTATGAGGACGATAGCAAGTTTATTGTCCCCAAGATAGCAATTATTTAATGAGGCTTAGCCAAGGGAAATAGTTGCTGTGAGGGGGACAATAAACTTGCTATCCTCCGAATAGTCAGTAAATAGGCATTTCAATATAAACTGAAGAAAATTTTATTTGTCAGCGAAGTAGATTTTCTTAACAAATTAGAGCTATCAGACTTTGAATTTAATGTAGCAACTCGGATTACACTAGAGGTGTTCCGAGTTAAAAAATGAGGGAAATCAAATGCCACAGGTAAATATATTTGATGAGTATTCACCATGGGCAGATAGCATGAAAACTATTTCATGGTTAGATGGAGTAGCATGTTTATTCGTTGTAATTTTACAAAGAAATATTCACAGAGATATTATAAATACATATAATTATAACAATACAATATCATATTGTGAGGTATAAATTGTAACATCAAGAGTCATGCAGTTTAAATCTTTTAAACCATGAATCAATTAATCAACTTATTGAAACTACATGTATGTATTGATCAACAAAATGGAACTAAGTTTATTTACTTTTCAAAATTGATTTTTGATCTTTTTTATTTATAGAGCAATGTGAGAGATGTATTCGAATTAACTTTCGATACATTCGTGAAATGCTGCATTTTGACATCACACTTGACACTTTAGTACAAGAGGGAATTTTTGAAGCAAGGCACGAATTTAAGGAGACCACAGTTAACCGAGGAAAGTTGGTGAAGGAATCAATCAGAAAAGGTCCAAGGGCTTGTGAATGTTTGTTGAGATGTCTAGAATCACAGCTGAAAGAAGTATACGATAAAGTTGTCAAGACTTGGAATGATAGGCAAACTGTTGGTTAGTATTATACATGAAAGAGAGAGATTGAGAGACATAACAAAAAAATCTATATTATGCTACTAATCTGTACTTACATTTACATATACATGTATGTATGTACATGTAGGGAACATCTTATATCTAAATGAAATCATTATCTTAATCTGACAGAAAAATGGTATGCATATCACGATCATTATTTCTAATATTACAAAAGTAAAACATAATGTACTTTAATAGGTCACAGCTAATAAATACTCATATGATCATAGCAGAACGGAAATAGCTGAAAGGGTGTGAAACATGAATGGCTGACTACTACATGTACTTGAAAATATTCTTGAATTTGTTTTGATATTATTAAGAAAACAGTTTTTGACTTGGATTTGGGCAACATGATTTGTTTGACCTTCAGACAGAAATGTTGCCCTCTGCCTTCAGCAGAAAAAATACATAACCTGCTAACGCGGGTTATGTAATTTTTTTTCTGCAGTGATTGCTACCTTCATAACTTGCATGAATCATCAAAGAAAGCATTTTATTGTTTATATATACAGTCAAACTTCGTTATCTCGAACTGGTTGGGACTGTTTAAAAACTTCGAGATATCCGAGTATTCGAGATATCGAGGGTAAAATACTTAGAAAATAAGTGGTTGGGACTTACAAATCACTTCGACATATCCATTGTATTCGAGATATCAGTGTTCGAGATATCGAAGTTCAACTGTACATCTTTCTTATAACAAATTAATAAATTGATTGTAAAAACTAAGTAAAATTAACTAAATTACTGTTAATGTACATCAATATGTTAGCTAAAAGAAACAGCCAAATCATCTCCTATTAGAATTGGAGTCTGGCATCATGATTATTTCGTGCAGTTCGTGATTTTTTTTAGGTTGTTGAAGGTTTCGACCAATCGATATTGGGGGCATGTAGATTTCAGTCCTGTCAGTTTCTAAAGAGCTATGAATTACAATCAATTTCCATAAGAAATAGAGGGAATCATATGTGGTGGATGTAAATATATACATATAAATTCTTTTGCCAGCAAACGAACTGAGGGTGCTGCACTACCAGTGGGACTGTCAAACTAAATTGAGGCCATTCTTAAAGCCTATGTGTTTTCATTGCTCCTATGCCCCTAGAGTACTGTATTAAACTGCTGACTTCTTCATGCGTTGAAGTACATATTACTATGCTATTGTTACTCTTATTAAATGTATACAACATACCTTATCAAGAAAAAGGTTCTCATTGTCGCAAATATTCCTCGCGGCTGACCAATATTTGCCATACAGTTTGAATAAAAAAAACAGGTGTGGATAAGGCTTGGTCCCGAACATTAGTCGCCCCAAACCAGTTCATCTCAAGTAAACCGCGAAATTAAAGTTGTTGCAAATAATAGTTGGTTTACAGTATTCAAAGACTTAAAATAAATTTAAAAATCTAATGTTTAGATATTTTGTATAAAAATTGAGAAGGCATTTAAAGAAGATGTGAGTACATGTAATTTTTATTTTAGTGAAAATGTATTAAATCTTAGAAAATCTTCTTCTTTACTCCCACACATGTGGGCAAAAAACTAAATGCATGGTTATGATGTCCACTAATTTCTCTACCTAAATTTTGAATTTCATGGCCCCTGGGTCAGGGGTTCAGAACCAGGGGGGGGGGGCATATGGTCATATAGTGTTAATGCATATAATGTTTAAAAATCCTCTTCTCTACTCTCACACATCTGTAAGAAAAACTGACTTCATAATTATGTTTACTAGGAAGCCCTCTAATAATTTCATGTCCCCTGGAGTATGGGTTTTGACGCTAGGGCAGGGCCAAAATGGATGTATAGTGTTAATGCATATAATGTTTAAAAATTATCTTTTCTACTCCCACACACCTGTAAAGAAATCTGAATTCATAATTTTGTAGACCAGGAAGCCCTGTACCAAAATTTTAAATTTCATGTCCCCCGAGGTAGGGGTTCTGACTCTAGGGCGGGGCTAAAATAGTCATATAGTGTTACTGCATTTAATGTTGAAAAAATCATCTTCTTTACTTCAGCTAATACTGAAGAAAAACTGACTGCATATAAAGAAAGAAAATAAAGCTATCAAAATTTTAAATTTCATGTCTCCCAATGTAGGGATTTGAATCTAGGGCAGGGCCAAAACACTCATATAGTGTTAAGGGTAGGGGTTCTTAATGCAGGGTGTGGTCAAAATGGTAATTTAGTGTTAATATATATAATGTTTAAAAAATGTCTACTGACACAGAATAAAAACTGACTGCATATTTAGAAAAAAAAAAATTGAGCTGTCATGTAAGGCAAGGGTTTTAGCTGGGAGGGGGGTATAAATTTGTCTTATAATTTTATTCTGCTCAGGAATTTTAATGAAAGAAATGAGTAAATTCACAAATATAGAAAAGACTAAGAATGGAGCTGTCTATCAAAGTTAAGAGATTGTGAAAGCATTTGGAAAGAGTTCAAAAGGGGGGGGGGGGGGGGTAACAGTTAATGGAGTTATCTTCCCATGCTTCTTCATAATGGAGTTATCTTCCTTTGCTTGTTGATATTAATAATTAAGTATTGAATAAAATGTAATTATAAAGAAGTTGTATGATCAAAAGAGTTATGCAAGTATTTTATCATTTGAAACAAAAACAGTTTTTGAACTTTCTAAATAAACAAATAGACTTGTTAATAGTAAAGTAATAATTGGCTAACTGAAATCACTGATATAAAGGTAAAATGATTTTGGTTTAAATGCCAGATGGTGATTAATTGTCATCGAAGGTTGAATATTCATAAGCTGGAACAGGAGAAGTGAGTAACTCATGATGGCTTTTAAAGTTGTTTTTTTTTTTTTTGTTTATCGCAAATCCAACATGGATGTACATGCTACGGCCGATATTGCATTGCATTGAGTGATGACACTTTCTAATCGGTGTGAATTTCAATTGCGATTTGGAACAAAGACTCTGATTTCCGCATTTATATAGACCCGCCCATTTATCGAATGCATGTAGAGAACATGATGCTAACACGTGGAAACAAATGTCGGAGAAAGAAAAGTTGTACTTGTAAAAAGTTACATACAGAGTTATTTTAGAACAAACGGGGCAATGTTTACGTACATGTGTAAATAAAGTAAGAGAAAAAATTAAAGAAAAAGTTCTCTAAAAGCTGGGATGGGCTCATACATGTAATCGTTATAGATTAAAGTCACAGATTGTACTTTGCTCATCGAATAACATACGTTATTCAGCTCATTGTGAAGAAATTCATCAGAAACTGTTTGGTGAACAAATATATTTTACGTTACCTTTCATATTGTACCATTTGTGGAAAATCGCATGAGTTGAACAGACTGGTTTTCCTCACAAAAAGCTTGCTGCAAAATGCAGATCCATGGGAAAGTTCGGGTTGACACACAGTGAAATCCATTAGACATTTTACAGCATATGTCTTCACTTATTTGCTTATATTTACATTTTCCAGTGTCTTGCCTGTGATAACACTACTTATCGATTTTGTACTATATAACGCATAACTTCAAATGACGCCAAATTGAGGCGCCAGCGGGGTTTGCTTATTTATATTAAAATATTTAATCGTACGATGGCTTAAAATTATGTAAATATAAGTAATAAGGAATCATTCTTTGAATATTATGAGGTGATAATTTCGGTCGGGGCGTGATCAAATCTATCATAAAGCCCTTTGGGCTTTATTGGATTTGATCACGCCCCGACCGAAATTATCACCTCATAATACTCAAAGAATGATTCCTTATTCCATAAATAATTAATCTATACTGAAAATCTTTGAAACATCATCACCAGCTCCGTAAAATGAAGAAGTGTGGTTTGTTTATAAATATAAAACTGTAAAATGGCGACTCGATCTGCACGTGAATTTTACAATCCGAGGTCGGTTAGTGTGTTTGAGAAGAAAGTCAGCGGCAAGTAAAGCGTCAACATCAGTAGTAAATATTGTTTGATGAATATTGAGGTACATGTAATAAAATTAATGTTTCTAAAGACTAAGTGAGTTACAAAATAAGGTTAATCACAGATCAGTCCAAAATTGAACACGATTGTGCTGTAAATTTCCAAGTTTTGTGTACATGTTTGAAAACACATGCACACTTGTAGAAGTGTGTCATTGAACGGTTGAAGTTCAATAAAATGCAATACTTATGTAACATTTATTGTCAGTATCTGTTGTGAATTCTTTGGAATAAGCTCAACAAAAAATATACTGCCTCAACTTAAATTGATGCGCTAAAAAGGATTGAATTTATCGATGAAGCATTGTGCTGAAAAATATAACATTATGGGAAACCTGTTTCAACAGTGTATTTTTGACAATTGTTTACACCATAAAAAACAAAAAGCGATGATTGTGAGAACTCTTAGTCAATTATTGCAATGATTTAGTTTTTGCAGTCCTGATACAGGGTAAACGACACAGTTAGCAGTTGGTGCATAAATTATCAATACCTCGGTACAGGTAAAAGTGGGCGGGTACTAAACAGCCAATGAAAATGCTTGTTTCAAAAACTGCAATTCGCGACCCAATAGTGTCATCACTCAACACATCACTTTATCGGTCGCAGCGTGTACACCCATGTGAGATTTTTAATAAATGCCCACAGGGAGAGTTTCTGTCTGCCACTGGGGATTGGGGATGGGAGGTTGTTTTAAATAAAACATGTATACTAGCCACCTTGTTTTACTTTATCTATGAAAACATATACACATAAAACCTATCCTGAAAGTTAACAAATATGGGAAAATTATTTTCTATCAGAGTCTTGCACGTACTTTTCAATATCAGGTCATGAACTCTATTATGATCTTTAAGTTTTTCACTAAAATTATAGGTTTCTTTGTCCTTTTTGAAAGATTTTAGGCAGGGAGGTGGTCGTCATTACAAATTTATAATTTTCCTACTCCAGAATAAAACTTAAATGCATATATGAGACTCCTCGAAAAGTTTGTGTATGGGTTATATGCTACTCAGGTGACCATTAAGGCCTATTGGCGTCTTGTTGTGTCAACCAAATGCTTTGAACTCTTTATTTTATCTATTTCATGTCATATTTGCATGAAAAATGGTCAATTTCTAGAAATAATATGTGTACAGTGAAACTTCTCAATACCGGCACCCCAGATAACTAGAAACTTCTCCAATCAAGTCAATTTTTAAATTTCTAACCTATTATTTTACTGTAATGAAAACTAAAGGAACATTGGCACATTGCTTAATTAATTGGTGGGGGCCAGGGGCTTGTGATGAAACTGACCTATAGTTAAATTTTAGGCACGATGGAAATTTTTAAATGAAATAGGCACCAGATCTTTTGCTCTTTATGAGATAGGATGAATTTTAGGGGTTGAGATTTTGACAGTACATGTGGTATGTTTATGAGAATGACTATTTGCTTGTCCATCTGTTTTTGTTGCACTTTTCAAAACAATCAGGCTTAGATACTCATGCCAAAATATTCCACACCCATTTTACTTACAATTGAAATGTACATTCAATGTTATTTCTGCTATTTTCTTATTTGTTTTTTTTAATTGGATTTTTTTCAGATCTCAGAAGACAAATTAATATCACAATAAAAAGAACTGACTTGACTCGGTTAGAAAATTTTTTTATCTACGAATTAGAACCTTTAGAATTGAGTGATATTCTCTTCGAAGAAAGTGTCCTGACAGTTACAGAACATGATGTAATTGAAGAGCATCGAAGCTTAAAAAGAAGGAATGAGATTTTGTTAAGATGTCTGAAAGAACAACCTGAAGATCAATTGTATCTTTTTGTGTATGCTTTGATGGAAGGTAAAAAAGATTTTATCTTAGAAGAGATACAAAAACAGCGAACAGAACACAGTGATCAAATTTCAGGTATTTTATACTATGTCTTCTGCAAGGTAATTGAAGGACTTAAGTTTCTTCACAGTTTTCATTTTGATTGAAATGCCTATCTTAATATATGACATCTTTCTGCCATTTATGCACATTCAAAACAGCCTATTTCAAGCAGTTTTCTTTCAGAAAACATAAAATGCAGGCTTGAACAAACAAACATATTTTCATTGTCAATCCAAGACTAAAACCTAACTGAAAAAGTTTGCTTCTTTAAAGCTGCTCTATATTCCCCATTCAAAAAAAGTTTGTAGAAAAATGCTTCTTGCCAAGTGCAAATATATGAAATAAACAGATGAGTAATATATCTTATATCAACTTTTCTACAGAAAAGTAACAAAACAATCTAATATTATCTGAATCACTTAAAAATATGTGGGAATCATTAGGGCCAAATTTGACTCTTACCATACATTATAATAAGCTTCATTGCACATACGGGTAGTACCATGATGAATTACAGCAATGGTGTTATACTGTATTTTTAGATTATATTTTTGCAATTGAATAAGTTTGCATTCTTATCCACAAAAAAATTACAAAATTATTATAAAAATTATTGTTTTTATTTTTAGCTTGTGTAGGTTCTGAATCACAGATTTCTCTTGTGGCTGATAAAGGTGTTCCATTGTTAGTATCAACAGGTATGATTTAAAACCTGTACAATTTACACCATCATGTATGTTCAGTTCTGTCTATGTGTCTTAAAGTTCCTATCATTTCTAACCATAAATATACTTTATTTCATTTAAGGAGTGATTCCAAATATGGACCTTAAAATGATAATAGAAGAAAAGGACAATCCTGACTCAAATATCAAAGGAATCGTCAAAGTCATCAACAGTGACCCAAGATTTAAGATTGAGGTTGTACAGGACACACACATGGCAATCAAAGATGCAACAACTGGTTCTATTGTCATTCATTTATGTCCACTGACAGACAATGCTGTTTACAGATTTTTAAGAAAAGATGGCAGTGTGATACAGAATATGATAAAAAAGTTGTTCACATCTGCAGGAATACATGAACTGCTGAAGAAAAGAAGAGAATTAGAAATTGTAGTAAAAGTCATTGAAAAAGAACCAAGTCCTGATGAAAAGGGTACTGTATATCCAGTAGTTCTCTGTTTTACATCAAAGAACTCCTGTTCCTTTCACAGATTGTTAAACCAGATTTATTATTCAAACAATTTTTACCATTAATATATCCCTTATGATATAATTATTACTTCCTTGAACCTTGGCAAATGAATATTTGTGATCACGGAAGTTATAGCTTTGTTTTATGTTTCCAGTAAGTCGCTCTCAGGAGCCAGACGATATAATAAGAAGAAAGATCCAGAAAAATGAGACGTTTCTGGTTGATGAGTTAGAACCCTCCCAGCTCATGACTTATTTACTCCAGAATAAGTGTTTAACACCTGAAGACAAGTCAGAAATTGAGTATGAGGGAGGGAGGAAAAAAAGAGGATTAAAATTACTTCAAAAGATTCGAACATCAGAAAACAAAGAAATCTTGGTTTCTTTCATAAAGTACCTGCAGTCTATTTCAAGAGGTGACCTCATAGAAATGGTTCAAGCCACTGTGAAAGATAAAGACATTCACAAAAGAGCAGGCATGTCATGTTTGAATCAAATTTTTGAATGCATATTTGTTTTGCTTAAATTTTTGTTATGTCCATAACTCGATCCAAACAAATTCTGGCTTATAGTCTGATTGCAGAACAAGAAGGTAATAAATAAGTTTGACAATTTTAATTTTTTAAAGCTATATACATGCAATAATTTGCATTAATTTTGAATGGCAGTGAAAATGCATGTGTTTGTTTCCTTATAAAAGTTACCTTTATTCTCTAAATAACAATGCTGAATTCCTCCATGTTACAAAGATATCAAATTTTACTTGTTTATGTTCCTGCAAGGAAAGTAATGCCTTCTCATGAATATTGATGAAGGAATAGCGAAACCGACCTCAATGCGCATGTCCGCTGGAAATCAGGTGGCCTTTGTTGTTTGCTAAATTACATATCCGTCACGATTCAGATTAACTTACCTTTGCATGTTTTAAATGGATTAAAACTCACACAAACTAAAAATAGCCCTATGGGGAAAACACATACATTGTATCTCATTGTTCCAGGGAAGTATATACATGTATGTCCCTGATTGCTCTTATGCTTTTGTTTTTGTTTTATTTAGCCGTTCTTGTATACAGGACCAATTTATGCTTTTACTGAAGACATTATATTCTTTCCCTTTGAAATCAATGCAACGTACAATTGCAAAGGGTTGACCCTCCACCCATTTTGTATGATAGTCTAAAATTAGCTGTCCATATCATGTTATAGATTGATATTCAAAAGGAGGCATTACTTTCCTGGCAGAAAATAAATAATTTTTATTATTCAAAATTTGATGTCTTTGTTACGTGATCGAATTCAGCATTATAATTTACAAAATAGAGGTAACTTTTATAAGTAAACAAAAACGTACGGTTTAACCATCATTCAATTTGACATTGATACAAATTATAGTGTGTATAGCTTTAAATTTTACGAAATTCACTCAGAAAAATCAAATAAACTTATGGTTTGATTATACATTTCTTTTAATTTTTAGAGAAAATAAAGGAAGTACTCTTGCGAAACTTTATGGACATAGTGGATGAAATTGAGGTCAACGTCATACATGAAACATTGCAGAAATTCGAAGCAATTCATGACCTACGGGAAGACATGAAAACTTTTCTCCCGGAGTCTGGAAAATCAAGGTCTGAGAGAGCACACAATTTTTTGACATTTGTCTTCAAACACGATGAGTATGTGATTGAGCTAGAAAATGTCTTAAGAAAAAGTAACATGGATCATTTGCTGGAAGTAAAAGGAAAGACAGAAGGTAAACATGAACGAATTTTGGAATCGAATCTAATTCACAAATACCTATGTCATGGGTAAAAAACCTGGGTACATTGGAATAGAATCTTATTAACTTAAATTTCAGAAATTGATATGGAAGCAGTTGTTTGATGAATTAAGTTTCAAGTTTATTCTTACCATATGATCTGCAGGAGGTTCAAAATGTAAAACAAAGATATATAAGATAGAAAAATTTAATGTGCAAGTTAGCTTAAAATGTTTTAGTGTTTTTATGCTCTATGTCCTATTAAAGGACATATCGCATGTTTCTAAACTATGGGACATTTTACATTTTTTGCCTTCCTTGTGTATATACTAATTACTTCTAACAGTTTGTTAGCTGTATAAAAGCGGTAATTAGCCATAATATCAATTTAAATCATTGCCCCGATCGTATAAAAACTCGTTAATTAGATAGCGTGTCACGTGGTACGGTGACGTCACATGCGACCTTCTTCGAACAGCTGATTGTAAACAAATTGTAGGATTAGCATTATCTTCTTTAAATCTGAGACATTTTTTCACCATGTACGATGGGTTATTTTCATGTTGAATAAATCAAAAGAATCTTATTATTCAGTCGTACATGTTTGAGCCACCAGTACGGGTAAAAAACGATTTTATACTCGAAGAAGTAACGATGAACTCGGCAATAACGATCAAATTGATCGACGTGTAAACATCGTAAACACAACTTAGTAAGGAATTTAGCTAAAAAAAAAATAACGGTAACAGGTGTTTATTTTATTAAAATCTACAATTATTCTGTTTTTTGGGAGTTCTTTACGACTCGGATTGTTCATTGTTGTAAAACAGTGGTGCATAAGAAGTTTGTTTCTTCGGCCGTAACTGGTCACAACTTTCTAAGGTTCTTTACTTCATATTACACTGTATATATAAATATATATAGCAGGAAAAAAAAACGTTTTCCTTAATTATTGTTTTTTCTGTAAGATCCCATAGCTCCGTATTTTATCTATTTACGTAAAAATGTACATCAACAAACTTTGTCTATTTCTCGGGTAAACATTCAATATCAACAACTTGACTTCTCCCACAAGAAATAAAACTCACAGAAATCTCACATACCGTACTTATAATTTCTGCAGAGGTGAGCTATAATGAAGAAATCATTTATACAAAACACACGCATACATGTATGTATAGTTTAACAATATCAGTAAGAAAACAGCAAATGAAGCGAGGCGTTATCCAAAATGGCGTTCTCCCTTGTTATTTTCCTCCGATGAACGTGCGTTTTGTTCACAGGCTGTTCATAAACTTCTATTTTTCTCTTTGAAAAATAAATACGATTTGTTTAGGAAACTAATATCACAAAAATATACCATATACTTAGTAATATATTTATTAAATGTTGATTTATAAATCCTCTCGTCGACAGATAGGCCCCTGTTTGATACATGATTTCCGCTTACTTTCGTAAGGGAAACTTTTTAAAAAATCAACCGTCCAAATCCCCATTTTTGACGGCTAGAACATCCGCAGGAGACGCAAAACACCATCATGTCCCGTTATCGACAATTTCATAGGTGATAATTAGTTTAATTGTCGTTTAAATCTAATCCAATTACATAGACGGCTAACAGCACCTTCTCGCTCGAGGTCGCATGTGACGTCACACATAATGGCGGGTAGATCGAGAGAGAAAATATGCATATCGCGACATTTGAATTTCATCGCCTTCAAACTAACGAATTAGCCAGATTATTTTGTGTAAACGATGATAAACTTCATTTTTAATGAGTATAGAATGATTTTATTAAAAAAATTCCGAAAATTGAAAAACATGCGATATGTCCTTTAAGATAAGTAAAACAAGAGATATGGGAGTGAAAGACTTTTCATTGATATATTTATGATTCATAGTTATAATATATTTCCACAATTTATATGGAAGTACCTAATCTTGATTTAAATCATAAAATGCATGATATTACCTGTGATAAAAATTTTCTGTATTTTTTTTCAAACATGATCCTTAAGGGGGTCAGGGAAATGGGACTGTGACGGAGGGCCCAACTTCAAATTCACTAATTCTCCAAAATGTGATGGATCTTTTTAGCTCTCCTGAACAAATATTAAATTTTGTTTTGAAACAAATGAGCTAATTTCAACCAAACTTGGTACATTCTAAATGCCTTCAATGGGAAGGGCCAGACCCCCTTCCAGTAGGTATGATTAGAAAAAAATGAAAATAGGGTGTGTTGTTTGAAATTTTCTTTCACAATGCAAATAATCAGAATTGAAAAAAAAGTTTTATGTTAGTTTCCTTAGAATTAGTAGATTTAAGTTAATTCAAACTACCTGTATGACCTTCAGGGGTCTGTTAAGATCCCAATAGAGAGTCAAAGTGCATAAAGAAATAATTAAATGTTTAAAAACATGAAGGCTACAATTTGTTGATTCATTATTAAGCAAGCAAGGTTTTTTTTTACCTGACTAAAGTTAGTCAGATGAAAACATTTGTGGTATATACAAGTTTTAAGTTTCTTTGAACAGTAACATTATACATAGCTAGGACTAAAGTTGAGCATGGTTGTTCAGGTAAAAAAATAAATGTGGCCCATTGAGAAGTATGGGCAAAAAATACTTGTATCTTTTTGTTGGACTCAAGGTAATGCATGTTTATTGTTAAATGAAATTGATAAGCAAATACAAATTTTATTTGTTGTATTGCATTTGATTTAATAGCTAATTTTGTCAGAATTTGGCAATAACTTATCCGAAATAGTCAGTGGTCCATTGCATGGCCTTTATTTTCATGTGCCACTGACACATAAGAATATGACTTTTAAACAAAAAAAAACCCCAAAAAAAAAAACCAATTATGATCTCCCAGTATCAATATCACTTATTGATTTCTTTTTAACATTCTTAAAATTATTGCTCAAAAAATTTTATTTGTGTTTTGATAACCTATTTCCTATTTCAAAAAAGGAGAAGAGGATGTTGAGGAAAATTTACCATTCACAGAGAAAGGTGACAAAGAATTGAGTTTGAGTACCAGACCACCAAAATATGCAAAACTTTCATCATCCTCACAATTTTTGACAGAGGAGATTTTGCAAGGCAAGTATTTGGCATTTTACAATAGAAAGTCATAAGACTCATCAGTGCTTTTGTTTATGGGTTAAAATTGGCAAAAACATTTGTGGTAAATTTCAGTAAAATTCATGTAAATTGTGGATAACTTTTAGGACAAAAATACTTTAGCATTCTTCATGATATGAATTCGACTTAGTCAGGAAAAAACTTTTTTCCTTTAAGACAAATTAACTTCATATTTTATCTGTTAATGAAATTTTTTCAGACTCCAAAGAAAAAACCCCACAGAAAGCAAAACTACTGAAGGAAGGAGTATTGTTTGACTGCAAATTCAAAGTTGTTTTGAGGAAGGAGGAGGAAAATAAAGGGAAACTATTATCTGAAATATTTTCTAAAGGTAAATTATTACAAGACTTCAGATGAGACTGAAAATATGTAATACGGATTAAAAAAAAATTCAAGACAGACAAAGGATGTGGCAATAAAGTCACTTCAAAGTTGACATAAAATTACATTTTGTTAAAAGTTAAATACATGTATTTTGCCCACTTTTAAGGAGGTTGGCACCTGAGATAATAGTAATGTCAATCATTCGAAAACCACTTGGATATAAAGATGGGGACCTAAAATGTTCATTTATTTTATTTGTGACCCATGTCACATTCCATTTTTTGGAAATGGCCCCAAACAGAAATGATAATTTTCCTGAAATTTTGCTAAAATTTGACATGGAAATTTATAATTTGAAGAAATCAAACAAATATTTATAGTTTGAACTATTATTTAGTTATGATTTTAATACAGTATGAAGTTGAACACCTGTAGTGACTAAAAAAGTAAAATCTAAGTCAAAGTTGAAAAATTCTTGCTTTACTGGTGGCTTCAAAGGCCAGTACATAATGAACACAACAACATATGTTACACGATTTTGGAGTAATCAAATTATAACGCGAATAAAAAAAATTATAGTAATGTCATCTTTCCAAAACTTTGCATACAAATAGACACACATTTAATGTCTCATTTAAAAGTAAAACAAGTAGGGGTCACATCTCAAAAATTTGAGATATAGCATGAAATAAGCTAATTTTAGACCAAAATTGGAGTAAATTTTTTCTTAACTTCTATGAAATATAAGCTAAATATGCCAAAATATATCGATAGAATTATCAAAATATTGTTTAAATATCTTTTATAGAACATCATGAATCTATCGTTATACACAAACTATCTAGAAGTTTGGTCTGCGCTGAAAATTAGGAAGCTAAAGTAACAGTACTCTAAAACTAGTGAGCTATGAAAATCGTTCATTTCCTTCTTGAAAACCTTCCGCCACAAAATGTAGTCCCTTACTAAACTCTGTAAAAATGTAATTTTTTAGAAACAATTTTATTCAATAAAGTTAATTTGGCATTGTAAACTGTAAATATATTACTAGAATTAATATGTGATGCAGAATTTTCAGACTAGAGGTGATCCAAAATGGCTACCCAAAACCTAAGGAGCGAACCTCTTTAAGGCTTGGATAATCAAATTTTGTCAGTTAATTAATGCATCTTGGGATCTGAAGATTTGTTGACCCAAAGGTTGCTCACAGTTACTTTATTTTTTAATTTTACACCTTTTTTTTAAAAATTTGTTTTGGATGCATATCTTTGGCAAGTTAAGGCCAAGGATTATTAAACTTTGTCAGTTTATGCATCTCAAGGTCTCAGGGTCTATGAATAAAAAAGCAGATTACAATGACCTACTTTCATAATTTTATGGCATTTCATTTAAAAGTATTTAAACTAAGTATTGACAACCAAAAGCTTAAAATCATCAAATGTTCTAATTCAATAGATTTTTCAGTCTTGTGTGTGCCAACTTAAAAGTAGACCAGTATGACCTACATCACACATGTTAACTCTACCATTTATGCGGAAGTCTACCGCTTTTTAACTCTGTCTCCCACATACCGCTTTTATTGAAAAATCTATCGCATTTTTCAAATATGTTAGTTGTTTTTTGGAAGTCATTGTGGTCCATAAATGTCATGGGGTTTGAAATTAGCATGTGACTTGAATAGCATCTGTTTTACATTGAATGATGAAAGAGGCCACTTCCAGTGATTACATTAGTTACAAGACATGTCAATATTATCCTCGACAAAAGAAAAAGAAGTGTTGCCATTCGACACATGGCTTTATCGATGACTTAAAATATCATTTAACTTGGCCATAACAGTATACTTGACTTGCATTTCATTGCAACACTGCATGATTTGTGATAAGCATGTAAAAATTGTTTTTTTTAATGAAAAAGAATATATGATTTATTACTAGTTCTTCCTTTCTGTTTATTAATGTAAATTTTGGCAACTTAACCTATTTTTACTGAACAATGGCAATTGTTAATGTCTCTGCACACAAAGATATTTTTCCTCCAAAAAAAAAGCTTAGAACCATTTTAATAAGACCTTGGACTTACAAGTGAAAAATGACCCTGGTTTCAAAATATACAGTAATACACGATTATAGCGAACACGCTTATAATAAATTGACGCTTACAGTGAAGTGATTTTCATTCCCCGTGACTTTATTACATGTTGTAAACATGACGAATTTAACAAATTCCTCTTATAACGAAGTAAAATTACCCGTCCCTCGCACTTCGTTATAAGCATGTTTTACTGTACACAAATTGTCTAGCTCAAAGCTAGACAAATCTTGTTGATTCAAAGAGCCATGGCTGAGTGGCCATCAATGAAATAGACAAGCCTACGTCACACTGCTGTTCAACACAACTACCTTAAGTCCAGGCTCTTGCTAAAATGGTTCCAATAAATTTTATGGTAAATACATGCAAACTTTTTTTTGCATATATTGATATTGCTAAATCTTTTAAGTTTTTTAGCTCACTGAGACAAAGTCTGGGGGAGCTTATGCTATACCCTCGGCGTTGGCGTCCAGACAGGGTTAAAGTTTTTGCAGGTGCCTGCTGATGATTGTATCTTAGTTACTGCTGGTCTTAACTTCACCAAACTTGCATGGATGGTGCGTCTTATGATACTGATGCACCAGACAGGCTTGGATGCTGAATCTGGGTCCTAAATTTCAGATGCTGGATGAGGTTAAGGTTTTTAGAGCTGGTTAAAGTTTTTGGAGCAGGTGCCCTCTAATGATTATATCAGTAATTACAGGTCCTAACTTCACCAAACTTGCGTGGATGGTGTGTCTTATGATACTGATGCACCTGACAGGCATGGATGCTGAATCTGAGCCATTGGTTTCAGATGCTGGATGAGGTTAAGGTTTTAAGAGCTGGTTAAAGTTTTTGAAACAGGTGCCCTCTGATGATTATATCTTAGTTATTACAGGTCCTAACTTCACCAAACTTGCATGGATGATGCATCTTAAGATACTGATGAACCTGACAGGCTTGAATGCTGAATCTGAGCCATAGGTTTCGGATGCTGGATAAGGTTAATTTTTTTTGGAACAGATTACATGTTTAAGAGATAATAGTTTTATTTCAAACTTGCATAGTTAATTAAACTATAATATGAATGAATCACCGAGGTAGCTTCAGATGCAGAGCTTGATCTCCATTATCAAGGATGCTAAAAAATATATCTTAGTTAGGCCAAATAAAAAAATAACTGTGGTTCCAGTAACATCTAAAAAAAAATTAGGGTAGGTAGGTAGGGATTTTTTTTTATTTTTTATTATTTTTTTTTTTGAAATGTATAAAATGATTTTCTTAGTACTACAGGTAACTAGCACTGCATTGCAGATGGCATTTTTATTATAGTGATATAAATATACTAATTAAATGAAGATTGGTAGGGAGCATCTAGCTTTTAACTATGACACGAATATTTTTAAATAAAAAATTATTAAAAATAATTTGTTTAAAAACAATTTTCGGTATTAATTAGGGCTGGGACGATTCAGAGTTTATTTGATTTGGTTCGAATTTGATTCAGAATGCTATGGTTTGTTATTTTTTTTATTCGGTTCAATTAAACAAAGGTCAATCTCAATATTTCTCATTCTAAATTTAAAAAAAAAGATCTTTACCTTGCAGATTCCATATAAATTCAATTTAGGGACCAACTTGGAGCAAAATTTAAGGGAGATTCACTTCTATCTAACAAAAAAAAAAAATAGGGAGAAGCTTGAGAAATCAGGGAGACTTCCATTTCTTGACAATAGCATAATGCTAATAATGATATACAAAGATTAAGTCTTCAATAATTTAGATTGGATTAAAAACAAGTCAATAAAAACTAAAACAACAATCTAATTTTTTTTTTAATTATCCAATTTGTTGAATTTAATTTTATTGATGTATTCATACATTTTATATATGAAATGTTTTGCAATTGTGTTAGCTTAATGACAAATAAAATCAGTCTTTGTACTTTGGTGTACTTTGGAGGTATTAGTCCAACCCTTTGACCCAATTACAACCGTTATGCAGAGTAACTTGAAAATAACTGTTAATACATTGTTTTATGATTATTTCAGCATTAATTTGGCAGTGTTATAAACTAATCACAAGCTACAAACTAATTATAATATGAACACTAGAAGAAATAAACATCGGTTGTAATTTTCAATGCACAGTGTGTGATTGCATTACCCGTATTTGTAACCCCTATAGATAAGACAGTCACAAGTTGTTAATCACAACAGGGGTTAACTGAGGCTGTAAAAACGCCTTTTGAAATTGATAATCATCATTTTATTGCCTTGGGGTTTAATTTACTCGATTGTGAACTCAGAATACAGGGCGACTTCAACATCTATTTCGAGGAAAATTCCGGCGAAATTGCCGATCAAAAAGCGAGTATGTCCCCCCTAAATTGGTCCTAATTTATTTATTGTGAGGTACACAAGGTACAAACAGTTCTTGATTTATCTTCTTTTCAATCAACTGATAGGAATTTTAATTTATTTATCATTTAATTTAATTTTAAAAAATGTTTCCACACTAATTGGAGGCCGCCATTGCTGAAACTAAATCTAATATTAGAGTTGATGACGGAAAGCGGGAAAAATTCCGGAAAATTTTGAAAATTGGCGAAAAAAATGTTCAGGGTCGGGGGTATAAAATAGGGACGGTCGGGTGACCGGAACCACAGTTATTTTTTTATTTGGCCTTATTACAGGTCCTAACTTCACCAAACTTGAATGGATGGTGTGTCTTTTGATACTGATGCACCTGACAGGCATGGATGCTGAATCTTAGCCATAGGTTTCGGATGCTGGAGGAGGTTAAGGTTTTAATAGCTGGTTAAAGTTTTTGAAACAGGTGCCCTCTGATGATTATATCTTTGTTAATACTGGTCCTAACTTCACCAAACTTGCATGGATGATGTGTCTTATGATACTGATGCACCTGACAGACTTGAATGCTGAATCTGAGCCATAGGTTTTGGATGCTGGATGAGGTTTATTTTTTTGGAACAGGTCACATGTTTTATAGATAATAGCTTGCATAGTTGATTTAACTATGATATAAATGAATTGCAGAGGCAGCTTCAGATGCAGAGCCTGATCTCCATTATCAAGGATTAGGGCTGTATCAATATATCGATATGTACCGGTATAGGCCTGTCAAGCGATATTCGATACACAGTTTTGACGATATGCCGATATAAAGTCGGGTTCGAAATTTGCGCTTTTACAGGTCGGGATCAAAGTTTTTAATTTAGAAATGGCTTCCTGTAACTAAAGCACGAGTAGAGTCTGGGATATTTTAAAGAACAAGCTAAAAGAAAATCACTGAATGTTATGTATGCTTTGAAAAAAGACTGGTCAGACAATAAATATAATAGTTAGAGCAAGTATGATTGTTTATTACTCCACCGTAATACTAAAACACGCCTGCCGGGGAAAGCATGACTGCGGAGAAAATCTATACGCCTGTCGTTTACCTGATGGATAATTTTTATTCTTTCTTTGAAATTTAATTTTATGTAACCTAATTTATCATCAAAGGAATATAAAGTTGACTTCATAATAATTAGTTAGCACAAAATTAGGAATAATGTTCAATGTTGGTAAAGTTGGATACATATTGTAACTTTTAAGTATAGAATTCATAAGCCTACTGAAGGAACCTGTAATTTTTTTTCTATGACATGTTTTACTCTATATTCAACTGAATAACAACTCCCCTAAATATGAAATGTTAAAAAGGAAACGATATTTTAAATTGAAAGAAAATTAAACACGAAAGTGTTGAGCCCTGAAATTGTAAAATTCCTTGTATTTCAGAATAAAAAACTTGATTTAAAAAGGAGCTGAAGCATTGTTGAGAGTTTTCATGCTTATAAATACTTTTTCATGAATAACTGAGTAACTACTCCCTGAACATTTATATCCTTTTTTTCAATAAACAGTATGACAATGATCAGTTCATTTATAATAATTATCTCATATTAATCAGTACATATGTCCCTGATAATATATGGAAATATTATAAATTACCTATTATATAAACTATTCTTTTTCTATTACTTTCATTGACTCAAACAGGACAGAATGAGTGTTTGTTTGGTTATTATTTTTCAAAAATTCAATAAAAGATCTGTAATTTTGGTTTATTATAGTACTTTATCCTTGAAAATGCTAAACTAAATTGTAAATCCAATATATTGGATATCGCATCTGAAAATATTGTATTGTATTGTATCGGAAAATCTATACAAATACACACCCCTATCAAGGATGCTAAAAAAAATCTCCTCACTCAAACCTGCTTGATAGATAGATGTGTTTGTTGTTAAAAGATATAACATGATTCCTTTGGTATAGTATTGTATGATATGATACACTATTGTTTAATATGATACAATATAATATCATATGTTATATGATATTTTGTTTTATCAATTTTTTTTATATTTTATGATATGGTAATGTATCATGATACTGTTATGTATAGTATTGTATATTATGATACAATATTGTATAATATGATATTGTATTATTTATTATTTTATCACATTATACTGTTACATATGATATTGCAATATATAATATTGTATCTATAATATAATATTGCATATAATATTGTATCATACGATATTGTATAATATAGTATTGGTTTCTATAATATAGTATAATATCACATGAAATTGTATAATATGATATTGTTATATTATATAATATCGTATCATATGATATTCTATAATATGATATTGGGTAAATTATATGATATATTATCATATCACATGAAATTGTATTTTATGATATTGTATTATATAATATTATATCATATGATACAATGTGTATAAAATTATATTTTATTATATAATATTTTACGATATCACATGATATTGTATCATATGATATGATACAATGTTGTATCAAATAATATTGTTTCATATGATACAATATCATATTATGTATTAAATATGATACAGTATCATTCAATACAATATCATACTATATTATACAATTCATATCATATGTTACAATATTGTGATCTATTATGTGATATGATATTGTATCATATAATGCTATATTATATCATATATAATATGATATTGTATTATGTGATCAAATACAATAATGTATAACATGATACAATGTCATATCATATTGCATCCATATTTATTACAGTATTTTATTGTATTATATGATATATATCGTAAGTATGATAGGATGCAATATTGTAGTTTATATTATTGTATTGATGAACATTGTATCTTATAATACTGTATGGAATGAACATGTGATTATCATACAATTTTTTAAGAGATGATATACGATATTGTGTCAAAACAGTATCCATGAATATCCAAGATCATGAAGTATGATTTTCATATAATATGATAAAGTTGGTCTCATAAAGGTGATGCCTCGTCTCTGTGAGCTTTGTAATCTGTGATTACCTATATTTATATTTTAGCTGATATCTTTACTTACTAATCAGAAACCCTATCTACATATATAGTACATGTACATAAAAATATGTGCTTTAAAATATACATGGAAAAGGCCACCTTTTTTGGGTTCTATAAATCCACCTCTTTTTCCCCACTGGAGATTAATATGTATGCCTACATTCTGATTGAGTTTTGTTGCAAATTAAAAAAACATAATTCAATCTATTTGTTTTGAATACTATGACTGGAAGGATCAACAAACTTTAGTAATTAATAAAACTTAAGGTGTCAAGGTGTGTCGCTTTGAAGGTAGGTCAAAGTGAACTAAATTTTAATTTATTTTTTGGAATTCATAGTCATATTTGTATTTATAATATTTATAATTTATATATTTATAATATAGCTTGGGATCATAAAACCTCACTAGCATCTTACAACTGCAAATATGTTTACCCAAAAGTAGGTCAATGTGAAGTTCTTTATGGCCTTTATCATTGTCAAATTTTTTTTTCTTTGATACAGAGAGGCCTTTTAAAATTAGTATAATAAATATTGTCAGTTGATGCTTCTTTGACCTTTGGGTGAATTGTTCCCAAAGTAGGTAATGATGACTTTCATTTTATTATGCATTGTCAAATTTTAGAATACATTGTATAAATAAGAATTTTAGCCTGTTCCACAATTTGCCAGAAGAATGGTTCTAGGCAACCATGCTTCTTTAATGGTATCCTGTCAGTTTTGTGATTTAATGTTTCTAATGGGATATGATCGTTAATTTTATGTTTATTTAACAAAGCAAGATATTATCCTTAGCAATTTTTTTGCACATTGAGTAACCTTTTTTCTATTTCATTCATAAAGAAAAAGAAATGCATATTGAGGAAGATTTACCCTTCACAAAGAAAGGTGACAAAGAATTGAGTGCTGTTGGTCTCAGACCTAGCAAACGTGCACATCTCACCAAATCCTCACGATTTCCAACAGATGAGACCTTGCAAGGCAAGTACATGTCAATAGTGACCTACAGTACAGGCAACGCGGATCCCGTATTTCCCGCGCCCCGTCATGGTATAAACACATCAAGGTAATCGGCCAGGTGAGACAGGTATACCACGTTTCCATCACAGTAAACTCATCATCTACCTGTCCCTGTCACGGTAAAATTATTGATGGAAAAGTATCGTATACAAGCGGGAGTTATCTCCCTGAATGACAAAATAAATTGCATCTTTATTTATATTTAATGACAATATTTAACAAGATTTTAATTGAAATACTTGGAGCCTTTTTTAATGTTTTTTTTAAAATTTCATAGCTATTAATTATTAAAGTATTTGATTTAAAAGTTGTGCAGTAATTGCAAATAAAATATTTGTGAGTCATTATTCCATAATCATATTTTAAGAAGGCCATTAAAAAAAAAAATTATCAAGTAATGATTTTTAATTGCCAAAAAAATTAAGTGTCAGCAGGTTGCTTGTGTTTTCTTTACAATTAGTTGGTCTGCCTACATTTGTATTTTTTGTTGTTGAATTCCATGCGTGTCAAATAATGATGAGCAGGACTCAATGACACATCAAAGTGATTAAAATTAGGGCTTCCCATAATTAGCACCACGGTATTTTTTTGCATGTTTGGTTCATTTTCTACAAGGTCTTCTACATTTAATGAACTGTTTCAAGTGAATTCACATTTAATGATTTTGTGTTGAGCTCGTTTTAGTATGGCTCGTCGTCATTCTTTACTGATCATGTCTGATGTATTGTTTTCATTTCACATAAAATGAATACGTATTTAATTCACGTTTTCAAAACTCGTTATCAAATATTTTAGAGAAATTTTAATTATAGAATCATCTGCACCCGTAACAGATTTCATGTAAATGTGGATATAACTACAATGTATTATATCAAAGATATTTTTTAATATAATCTACATGTAGGAGAGATTAAGCACTATAAAATTTTTTTTTTTCTTTTTTTTCTTTCGATTATTGATGATTTTATACATTTCCTACTCTAAAACACATTTTCGATACATTTCAGTTAGTAGCATGGGGTACCGAGTAACATGTTTTATTGCTTGGTCTCTCGATGCTCAAGACAGTACTGTTATACTAGTCTGTGATTTTCTTTCCTCCTTAAAATACTAATAAATGATACTGATATCATTTTATGTGTGCATGTTGAATACTGTAAATTCCTAATTAAACGCGAGGAATTTATTTCCGCGTAAAATCGCGAGAAGCACCCCTCGCGGATTTTAAAGTCTCGCCATTATTTTCTGAGAGTTGGGAACTATAAGAAATATAGATAAATGTTCCGCGTTCGCGATTTTATATTCTCGCGATTTGATACAAATAAGTGGGGTCGCGGAATTAAGTACTCGTGTAATATAAGGAATTTACAGTATGAAGCTACTACACATATGTAGTATCAGTTGCGAATAACGTTTTTCGTAAACCCCCCCCCCCCCCCCCTTTTAAAGTGTTATGACTGTCAAAGTAAACTGTATTTGACCTGAGTTTTACACAAAGGTGCGAAACCGTCGCACTGACAGGAAATCACTCTACGCTTGAACGCACAGAATACACGGTATGAGGCAGGTGGATAATCCGTGTAACGGGTGACAAACAATTTTACTAATAGTAACAATAAATAATTGATTCATTTTGTTCTTAATCTGCTAAACATGTTTAAGATGTTCCTTCCTGCAAAAAACCTCCAATATAAACTAAACAAGAGAAAGAAAGAAGGAGTGTGTGAGTGTTTCTAGATCTGTTTCTGTTTAAACAACGTAGTAAACGAATTAAACTTCACAAAAACAGTATGTCAAGCATCACAAACAGTGTAAAATACTGTATTGTTAGACATACTTCTTTTCTTTAATTAAAATAAAAATTAATAAAATGATACTTTTTAACTTTATCATGGAAGGAGCACGTGGTGCAGCTTGTGGGCTGATTTGAGTGACAGGTGCAGCATGTGGACTCAAGACTGAAATTGCATGTTGGATTCAATCACAATGTACCATATTCTTTTATGAATACTAAATTTATGAACATTTAATGTTTGTATATTTCGAATGTACGTAAAATTACGCCTAAACTCATTCTCTCTCTCTCTCTGTCTGTCTCTCTCTCTCCTCTTCTATGTCACTATTGACATCGCATACTGACATAACATGTTATGATTCATTAATGCTTTAAAGCAACAACAACTTTATAATTTATATGTAGGATTATTTTAATATTTAAAAGATAAATTGATTTGTTAAGTTGATTCCCGACACCTGTTCATTTCACAATTTACGACTTACACATGTACATGTATTGACAGTTTACAGCGCTATATGCATGTTTATAAAATGAGAAGATGAAATTGCTTCACATTTACAAGTACATAAAATGAAAATATTTAATCTTAAGATTGTTCTAAAAAGGTTAACAACTAATAGAAATAATAACTGAAATAAGCACATCAAAAAGTCATATAAAGAGTTATGTGTTCTTATTTACACAGCACAGGATTTACCGGCATAATAATCGAATTATGTGGTAATTCTAATGACTTGTATTTTCCAGTTTTATGAAATTCTATTTTATAAATCTATTCTATTAATTTTATAATATAAACCAAAACTGATTTACAATGTAGCTGTTATGCTTAAATCTTAAGTCGCAGATTTAACTTGGATTTACGGAACCCGCATGGCCTGTAATGCACAGTACAAGTACAGTAATAACAACAAGCAGCAGAATAACCGTAAATCACACCGTCGCGGTGTCATCACGGTCGCTATCAATACCACGATCAAAAGCTGATGGTAAAAATACTGTGGCGGTAACGCGGGCCAATGTGGGATCTGCGTTGCCTGTACTGTATCTGATTAATCTATTAAAATAATAATTACGTTTAGGGTTAAAATGGACCAAAAATATATGTTGTTGCATTCAACGAATATTCCTTGACAATAACCCAATGGTTTAGGAAGATTAGGCCCTGCCCCTTTCAAATTGGAGTTTGACTATATTTCAACCACTAAAAGTCCTAGCTCTTCTCAAAATGGCTCAATAAATAGATCACTTATTTATTTTAGCAAACAATCATGAAATGTAACATTATTCCAGGGTTTGATAGTTCATATGATATGATATGATTAA
>WFKH01011581.1:59372795-59387074 GCA_016163765.1 Magallana hongkongensis | reverse complement strand
AGGCTCTAGGGTGGGGCCAATATGGCCATATAGTAAAAATGTATTAAATCTTAAAAAATCTTCTTCTTTACTCCAACACATGTGGGCAAAAAACTGAATGCATGGTTATGATGTCCACTAACTCCTCTACCTAAATTGTGAAATTCATGGCCCCTGGGTCAGGGGTTCAGGACATAAGGGGGGAGGGGGCAATATGGCAATATAGTGTTAATGCATATAATGTTTAAAAATCTTTTTCTCTATTCTCACACATCTGTGTGAAAAACTGACTTCATAATTATGTTTATCAGGAAGTCCTCTACTAAAATTTTAAATTTCATGTCCCCTGGAGTATGGGTTTTGACTCTAGGGCAGGGCCAAAATGGATGTATAGGTGTTAATGCATACAATGTTTAAAAATTATCTTCTTTACTCCCACACACCTGTAAGGAAAACTGAATTCATGATTTTGTAGACCAGATCTTTAAGTTTTTTGCCAAAATTATAGGTTTCATAGTTCTTTTTGAAAGATTTTAGGCAGGGAGGTGGTCGTCATTACAAATTTATAATTTTCTTCTCCAGAATGAAACCTAAATAAATACATATATGAGACTCCTCGACAAGTTTGTGTATGGGTTATATGCTACTCAGGTGACCGTTAAGGCCTATTGGCCTCTTGTTAATTTTAGAAATGTAAATGTACAAAATCATATGCCGTTAATATAATCAGATATATATTCTGATAATGATCTGTTCATGTCAATTGATAAATTTAAATAATGCATTACTTTTTTGATGGTTCCAAACAGAATTTGTCACAAAAAGTCATAATTCCAGAATAAGGGGTAGGGGTGATTCCTATTGTAGTATATCTCTTAAATGCCAAGAAAGTTGCCATAAAAAATTTAATAAGTTATAAACCACATGCTAAGGTTGATATATGAAAATTTAAAAAAAAAATTCATTGACAATTTTTTATGTGCCATCACATTTTGTTCAAATTTAGAATCAAAAACTTCAAAATTTGAAGTGCTGATTTCAGCGATTTATTGATAAAGTTATGATATTGCTATGTAAAAAAGCCAAAGTTGTAAACAAATTTGAAATTTGTTTTCGCTCTCCAAATTAATGAATATGATTTGCAAATAAATTCTATCAAATAAAATAATTATTGCAGAAAATTGAAATTGTTACAAAAATTCATAATGCCAGAAAAGAGGGATAATTAAATTCCTATCAAAATATCTCCTTTACAAGATAAGAAAGTAGTCATGAAAATGATATATGTTGTAGTGGACATCTTAATGTAAATGTGTTAAAAAAAGCAAAAAAAATCATTGACAAATAATTTTACACTGCAACCCCCTGTTCCCCCTTAATAGTTAAACGATATAACATGATTCCTATGATGTAGTACTGTATGATATGATACACTATTGTATTAAATGACATAATATTGTATCATACAAAATAACATAGTCATTGTAAAATACTACATCATACAATATGATATTGTATAAAAAAAATATATGATATTGTGAATTTTTGATATTCATGATATTGTAATAAATGATATTTTATAATATGATACAGTGTTGTATAATATGATATTTAATTATATAATATATCATTGTTTCACATGATATTGTGATATATGATTTTGTAGCATATCATATGATACAATGTTGTATCAAATTATTTTAAATCATATGATACAATGTCAGAATATATCATATATGATAAAATATATTATGCAGTATCAGAATTTATAAAATGATATACTATATCATACAATGTAATATTAATGTTACAAAATTGTATTATATCATATGATATGATATTGTTTCATATGAAACTATCCCGCACCTCAGATCTCCGTATTTAAAATATGGAAATGCGGATGGGAGTATTTGGACTATTTTCCGCATTTAAGATATGGAGAATTTTAGGAAATGCAGAAAATTCTGCATAAAGATTTTCCGTATTTTAAAAATATGGAAATCTGTATTTCTGATCTGGAAATACGGAGACATTTCAGTGCTTGGTAAAAATGAGGAAATCTGGAAATACAGAAAAAATATGGAGGTATTTACATGGTTGGTAAAAATGAGGAAATACGGAAATCTGTAAGATAAATGCAGAAATTACGGAAAAAATAAGATGAGCTAAATAATTTATCCTTTTTCAATTCATTTTCAAATAACTTCTACCAAAGGTTATCAAAACATGTTTAACTGAAACAGTTGCAGCAATATAAGAGATCTAAAAGTTAAAACTGGAGTTTCAACATGCTTATAAAGAACACTAGTTAAAATAATTTTGAAATTTTACACATTTTATAGATTTAAAAGATAAACATAGTTCACAGTAAGCAAAGTTCAAATCAAATAGTTCACAAGTCCTGGCCGTATGGTAGAAGGCATTCCCAATGTCATTTTTTTTTTTGCTGTCTCCAGTCTCGTGTCTCACATGCTCTGATTTCACACATGCACAATTATACAAATAGCTGACTATCAGAACATCACAACACTATCCACATTGGGCTGGCCGGACATCAGCACTGTTGTTTTTTTATGTTCCTCTCCATAACCTTAACGATTTACGTCTTCACTCTATTTTTGGATGCATCATTCCTTAAAATTTGGCGAGTTGGCAGCTTTTTTCATGGTTTTTTGTTGTTGTTTTTTTTTTAGGTCTGTGTAACCCAGGGCAGACCTATAGGAAGGAATAAATGGATTTCATATAAGCACAACTGTTTTAATATTTTAAGCAGTTTCTATTAAAAACAAGTTATTACATAAACCTAATACAATTTACAATAAAGGAACGAATTTGCTCATGCTACTAACTCTCAGATAACTAGAACATGAATTCTTTTCTTTATGTTATATAAATCATATAAAATGTATTTACCTATATAGTTATTCATTCTCTAACAATATTTTTCCAAATTTGACGTTGTTTAAATAAGTTTTAAATTATTTGTTCATAGGCATGTTTTATAAAAAAATTATGGGGGCATGTTGCTCGATGCGATATATACCTGGTATTGTCATAGGATGACTTAAACCCATTATAAAGATAGATTACAGTCTTTAGTTTTATATTCAAATAACAAACATGACTGTTTAAACTGCCATTCAATGAATATATAAGTTTTATTGCTGAACTTACTTTTTCAACAGCGTGCTCTTATGCGGGCAGACGGGCAGATGGTGCAGGGGTGTCGACACTCGATTCATTGTCTCAGTTTGTCCTCGGTTCAGCCGTGGATATTTCACAGTTAAACACTTCATTGACAATGTATTATTTTTTAACCTTGTTTACAGATAATTCCCGTATTTCATTCATTTCACCATCTCCGGTGTTGGCAGTCAACATGGCAGCATCGAATGTGAAAATTGGCGGCTAGATATTGATTGACCAATCAAAACGCGCGTAACTTAATCCACAACATTTGAAAAAAAGTAAAAGTAGAAACAAACAGCATATGAAAATTTGTGATACAATTAAACATGAACACCCCTGCGAATGTTATTGTCATTTAAATTTTAGACCACGTGGTTTTATATGACCCTTTCAGTTTCGCAGTAAAAATCGTGCCTTGTGTTTATAGTCTATTTCATAGAATCTACGTACTTGTATTCAAATATAAAATCTAGACATCTATTGATTTTAAACTATGTCTTCATTAAATGATGGATAAAATGAGTTCTAGAAATAAATGTGACAATAGAAAAAGTAGATTTTTTTCTGCTGTTGCAACAGTTAACTTGCTTAGTAGCGATCCCCCCTAAGGATTAATTTTCGATCCGCGCCTGACCTAGTAATAGCATCAATAGTGAAACAGACTATAGTATTTTATGCAGAATGTTACTTGAAAATGGCTCGATATACTAAGTTTTTATACAAAACAGACACCCATTCTTTTTTCAAAAAGCATGGTATTGCACACTAAAAGCATCATACATGGCTATGATTTTATTAAGCATCCCAATGTTTATATTTTCAACCACATGTAGGGTGGTTGAACACGAACGATAACTCTGTTCTGAATATCATCGTTTAATTTAAATAAACACTAGATGATGAAATAAGACATATCTCTTAATAGATTTTCATGTTTTAACATAAATCAAAGTACGATATGATATGAAAAACGACCAGTACTTACGTATTTTGAGAATATTATCGGAACACTTATACTTCCGCTCGAAATTTTACAGGAACTGAACAAATCTCGGGGAAGTCTCGTGAACTTTCATTCGAGCACCTCTGGATTTATTGCATACTTAGCAACGATAAAGAAAACATTCCGAACACATTCGCAGGGGTGATCAAGCGGTTTAGATACTCATGCAAATCTAAGACTGATATTTGAATGTAAGAAAAAAGAATATACCGTTACAGAAGAACAGGCAGGTTGGTGTTCATGTAAAACGTGGGTTGGGTTGGGGGGGGGGGGGGGGGGGGGGGGGGGGGGGGGTACGGGTTTGGATTCCAACATCATAACCTGCATGCGATTGAAGTCAATATCGGAACTTTTATTTGAAAAATTTAAAGTGGACAATATTTTACTTTTCATACATACATGTATGTTATGGCCTTTTTTAAAATTATTATTATTTTGACAAAATGTTTCTGAATTCGGAGTGCCATTATAATGCAATCAGTTTTTTTCCAACGAAACATTTTCTAAGTCCAGAGCTCCTTATTTTTTCCGGATGAAAAATTGTCCAAGTTCAGAGCGCCGTATTTTTTCCAGATCAAAAATAAACTAAGTCCAACTCTCCATATTATTTCCGTATATTTTCCAGATCATTTACAGATTTTTTCCGCATTTCCGTATTATTTAATTTTTTCCGCATTTTTTCCATATTTAAAATGCGGAAAAAATGCGGAATAATGCAGAAATCTGGAGATCTGAGATGTGGGAATATTTTTATAATAGTGTCTCTGGCTTGTGCACTATGTATCAAACCCTGACTACTATTTAGGCATAGTACATGCACAACACAACACTATTGTTATTATTATGCTGACTGTTGTATACTGATGTGCCTTGCTATAAGTAGCTGTGACGTTTGTGTGCTCTCTATAGTCCCTAAAAATAATCGTTGAAAAAGCAAATGTTTGCTCTTTCAAATAAATCAATTGATTTGATTCTTTATTTCATCAACAAGTTGCTGTACAATTACAAAAAATCACCAAACCTCGTGTCTTTCCAAGATATGAGACACGATTGACCTTACTGAGGAAAACTTTAGTTGTTTAGCAGACAAAATCTCAATGATTTTTTTTCTTGTATATTCTTTATCAAGCATCATTTAAAAGAGCGTTTTCATGATCCTCATGTACAATTTCTTTGAAAATTGTCTAATAAATTTGTTCAAAAGTTTAATAGAAACTTTAAATTTAAAATTCCTGTCCATAATAAGATGTTTTTAAAAAGATTATCAATTTTAATTGCTTGATGTCAATTGTTTGTATCTACGTTTTATATATATAAAAAGCCCCCAGTATAGCATGGGCTGCTGTGGTGCAATGGTAGCGTGTATGGCTGTTGGTTGTAATAATTTTAGGGTCGTGAGTTCGGAACCCGCTGTCAGCACTTCTGTAATTTTCATTGAAAACATTTGCCGTGCTCTATTTCGGCATAGTATGCTTACGCTATATAAACCCTTTGTACACTATGCGAAAATAGATGAGTGTTGAATATATAGAGACAAACTGACAGGAAGCATAATAATATATCCTATTGTATTGTATGATGTAATGCAATAATGTATAGTATGATACAATATCATATCATATTATTTGACACTATATCATATCTTGATACAATGTCAAATCATATGATACAATATCATAATTTATCATAATATTTTACATTTTTATATTGTATCATATGAGACGATATTGTATAGTATCATAGGATGCAATATCGTATTTAAATAGTAATGTATTGATAATCATACAATACCAAATGAAATTTATAAATGATTATCAGACAATTTTGTATAATGTGGTATACAGTATTTGTAAACCACACTACAGTATCCAATATCCAAGATCATTAACTATGATATTTATATAATATGATAAAGGTGGTCTCATAAAGGTGATACCAATACCTTATAAACATGATAAAGGTAATGCCTCGTCACGGTGAGCTTTGTAATTTGGGATTACCTATGTTTCACATTATTCATACTTCTGCGACATGATCTCTTGTTTACTCTCCAACAGTGCAAAATGCAAACAGTCATAGAATGTCATCACAATAGAAATTGTGTAAATGGAAGTACCGGTACATGTGTAATATTGATTCAGGGGGGAGAAGGGGAGGGGGGTTGGTTACAAGGAATGTTCCACTAATGGCATTTGAGAGGCCCTTTCAGAGGTACCGGTAAAGTTTTATTTCATTTTAGTTAATCAGTGTTTACATTAATATACATATATATATAACATGTATCACAATTGAAAAAAAATTGAGAACTAATGGTGTCTAACTCTTCATGTTATTTTTTTATTTAATAGGTGGTACGGCTGATTTCAGTGTTGTTGAGGTTACAGAAAACCATACATTGAAACATCTTCATTATGCCAGCGGAGGAGACTGGGGAGGGAAAAATGTCAACAAAGAAATTTTTGATATATTTGAGGAAATCTTTGGCTCAAAAGTCATGGAAAAATTCAGTGACATGAAAGCAGAAATTTTACAGATGGAAAGTGACATTGAATTGAAAAAGAGAGATTTGAAGACGGGGGACAAATTATCGTTTAGCTTATTACCAAGTTTGTCATCTTTATGCAGAGAGGTTTACAAGAAAAACTACAAAGAAAAAATAGATCAATCAAAGTACAAAAAGCAAATTGAATATAAAACAGGAAAAATAAGTTTTGATGCATCTCTTGTAAATCAAATTTTTGGGAAGGTTGTTAAGAAAATAGCAGATCACATGAAATCAGTTCTAGCACAACAACCCAAAGCAAATGATATAAAAACACTTATCCTTGTTGGAGGTTTTGCAAAAAGTGACTTTGTTTATGATTATATAAAAAAGGAATTTTCTGATAAAGCAGTCATTGTTCCTACTGATCCAGATCTTGCCGTATTAAAAGGAGCTGTAAAGTTTGGACAATTGGATGGGATAATTGAAATGCGAGTTTGTAATTATACCTATGGTATAGAGAGCAACAGGTATCCTCTTGCCACAGATCCAAAGGATAAAATCAAATATATTGGGGATAAATATCAATGCACACAGGTGTTTGAAAAAATGGTTACCATTGGGGACAAAGTTTTGGTCAATGATAAAGTTGAGAAAAAGTTTAATGCATCCACTTCGGATATGACAAAAATGAAGATCAACATTTATAGGTCCAAAGAGAAAAATCCACTGTTTGTAACAGATGAGGGGTGTGAATTTTTTGCTCCAATTATAGTACAGATGCCAGATACCACAGGAGGGATAGAAAGGGCGGTCGTAATATCCATAGAATTCGGTAAAACTGAAATGACTTTTACAGGAAATGATGAGAACACTGGTAAAGGAATCCAGGCAACCATGGAAATGATTTGGTGAATCTGTATCTTGTCTTGGTTCTGTGTGTATTGTGTGAGGTTGGAAGTTAATGAATATATTGCTTGTCTATGTCATATTATTACTTTTGTAAAGTATGAATTGATCAGCTTTACTTGATAAAGTGAAGGTGATATTTATGCAATTAAAATTTTTTTTAATTTTGTTTTTAAATTTTTTCTTCTTGATGTTATAAATTTATCTTTGTCCAGTGGTAGAATTTAAACTTGAAGAGATGAATTTGGCAGTTACTCTATGTACCTGGTATACTGGTACATGTAATCAGATTTAATTGGGACAGCTTACACTTTCTTTCAAAGAAATTTTGAATTTTTTATTATTTTGACACAATTACAAGATGTCAAATGAAAAAATAATTTTTTTAAGAAAACAGTATATTTTCTCAATGATGTGTAGCAGAATGCCATCATTATGTGTATAATTAAATTTATATCTTTTTAGAGGCGGAGATAAAAAAAATTATATTCATGCAAGAAAACTGTAGAATCAATGCCTTTGAAATTTTAAACATAACGTTTTATTTCAGTATTTGTCACTTGCTGAGATAATATAATTGATGTAATTTTTTTTTGAACATGAAAAATACGTTTTGCACTCTAGTACTGGATTATATCACATTCACATTATTATTATAAAGTGGCATGATCACCATTCAATGGGAATAAGCTTGCTATATGTTTGACTTGATTAATGACTAGTACTTTATGTATTACAATAGAAATATATGCTCATCAGTCAGTAGAAAACATACTGTCGATCATATCTTGTAGCATGTAACCTATAAAAATAGAAAAATCTCCTTTAGAGGAAGGAATGTCATAGCTGAGGCTACTGTTTATGTACCAGCAAAGCTGGCCCAAGTTGTAGAGCTCCTAAACCAAACAGGGGTCCTAGGTTAGATTCCCTGTCCAGCCACTAACTTTGCCTCATTTTTTACAGATGTGTTTACATTAACTGTTAAATTCTTTCAATGTATTTTGTTTATTGTTTCTTTTATGTTTTATGATGTACTGTTATATATGTTTGTTTCAATATGCGGTCAATAATATCACTGGTATATTCAAGTTTTAACTTTTGCAATGACATCTCATTGGATTTGATGTGATAATGTTTTAAGGTGGAATGCTACACCAAAATTTTATTTTATGGATCGTTAAAGTATGATTTATGAAACATGATTTCATTGTTCAAAGAGGGATATATTTTATACGATTTTTTTTTTTATTTTTATGAGAAAGTGGAAAATCTGTTTTGGTTGCAAGTAACACACTGTACAATACAATACAATAATAACAATTATGATACAATATGATACTGTTTATATGATGCAATATCATAGAAATATGAATCATGATATATCAACAATCGCATCCATCAAGCAAGTTTGACTGAGGTAGGACCAGATTTTTTAGCATTCTTGAAAATGGAGATCAGGCCCTGTATCTGAAGCTAGCCTCATGTTTAAAATCTTTTAAGTTAAAGAACCATTAAAGTTGGTCAGGACACCATTTTCTTCCAACATTCAAACCAGCTTTGAACTACTAAAAAACCTGCTCCAGCATTAAGGTATCCGATCCATAATAGCCCTAGATTCAGTGAATTTGGATGCATGACAGATATGTATGGGCTAAATACTCAGTATACTTGGACATAATTTTCATTTTTAAGTATCAATATGTAGGAGTGGAATGTGTCCTAATTAATGACCTTTTCCTTTTCTTGAAGAGTTGCTCCCCTTTGCTTTTAATATATAAAAATTAATTATAAAAAAATCTACACGGTATAAAATTTATTTTCAATTGTTTTTGTATTCCTAATGATAAAATACATCTTTCCACCGAAGCATTTTTTGATATTCTTAGTATTTACTTTTTTATTTTAAAAAATGTGCTTGTCCCCATAGACCTTAATGCAATCTTCATTAATTAATTACTGCTTAGTTAATAATATTTTTGAAAATTTCTCTCGGTAAATCTTTTTCTACTCTAAATTGCTTTAGATTAATATCAGAGTATTTAATACATGATGGATATTCAAGGTTAGAAAAATTAGGTCCTAATATGGATCGGATACCTTAAGATAAGCAAGATCAAAAACCAACAACATACTCTTGAAATTATATTCTTGTTGTTGGTTTTTTATCATTCTTAAACATATAAACATTTTACCTAATTATGAGCTTTTAATATACTCTTGAAATAATCGTGTCATTGGTTTTATCATTCTCTAACATTTTAAAACATATTTACTTATTCATAAGGACAGTTCGTTCATAAAATGATTCTGTTCAATATATTTGCTGATACTAGTATCTGCTAAATATTCAAACCATAAAAGACCATATTTATCTATATTACATTGATAAATCAGTTCAAATTTTCCAGTACTCTCTTTTGTTTTAGGTTTCACAATATACTTTTGTTTCTTCTATTAGTTCCTTCATTGTACATGTATGTTTTGAACATAACATAGTATCATCAATGCCAATGTGTTGTTCACATATATTATGCATTTTATAATACATTGTGTATATAGTTTCCAATATGTTGAGGTCCTTTTAACCCAGTTGCTCATAAATATGATTTTATACTGGCATATCTCTGAAGTTAAATTGATTAGACCAGTTGATGCAGTATATATCACCTCTGTCAGAAGCAAAAGGAGAAAAAACAATTTAATCATTACCAAAGGCAAAAACCTTTAACTGGGGGGTTTTTGTGTATTTTTTTTATTTCTAGCTCACCTGAACTTAAAGCTCAAGTGAGCTACTCTAATCACTTTTTGTCTGGCGTCCGTTTGTCTGTCTGTAAACTTTCTACATTTTTTACTACTTCTCCAGAACCACTGGGCTGATTTCAACCAAACAAGGCACAAAGCATCCTTAGGTGAAGGGGATTCATGTTTTTTTAAAAATGAAGGGTCATGCCCTCTTCCGAAGGGAGATAATTAAGAATTATTGAAAATTTGTTGGTATCTTTCAAAAATCTTTTTCTCAAAAACCAATTGACCAGAAAAGCTGAAACTTGTGTGGAAGCATCCTCAGGTAGTGTAGATTCAAGTTTGTTCGAATCATGATCCCCAGGGGTAGGATGGGGCCACAATGTGGGTTGAGTTTCTACAAAGGAATATATAGAGAAAAATTTTTACAATCTTCTTCTCAAAAAAAAATTGGCCAGAGAAGCTGAAACCTGTGTGGAAGCATCCTCTGGTAGTGTAGATTCAAGTTTGTTCAAATCATGATCCTCTGGGGTAGGGTGGGGTCGAATTTTTACATAGGAATACATAGAGAAAAATCTTTTAAAATCTTCTTATCAAAAACCAATTTGGCAGAAATGCTGAAATTTGAATGGAAGCATCTTCAGGTATTGTTGATTGGAAATTATTCAAATCATGATTCTCAGGGGTAGGGTGGGGCCACAATGGGGGGGGGGGTGTCAAATTTTTACATAGGAATATATAGAGAAAATTCTTTAAAAATCTTCTTTTTAAAAACCAATTGGCCAGAAATGCTGTATAAACTGTTGTGGAAGCATCCTCAGGTACTGTAGATTCAAGATTGTTCAAATCATGATCCATGGGTGTAGGGTGGGGCCACAATGGGAGTTTTAATTTTACATAATAGGAATATATAGAGAAAAAGCTTCAAAAATCTTCCTCTCAAAATTTGGTCAGAGAAGCTGTGTGAAAGCAACCTCAGATAGTGTAGATTCAAGTTTTTCAAAGGCATGATCTTTTTGGATAGGGTGGGGCCACATTGGAGTAAAATTTTTACCTAGGAAAAAGTTTTAAACTATTTTCAAAAAAATCAAATATTATAATATTATAATATATGGTATTACATGTACTTCTATGCAAGCATTTTGGCATATTGTTGATTCTTAGTTGTTGAGACGTGGGCCCCTGGACAATTTTTTGGCCCCACAAGAGGTTCAAAGTTTGATGTGGGTTTATATATATAAACAGTTGTTTGATCTTCTTGAGAACTGCAGTGCTCAATATGTGATATAATTATAAAATCATCCTGTTACAAAAGGAGCTCAATGTTTTACATAAGAATATCTGGAGAAAAATATTAAAATCTTTTTGTACATGATCTATTCTGCTACACTGTCCAGATATTTTGTATATGACTCCATAAAGCTGATTTTATTATGGTTATTGTTGCTCAAGTGAGCAATGTGGCCCATGGGCCTCTTGTTTTTTTTTTTTGTAAAAACAAAACGGGGGGGGGGGGGGCATTTACAACTTTTCATGTACCTCTATTCTTAGGAACTAATCAATGGATCATTGTCTTTGCACAGGGGTGGGGGACTGTTTATTTCTCATGATTTTACTATGTAAATTTATTTAAACTATTAAAATTCAAATGTGAGTCTGGACCCACCCCCCCCCCCCCTCTCCTAAATCCAGTGAATGGCATAGGATCACTAGATTTGTGCATGATGTATTAGAATCTTCTGGTATCATTGTATCTATATAATAGCTTTTCCTTAATTTATCTAAAAACTTTTTATTTTATATTGATTTTCATATACATTTTTTATATAAAAAATAACTCTCTTGAGAGTTCAAGATATTTTTTTTTTGTTTTGAAGGTTTTATTAATTGCTTTCTTTCACATTTTTGCACTTTGAGAGAGAGAGAGAGGGAGAGAGAGAGAGAGATTGGATCATACAGGATTTCAATCATTTTAAAGAAAACATATATTTTGTCATTTCATCTAGCAGTAGAAATAAAACATGTTCTTCATAAAGCTGTAATATTGTTTGTCTTGTCTGAGTTCTATAATTTCTTCATTCCTGGATTATATAATTTGTGAAAACTAAGTATATCTTGAAGCAGTGTCATATCATGATATTTTGAACCTTTGGAAATATTGAACCCCATGCAATTACTTCAAAGTTTGCAACCCCCCCCCCCCCCCCCCCACCACCCTTTCTTAAAAGTTGTATTGAGTTTGATGATTATTTATCTGATTATATCTATTTTATGAAATAAAGGGAGGGGAAAGATTATATTTGTCAGTAAATAACAGACGTATAGTCGATTAATAGATTATGAACATAGCAGACGTTGTTTTGGGGGTTTTTTGCGGTTACAGCATTTTGAACCCTTTCTCAATAGGAAGGGAAAATTTGATGGGGCTCATTATTTTTGTGACCATAATATTATATTTATATTTTTATTATATTTACAGCACTTGACAACACGAGGACCTCCTGTCTGCCAACGTGCAACCCCCTCCCCCTTCCCTATATCATTTTTATTTGGATGTGTGTTCTATCAAGTTTCTAATAAACGTCCATGCGTCCATCGGTTTTTTTAGTTAGTCAATGTTATATGTATGCGACATTATGCTCTGCAAAGAAAAATACTTATGATAAGTATTGTACAAATATCTTTATTTGAATTCCTCTGTGACGAAAATTTCACTAACCCATAGTTAGACAGATGTTTTTTATGCGAGTGGAATTATATATATATAATATGGTGCAAACAAGGTCTCAGTATCCGATATAAGTTTAGCTTTTAATTAAGGTGGCCGACTTCAGTTTTCATTGCACATGTTTATGCGCAATCTAGTAAAATACGGTGTATTTATACCTTTTAAAAAATTGTTTCGATACCATTTATGAAATTGAACATGCTAAAAAAAAAATACTGATAACAATATTTAGATTTTTAAAAGAAAATTTTCATTTTTTAAAACGATTTTTTCCGTTATTAGGTAGGTGAGCGTTGCCGTTGTGCTTTGTAGCAACCTCTAATGATACACTGTCCACTAATGATATAATGTTGCATTAGTGGTCAGGATGTTGACCACTAATGATATAATTTTATCATTAACGAACAATCTAACCGTCCGCTAATGATATAATTTCAGATTTATATCATTAGCGGTCAAAAACCGTAACCTCTAATGATATGGGAAAAAATGTAGAATAAGTGCTTACCTTGACCACCAATGATATACATTTGCACACATTTTCAATTGCATTAGTGGATGGATTTGCAACCTTTAATGATAAAATAAGATATAATATAATATATATGTGTGTGTGTGTGTGTGTGTGTGTGTGTGTGTGTGTGTGTTGAAAATTGACCTTGACCCGGAGTTATTTTCTGAGACCAAAGGTGTTAAATAAAGACCCAATCCCGATGATAATTGACACGCATCATGGAATTCTAAATCCAACAGCAAATAAACGAACATTAGTAAATTGATATTTAAATTTTTGATTCATTCAATCCATTTTTTTTATTTATCTATTCATTAGATATGCAGGAACATGTTTATATGGGCGTCTTCAGTTATATATAAACAGTCGAAAACATGAACCATTTTTATGTTTTGGTCTCGACGTATTGTATCAACCTTTAGAATATGCAACTATTTTTAAAGTAAACTTTTCGCGAGTAACCGCTGTTTTGTGTGATATTTATATTTTAAAAAGTTGATCTATAATTAGAATATTGGTATAAATGGTTACAGGATATACTATTTACATGTATTTTTTATATTTGCTGAATTGATGGGTGTAAATACTAAAGGATGACTGCATTTAACGCCGCGTTTTTGGGCCCTTTTTAGCTCACCGAGACGAAGTCGGGGGGAGCTTATGCTATACCCCCGGCGTCGGCGTCGGCGTCCGGACCTGGTTAAAGTTTTTGTTGCAGGTCCTGTATCTAAGT
>WFKH01011581.1:59344818-59360173 GCA_016163765.1 Magallana hongkongensis | reverse complement strand
TTGTAACATGCATGTATTTTCATGACTTTATTCTTTAAAACCCCTTGCACTATTTTATTAGGTAAATAACTATGTAAAGCACACAATCAGCTTTAAGGTGGTACAGGACACCTGCATATTGTGATGTACCCCCTATTGAAATAAACAATTAAGTATAAATATAATATTTTCCCCCAAAATAATGTTACCTAACAGTAAAGCACAATGGTTTAGAGCATCAACTACGTGTCTGTAAGTAGAGAATTCAAATCCTGCTGGGGCTTTTCTATTTTTTACTAAAGTTTCCAAAAATGTTAAAAAGTTATTATTTATTCTTTTGCCAAATACATGTATTTTAAAATTTTAAAATTCTAAAACCTCACCGTGAAAGAATTTTGATAATAACGCACTTTTATCCACATTAATATCAACATGTGTCTTATACCACCTTAAATCAGTAATTATATCTTCTGTCCTGGCAGTCCTGCATTGAAATTCATTGCGCAATATAATTACCGTATGTCATTTATTTTGCACTGTTCACAATCTTCTTTGTTGCAACGTACTACATGTACAGGCTTTCGTTGTTATCAAAATATTCTGATGTTTATTTATCCATGAGGAATATGTGTGTGTAAGGGGGGGGGGGGGGAGGGGTTGAGTGTAAGAGGTTTGATGGTGGTGGCGGGGGGGGGGGTCCGAGATGTATTTTTGGTAATTTTACTATTAATATAAATGAATTTTTCAAGGGGGAGGAGGGTCTGGACCCCTCACTCCCACTCCTTCTTTAAATCCGTGCACACGATGATGTTGGCACACAGAAGTAAATCTAAAGCCGGCAACCCTCGAGGGGAGGGGCATAATTCAATTTTGTTTGTAATGATTATATAGACCATACTTTCTATGACATGAAATGTTAAGATTAAATATTGATAAACTTAAAATTCACATGCAAACAGTTCAACCCCAAATTGTACACAAAGGGCCCATCATGTGTATTATGGGATGGTATCTCATCCTTTATGAAAATTATAATTATCAAAAATTACCGGATATTGCATGTGGCCTTCATTTTTACTAAAACTGGTACAAAACAGTGTTATTTAGGGGCAAACACTTGGTGCGGGTATTACTGTCTAATGACAGCATCTTGTTTTTTTTTGGAGTGATAAACGTCAATTTTTTGCTTTTATTTGACTCCCTGGATGAAATTTAAATTTTTAAAACCTTATTGCACATCTAAAGGACAGCCCCTATGATATCCCAAGATATGATGTGTCTATTCATTAAATCATAAGAAGAGTTCTGGGATTTAGGTTTTTTAGGAGTGATAAACGTCAATGTTCTGCTACTATTTGACTCCCTGGATGAAATTTAAATTTTTAAAACCTTATTGCACATCTATAGGACAGTCCCAATCATATCCCAAGAGATGACATAGCTACTCCAAAAGTTGTAAGAGGAGTTCTGGGAACCATACTTTTTTGTTGCCCACCGATCCCTGTGATGAAAAAAAAAATTCTGAAACCTGATCACACTTCAAAATGACACTCCCAATCATATTCTAGAAGATCATTTGGCTACTGCAAAAAAAAAGTTGAAGTTTTTGAAACCATACTTTTTGGCCAAAAAAACCCGTCATTTTTCAGCCACCAAATGACCCCCAGGACAAAATTGAAATTTCCGAAACCTTATTGCGCATCTATAGGACACCCCAAAACATGTTCCAAGAGATGATTTGTCTATTGTTGAAAATGTAGGAGTTCGAGGAAGAAGGTTTTTTGGGAAAAAAACGTCATTTTTTACCAATTATTTGACCCCCAGGACTACCAGACCATTTTTGAAACCTTTTTACAAAACAACATGACACCCCCAATCAAACTCCAAGAGTTCAGATTGCTAGTTTATACGATGTAAGAGCAGTTTGAGAAAGCAAAACGTGACAGACGGACGGAACAAGATAACAACAATATACCCGAACTTTCTTTAGAAAGTGCGGGTATAATTAAATACCCCTTTAAAAACTAAGCTACCTAAAGGGGCATTTTGATACAGATGATTATCCCAATTGGCAGTTCGTACCTTCACATGGGCCGGTTTGTGTACACCACACAAGTATCGGTAGGTCACGTGTCAAACACAGGTGGTTTTCCAGTGTCTCGAGCGAGAATGAGAAGAAAATGGCGGCATTTAGCGATAAATTCAAAATACTGTACAAATTTTCATATTCCGTGAATTTTGGTTTCCCGCCGATACACCGTGAATGGGGTCGAAAAAACGGTACATTTTGCGTACTGCCGGTACATATCACATGTATGCCTTTTACAAGGGGAAATAGTTAGAAATAATTGAAAATTTTTGAGAAATTTTCAAAAATCTCCTTCTCAAGAACCATTTGGCCAGGAAAGCTGAAACTTATGTGGAAGCATCCTCAGGTAGTGTAGATTCAAAGTTGTGAAAATCATGAGCCCCGGGGGTAGGGTGGGCCTCAATGGGGGGTCAAATTTTTTCATAGGAATACATAGACTAAATTTTAAAAATCTTCATCTCAGAAACCAATCAGCCAGGAAAGCTGAAACTTGTGTGGAAACATCCTCAGGTAGTGTAGATTCAAAGTTGTGAAAATCATGACCCCCGGGGGACGGGTGGGGCCACAATGGGGGGTCAAATTTTTACAAAGGAATATATAGAGTAAATCTTTAAAAATCTTCCTCTCAGAAACCAATCAGCCAGGAAAGCTGAAACTTGTGTGGAAGCATCCTCAGGTAGGGTAGATTCAAGTTTGTTCAAATCATGATCCCCAGGGGTAGGATGGGGTCACAAGGGGGGGGGGGTCAAAATCTTGAGGAGTAGGGTGGGGCCACATTGGGGATCTAATTGTACAAAGGAAAACATTTTAATTATTCACAAAATCTGAAATGTTATCATTTATGGTTTTACTTATGTGCAAGCATTTTGACATATTGCTGATTCTTTAAAATTGTTTCCTTTTTAGACTCTGGCCCCTGGAAGATTCTTGGGCCTCACAAGAGGTTCAGACTTTGATGTAGGTTTATATCCCATATATAAACAATTGTTCAGGATCTTTTTTAGAACTGCAATGCTCAACATGTGATATGGCTATAAAATCATCCAGTTAGAAAATGGACTTGATTATAAACATAAGAATATTCAGCGAGAAAAATGATTTTTTATTTATACAGGATCTACATGTATTATACCACATTGTCCAGATATTTTGTATTACGACTGCATGAAGCTGATTTTATCATGCCTAGTGTTGCTCAGGTGAGCGATGTGGCCCATGGGCCTCTTGTTCTTTCATCGACTTAGAGTTATACCCATTTTGTAAGTCAAGACCATATTTTGAACAATGAAGAAAGCCAAGCATAGAAAGAATAATTTCCTAAAAGCACATTATTTCAAAGGATAGCAGTCAAGTATTTTTAGCTCACCGAGACAAAGTCAGGGGGAGCTTATGCTATATCCCGGGTGTTAGTTTCCGGACCTGGTTAAAGTATTTGGAGCTGGTCCTGTATTTAAGTTATTACTTGTCCTACCTTCACCAAATTTGCATGCATGGTGCATCTGGACCTACTTATGGACCTAAAGACTTGTCTGCTGAATCTGAGCCATGAATATCAGATGCTGATTAGAAGTATGTTAAGGTTTTTGGAGCAGGTTAAAGTTTTTGGAACTGGTGCTTTTTTATAACCATATCTAAGTTACTACTGGTCTTATTTTCACCAAACGTACATGGATGGTGGGTCTTATGATAATTATGCACTTGACAGGCTTGAATGCTGAATCTGAGCCATAGGTTTTGGACACTGGATGAGGTTAAGGTTTTTGGAGCTGGTTAAAGTTTTTGGAGCATGTGCCCTCTGATGGACAAATTTTCATTATTATTTGTTTTTTGGATATATGAAGTATCTATTGATACTGATGCACTTGACAGGCTTAAATGGATGCTGAATTTGAGCCATAGGTTTCAGATGCTGGAAGAGAGTAATGCAGGTTTGAATGTTGGGAAAAAATGCTGTCCTAACTTTCATGGTAATTGCATCTTTGATTTGGATTTGAAAAATAAGGCCAGCTTCAAATACAAAGCCTGATCTCCATTATCAAGGAAGCTAAGAAAACTTGTCTTACCTCACTCAAACTTGCTTGATAGATATGATTGTTGATATAAAATATATCATTATTCCTATTCCTATTATATTAAATCACAGGATTAATATTCTATCATAGGATATGATGTTGTATTGTATAATATGATACAGTATTGTTATATATAAATTCTATATGATGATATTGTAACATATTATAATATTATATTGAATCATAATATTGTATTATATGACACAATATTTAATCGCACTGTATTGATATATATTGTATCATACAAAACAGAATGAAATTGTGCATATAATAAGACATAATATTGTAACATATGATATTATATGATATAACTGTGTCAAACCACACATTTTATACAATATATTAATAAATATATCAATAACTATGATTTTCATATAATTTAAGATAATGGTGATCTCATAAAGGTGAGCTCAGTGAGCTCTGTAATCTTTGATTACCTATGGGTTTTTTTAGTAATCAAATCTTTTATCTGATTTAGGTGGAACTGCTGATTTCAGTGTTGTTGAGATAACAAAAGAGCACAAATTGAAACATCTTCATTATGCCAGCGGCGGAGACTGGGGAGGGAAAAATGTCAACCAAAATATTTTTAATATATATGAGGAAATCTTTGGCACAGAAGTCATGAAAACATTCTCAAAAGAAAAAGCAGACATTTTAGAGATGGAAAATGATATTGAACTGAAAAAGAGAGATTTGAGACCAGAGGAGCCACTATCGCTTAGGTTATTACCAAGTTTGACAACTTTATGCCCAGAGTCCTACATGGATATGGTAAAGAAATCAAAGTATAAGGACTCTATCAAATGTAAAGGAGGAAAAACAGTTCTTAATAAACCTCTTGTAGATAATGATATTTTTAAGCCAGTTGTAGGGGAAATAGTTGATCATATGAAATCTATTCTAAAAGAACCAAATGCTGATGGTGTAAAAACTATTATCCTTGTTGGAGGTTTTGCTAAAAGCAACATAGTTTATGATTATGTTAAAAAAAAATTTTCTGATACAAAAGTCATCATCCCCATTGATCCAGATCTTGCAGTTTTAAAGGGGGCTGTAAAATTTGGACGTTTTGAAGGGATCATTGAAAAGAGAGTGTGTGATTACACCTATGGTGTAGAGACTAACAGGTATCATCTAGCAACAGATCCAAGGGATAAAATCAAACGTATTGGAGATGAATTCCAATGTACACAGGTGTTTGAAAAAATGATTACCATTGGTGAACAAATTGGAGTTAATGAAAAAGTTGAGAAAGAGTTTAAGGCATCCACTCCAGGTATGAGGAGGATGAAGATCAATATTTATAAGTCAAAGGATCCTAATCCACTGTTTATTACTGATAAAGGGTGTGAATTGTATGCTGACATGACAATCGAAATGCCAGATACCAAAGGAGGGATGGAAAGAGCAGTCATAATCTCCATACAGTTTGGCAAAACTGAAATAACCATTTCAGCCAGAGATAAGAAAACTGGTCAGGGAAAGACTACTAGAAGGGCAGTGGTTTCGTAAACTTCATTTTGTGGAGTTTTGTTGTTTTGGTTGGTTTTTATTTTAATTTTTTTTTCGGAGAGAGAGAGAGAGAGAAAGAGTTATCTTACAATTTTTTTAGCAGAAGGGTCTTTTAGATGCGTAAATGCATAAACTATAAATTGTTTCTATAATTCTTATGCAAATTTAATTTTAAATTTGCATAAGAGTATTTCATATTTAGATGTCAGGAGATACAAAGACCATATTTTTTCTTAGAAATTCCCCTGTTATACTATGCATTGAATAGTAACTAAGTTTTGAATCTAGTACGTAGATAAGGGAAACAATATTTTTGGCAGAGCAGTAGCATAGGAAAATATCCAGAGTTTTTGTTAATGGCAATCAGAATTTTTACAGAATAATAAATTTATGTTTACATTTTCAAAAAGAAATTTTCATGCAGGATATTTGAAACTAAATAAAGTTAAAAACAAATTGCTAACTTTTGTCAGCATTTAATCTATGTCAATAATCAGACTGGAGTGAAAATTAAGTAAAATCTGTAAAAATGGTCAGTATATTTGCTTTTCTGTCAATAAACATCTTTATGTGTCTTTATAGTAAGTAAGAAATTCATTTAAAAAAATGAACAAATTATCTTCTGGCCTATGAAATTCTGTGGTTTCATTAATATTTGTGGGCATCATTTTCATGCATTTAATCAAAGTCACAGTTTCAAGGATATGTAGATTTGTGGACACTGATAATTCCAATACAATGAGTTTTAAGAAGTTGCAGATTGATGAACATTTGATTTTGCGGATCAATTCAACAGTGAAATCCATGAAAATTAGTATTCAAGGAATGTTGATGAAACCACAGTCTCCAGTTTGGGTTTTAGCTCGGGAATTCTTCTGATCACATCTTGTCAAGCGTATGCATCTTCGTCTGTCTGCCATCAAACTGTTAACTGTATGTCTACGGGCTTATTTCAACTAAAATGTTTGGTGAAAGCTTACAAGTTTGTTCAAATAAAGGGCCTGGCTTTGTCATTTGGGGGAGGGAGTGTCTAATTTTACATAGAAATAATGAGAAAATCCATTTGCAGAAAATTTGGATTGTATGACGTATTTCTTAAAGTTTCCAGATCTTCTGTAAGGATTATAGTGGAAATTTTATTTGAACTCTGTTTCCGTCTTGTCAATCATTGCTCTGGTTTAACCAATCATCCAGTTTATTAGAATTTGATTAAGCCTTATTTTGGAGAGTAAATATTTCATGTACAGTTGAACTTTGATATCTCAAACACTGATATCTTGAATACAATGGATATGTATAAGTGATTTGCGAGTCCCAACCACTTATTTTTCAAATATTTTACCCTCGATATCTCGAATACTCTGATATCTTAAAGTTTTTAAACAGTCTCATCTCGTTTGAGATAATGAAGTTTGACTGTATATATTTTTAAAATAATAATTTTAATATTTTATCATAATTATTATATTTAAAGATCTTCCTAGACATGTAGATGATCAGACTAGTTGGAAATATATTTCTATTTCATGAAACTGTTGCTCAGGTGAATGATGTGGCCCATGGACCTCCTGTTTTTTTAATTTGGTTTTTATCTGATAGACATTTTGTGGTACCAAGTATTATCATTTTATACTAAAGGAAAAACATATTATTCTGAAATAGAGAGAACATGTAGGTGTCACATAATTAATAAACCATTTCTTTAATCTTTTTGTTAAAGGAAAAGGTAATATAATGACCTAAACCTGAACTTGCTACCAAAGGAGGTCAAATTTATTTCATTATTTTCTGATTTACAAATTCATCTGTTTGATTACAAATTATTCATGATATGTTTCAGTGCTGTATAATACTTATATATGCAATTTCATTGTTTTTTATTATTACATGTAATGCTACTTTTTAATTACATGCACATGTACTTATAAATTAATGTGTATCAATTCTCAAACTTCAAATATGGGAGATCATATGAAGAACATCTACTATCGCCACCACTGAACTTTTGTTATAAAATATTTTAGTTTACAACTGTCTGAAACATTAAAGAGAGATTTTAAAATCTTCAAGGGGTGATTCTGGTGATTTAACAGAGATATTTATAACTAGCTTTTAATTAGAAATCTACAGTATTTAAATTTATTGATATAAGAATCTAGTATGCCATGATAATAATTATAATGATACTTACAAATCTTCAGTCAGCTAGCTTGACTGTCACTCTGGTCACCCCTCAAAATATAGGTCAAGGGCAGGGTTGCTACAGATCTGCCACTCTGCGGGAAAGTCCAGGCCGTGTCACAGTCAATCTGAACTTTCACGTAGAGCTTCCAGATCTTCAACTTTTAAAAGGCAGGGCTGTGGCAACGCACTTTGAAAAAATTACGCACTTTGAAAAAAATTTCAAAGTTCGTTAAATTTGAGACCAAGTGAACGCACTTTGAAAATTTTTTTCAAAGTGCGGTAAGAAGGTACATCAAAATTTTTTTATATCGAGACATGTAACGCACATAGAAAAAAAATGTATAAATCACAAATTCTGGAATTGAATTTATAATTTGTTGATAGTATGATGGTTTGTTAATACTAGTGAATCTCCTTTACCGTCTTTGAGAACAGTGGCGCGGGTGGGGGTTAACCACTGATACAGGCCAATTACCAGTACATCATTTAATTGATTACAAGAAGAAAGTCCTCTACCCCTCATCTTTTCTTCCAAAACATGATATTCAGCAACCTTGGGTAAACGTATAAGAACGGAAAAAAATACGCTTTCCTGTAAATAAAGTACAGTGGTACTGAAAAAACGAGCTGGACAAACAATAATTTCTCAAATGGTATGTTAAATAATCTGTAAGTGTTTCAACATAAACCCTCTTTTTAAATTCTAATCAAATAAGTCACTGCATTTTTTAAAAAAAAAGTTACATTGAAAAACATTAAATAATTATACATTTAAAAAATAGGGTGTAGGTTTTATTTCTCCATGTTCTAAAAGATCATATTGTTTTCGATAAACATAACTAGGCCTAAGATATCCTTTTTTCACACCAATGGCATGTTTGTTTGAAAGCACATGTAGTTGAAGCCAGTCGAAATATGTTATGCATTGATCTCAGAAATCAATATATATATACAATGTATATATCAATCGTTTTTGTTTCTGGCATAGCCAGATGTATCAGACAAGAAGTATTTGCTGCATATACAAAAAAGGAAAAGGCAGTTGCTAAGCGATGCAATTTAAGTCTTATTTGGATAATTCAAATCTCCCGAGTTGTTCTTTATGTGTAAATTGTCAAACTACGTAAGCTTATGAAAAAAGAAAAAATATGTAATCGAGAAACTGTTTATCAAGTAATGCATTGGGGTTTTTTTTAGCTCATCTGAGCTGAAAGCTCAAGTGAGCTTTTCTGATCGAAATTTGTCCGTTGTCTGTCGTCGTTGGCGTTGGCGGCGTTGTCGTTGTTGTAAACTTTTCACATTTTCATCTTCTCCAGAACCACTGGGCAGATTTCAACCAAACGTTGCACAAAGCATCACTGGGTGAAGGGGATTAAAGTTTGTTCAAATGAAGGGCCTCACCCTCTTTAAAGGGGAGATAATTTAGAAATATTGAAAATTTGTTGGTATTTTTCAAAAATCTTCTTCTCAAAAATATTAGGCCAGAAAAGCTGTAACTTGTATGAAAGCATCCTCAGGTAGTGTAGATTCAAGTTTGTTCAAATCATGGTCCCCGGGGGTAGGGTGGTGCCACAATGGACGGATGGATTTTTACATAAGAATGTATAGAGAAAATCTTTAAAAATCTCAAAAACTAATTGGCCAGAAAAGCTTAAACTCGTGTGGAGGCATCCTTAGGTAGTGTAGATTCAAATTTTTACATAGGAATATATAGAGAAAATCTTTAAAAATCTTCTTCTTAAAAACTATAGGCCAAGAAAGCTCAAATTTGGAGTGGAAGCATCCTCAGATAGTGTAGATTCAAGTTTGTTTAAATCATGGTCCCTGTGGGTAGGGTGGGGCCACAATGGGGGATGAATTTTTACATAGGAATATATAGAGAAAATCTTTTAAAATATTCTGGGAATGTTTTCAGTCCAAAAAGCAGTAACTTGTGTGAAAGCACTGGTTGTGCAGATTAAAGTTTGATCAAACCATGATTCCCTAGAGAAAGGTGGGGCCACAAAGTGGGAGGGGGGGGGTATATAGGAATAGAGAAAAATCTTCTTACAGGTACAACAACAAAAGGGGCTTGGTATTTACCATAAAAATATGTGTATAAAAATTGACAGATTTTTAAAATTTTTTGAACAAGATCTACTGTACTTAGTTGTCAAGATATTTTGATTTTGATACTGTAATGCTAATTTGATCAGAGTTAAGGCTATTGTTGCTCAGGTGAGCGATGTGGCCACTTGGCCTCTTGTTAAGTATAGCCATTGAGCTAGACAAGGTTAAAACAATCATTTATTGTATATAATGGCATCAAATATTTCGACCAAACCCTGAACGGGGTGTTTTTTTTTTCAAAGTGCGTCAAAGTGCATCGACGATATCAACGTACTTTTTCAAAAAAATATTTTTTTCAAAAGTGCGTTAAACTGGCCCCAAAATTAAGTGCGTTGTAACACGGGGCTGAACTTCAATTTAATGTTTTGAAGAGTTTATACTAATAAGATTCAAATAATTGACAGATTCAGGATTATTTGCAAACTTTCAGTTGGAATATATAAATAAATTGATACAATTTATGTGCAGCTCTGAAGCATTTGGATACATTTTTTAAAGGTTGATTTAAACTTATTCCTTATGATTATGATATTACTTGGAAAATAGATATAATAAAAAAACAATTTCCTAAAGTTTAATTATCAAATGTAATACATTTTATCTGTATATAAAATTATACTTGTATTTTGTTTATCATTTTTTTCCTTATCTTTTGTGGAATCATTAAATTTCAATTCATGGAAGCCAATTATTGAGACTGTTAATTTTTCAGATTCATGGGGATATAGTTTTATGGATGAACAGTTTAACTAATGACTCAATACTGTGTTTCTTAATGAAAAAGAAAATTTGCTTGTGAGAAAAGGGGAAGGGTTTGGGGGCACAAAAGCAACGAAAATAAAATTACCACGAATTCACAGGCACCTGACTTTTTATGTATTTTTCTCATAATAAAAATAAATGCCCTATTACTAATAATACACAAGCCTTGTGTATTAATAGGTATAGGGCATTTATTTTTATTATGAGAAAAATTCATAAAACGTCAGGTGCCTGTGCATCTGTGCATGAATTATAATGATACCCAAGTATTTTATTTGTTTCTTAATGCGTTAAAAAAAATTGATTCCAAAGTATTTTATTTGTTTTTATACTTTACGTCTATAACCAAAATTTTTTAACAATAAAAATGCAAAAAACATTGTCATTCGTAGCTTTGTTTCTGTAAAAATATGTTACATTGTCTTATCTTAAGTAAGATTGGAGCAAATCAAAACACTTTTAGTCAATATAATTTTGCAGATTTTTTTCTCACTCAATTTTTCAGAGAATTGTGTAAAACGAATATGTTAAAAAATGAAAATAAATTAAAACATTTATTAGATGGTGCTAAAACGAAGAACTCAAACGGAAAATGGTGAATGTTTATATCAAGTTATTAACTTATTAAGATGGGTCCCTTCTCAGCAATTTTTTGGGTCAAAGTCATGGTTTTTTCCCCTTGAAATCATTAGTTTGACATCTAGTGTAATTAAAAAGTGCATGTCTGTATTAACAGAGGGACGTTTCACAAAACTATCTTATGACTAAGATGTATCTTGGGACCAAAATTAGTCGTAAGATCTCATCACAGCCGTTTCACAAAACTGTCATATCTTATGATTATCTCAAGATCTGTCATAATCTTAAGACAACCAAATACATATCTTAAGTCCAACTTTAACATGGTGAAGACCTTTATATTGCTCCACCACCGAGGGCTGAGTATAATTCGAATGCACGCGACTTTGCTCAGCCTTTTATTTTCGTGCTACCGTTGGTGCTAAGTAAAGAAAAATTCTTGGTATTATGTTTTTAATCAAAATATGTACAGCCGTAAAATTCATGCATTAATGGAGACCGATGAGGTATGACTAGCTGCACATTGAAGGTGACCGTGTATTTTTTACTTAGAATTTATATATTAACAGGGCATCAAAAGAAGCACTTCGTATATTTTTTTTTTCATCCAGAGTTTATTAATGAACGTTATTATATAGTGCTATATGCCAAATAAGGAAGAATGGGGCACTAAAAAAAATTACTTTAATATAATTACAAAACAAAATTTAGCCAGATGATCAACATTGTTTTTAAAATTTCATTTGGTGACTTTTTACAGCAGTTTTCATACATGTCAAAGATAAGACAGAACCCTTGGACAGAAATACAAAAACGAATAATTTATTTGGAAATAATGGTGACATCATGCTTCTTCGGCCGTGTTCGAGTTTAAGACTTTAGTGCATCCCCATCCCCAACCTGATGTCATTGTCATTTTAATTTAGACCACGTGGCTTTGTTTGACCCTTTCAGTTTCGCAGTAAAAATCGTGCCTCGTGGTTATAGTCTATTTCCTAAAATCTGGGTACTTGTAGTCAAATAGGAAATTTAGATGTTTATTGATTCTAAAATTTATCTTCATTAAGCGGGATGTTCGGCCATCTTGTACTTTTGAGAATAAAAATGTAAACATTTTTTGATCTGGCTTGTTTCTGCCCAAAACTGTTGTCAAAAGATGAAAAAAGCAGTGAACAGGAATTAATTTCGGATCCGCGCCTGACCTAGTAATAACATCAATAGTGAAACAGACTATATATACTATTTTATGCAGAATGTTCCTTTAAAATGGCACGATATACTAAGTTTTTACACAAATCAGACACCCATTCGTTTTTTAAAAAGCATGGTATTGCATACCAAAAGCATCAAGCATGTCCATGATTTTATCAAGCAACCCAATGTTTATCTTTTAAACCACGTGTAGAGTGGTTGAACAAGAACGATAACTCTGCTCCGAATATTATCGTTTTAGTTTAAATAACCTCTAGATGATGAAATAAGACATATCTTAATAGATTTTCATGTTTTAACATATATCAAAGTAAGATATGATATTAAGAACGACCAGTACTTACGTATTTTGAGAATATTATCCGATCACTTATACTTCCGCTCGGAATTTCCCAGGAACTGAACAAATCTCGGGGAAGTCTCGTGAACTTTCATTCGAGCACATCTGGATTTATTTCATACTTAGCAACGACATTCCAACCACAGTCGCAGGGGGTGAAAAGGATGAATCCTCTAAACGTCCAAAATCGGCCCCCTATAATTTGCAAACGAATCAAATAAAAGGTTTCCTACATATTATTGTCTCATCTGTTTTTTCAAACATTGAAGTTTTTAAATTTCAATTTCACTTTTTACTTCCTTACATTGTAATTAGGCATTGTCTCGATTAATGTAGCAGGGGTATGTTGTTTACATCGATTTCTCATAAGTATTAGGCCACACCACATTTTGAAAGCTTGTTTTCTATATGAGCACATTAATGTTTCGTAAATACGGTCAATGAAAACAGTTATATTGATCATTCACATCCATGAAAGAAATTGGAACAGCCGTGCGCTCATATTTTTTTTTATTTAAAAAGTATAAAATCTTGTGAGTTTGTCTCTATTGTAAAGGTAGGTTGTTTACGAATTTCAACCGGTCATGACTTCATGAATAACAAAGCCGTGAACACGTGACTCAAAGGACAGGGGCATACAAGGCGTTATAAATCCCCAACTTGGAGCAATAAAAAAGAACTTGTTCGAATGTTAATAAAATATGTATTCTTGGCTTGTATACATTGTTTATACTATAAATTTCACGATACATGTCAATAGCGTATTTTCATTCTATAAACACAAGAGATATATAGGTTTCCATATTAAGCCATACGACGTTTTGTGCCTAAATATTGACCATTTACTGTGCTAAATTGCAATTTTTTGGTATGAATGGGTCTAGACTCCATCCTAAAAGTACTTTCTTTAAAAGGATAAGTTTTCATTCTTTTTTTATTGATTTATTAAAGTGGAGTCTAGACCCATTATGAGTCAAAATTCGTGGTTTTCACAAAAACTTAAAAACTTTATTTATAATTGTCAAACTATAAAAGTTATTCTCATGGATAGATATGTGTCAACGTAGCTCAGTGTGATACGTGGAGGATTGTAGGCAGTACCTCTCGGCTGAGAGGGTGTTCGAACCATAGTGAACTTTTCTTTTTTATATTTGCTTTTGCTTTCTTTTAGGTAAAACATTATTTTTCATTTTTAAATAACCTGAACCGAAGGTTCACGTAAGCTTTCTGATCACCTGTTGTCCGTCGTCCGTCCGTCCGTCTGTCCGTCTGTAAACTTTTCACATTCTTGACTTCTTCTCTAAAAACCACTGAGCCAAATTTAACCAAACTTAGTACAAAGCATCCTTATGGAAAGGGGTTTTTAAATTGTTTAAATAAAGGGCTAAACCCTTTTTAAAAGGGAGATAATTGCAAAACAGCGAGTATAGGATGTGTGTCTTTAAAAATCTTCTTCTCAAGAACCACTGCACCAGAAATGCCAATATTTACAAAAAAGCTTGTATATATAATGAAGATTCTAAATTGTAAAAGTCGTGACCCCCGAACAAAAACGGGGGCCCCAGGAAGGGTTCAAATTTTAACATAGAAATACGTAGGAAAAATGTTTCAAAATCTTCTTCTCAAGAACCACTGCACCAGAAATGCCAATATTTACACAAAAGCTTGTATATAAAGTGGAGATTCTAAATTTTGAAAATCGTGACCCCCGAACCAAAACTGGGGCCCAGGCAGGGTTCAAAGTTTTACATAGAAATACGTAGGAAAAATGTTTAAAAATCTTCTTCTCAAGAACCACTGCACCAGAAATGCCAATATTTACACAAAAGTTTGTATAGATAGTAGAGATGTCAACGAGTACTCGAGAACTCGACTATCGCTCGGTCACATCGATCATCGACTAAATTTTTTTTAGTTGATACCTCGTAATAAAGTGAATAAAATTTAAAAAAAAATATTTATTTTTTCTTAAAGCTGCAGGTTTTGTTTTCTCGGCATGTTTGATCCGTAAGTTCCACTTTTTTCATTGGTGTCCCTGGTGTATTTTTTTTTAGCTCACCTGAGCTGAAAGCTCAAGTGAGCTTTTCTGATCACTTTTTGTCTGGCGTCCGTCTGTCCGTCTGTCCGTCCGTCTGTCTGTCCGTCAACTTTTTACATTTTCGACCTCTTCTCCAGAACCACTGGGCCGATTTCAACGAAACTTGGCACAAAGCATCCTTAGGTAAAGGGGATTCAAATTTGTTAAAATGAAGGGCTACGCCGTCTTTCAAGGGGAGATAATTAAAAAACATTGAAAATTTGTAGGTATTTTTCAAAAATCTTCTCCTCAAAAACCATTTGGCCAGAAAAGCTGAAACTTGTGTGGAAGCATTCTCAGGTAGTGTAGATTCAAGTTTGTTCAAATCGTGATCTCCAGGGGTAGGGTTGGGCCACAATGGGGGGTCGAATTTTTTCATAGGAATATATAGAGTAAATCTTTAAAAATCTTCTTCTCTGAAACTGATCAGCCAGAAA
>WFKH01011581.1:59298060-59312867 GCA_016163765.1 Magallana hongkongensis | reverse complement strand
GCTGTTGAACTTAGTCATTTTCTCGCAGAATATTGCATATAGGGTACTTCAAATTCCTGGATACGGTAGGTACTGTTTATCAATTTAGGGTTGACATGGACTATGGATACAGTTCACATTAAAGAAAACCTGGTTTGCTGTCACATTGACAGCTTTTCACTTGTAATAAGTTTTTGTCGTGGGTGTAAATTCGTGAGTGAGGGCTACCCACAAATACCAAGAAAATTGAGCCACCACGAATTCTAATGATTCCACTGTAACAGAAAGAAGAATTTAAGTTGAAACTGTAGTTATTTTATTGATGGTCCTTGTTCATCACTGAATTTTGCAGCTACCTTATGGAGAGAAGAGAGGAAGTTTTCAAGGAGTCCCTTTATGTTCAGCAAAGTGATGAATAAAAAACTGGAGGATCGGACTAAGTGTTTTAGTAGATTATGTATTTAGCAGCAGAAAAATTTGCTCCAAAGGATAGGTTTTGGAAAATATACGATACCAAAGTGACATAATGTTTCATGTACCAAGAGTACATGTATTGCCAATTGCCATGCTGTTAAATTAAGTAATGAATAGATTGTTGTTTTTAATAATGTTGCTCTCAGTATTGTAAGCTAATTGGATGTTTGACAAATATTTTTAAATGCTTATAAAGCATGGTAGATGTATATGCATTGTACAGCTATGAACAAAACACTGAAATTTTTACATATCTTTATTTACATACTGTAATTTAATTTTATCGTTTTGTTAAGATTTTCCTACATGTATTTCAGCAGCTACATGTAAGATATGTTGTTCAATCAAATTTAACTATTATATAATAGTTTTTTTTAATTTTTTAACTTAAAAATATTTTAGATCTGTTTACATGTGTCACCACTCAAAAAGGTTATTTAAATATATGTACATCTATATATAAAGATCAACAGATAACACTTTGCTTGGCTTTATGACAGTATATGTCCAATATACATCAACACTACATACATGTGTATATGATAACTTCCAAAACAATGACCGCTAAAACTACAGTACAGTATTTGGTATGGGATGTACTTATGTGTTATTTTCCATATCAGTGTTTAGTAAAATTATGGGCATAATGATTTCAATGCTGTCTTCACTGTGTAAATTATCTATATTGTAAATATACATACATCATGTAAATTAGCGATTCCTATTACATTAATCTATTCTTACTGTAGAGGTATTGCTGAATAAATGTTGTTTTATATGGAAAGCTTAATTTCCATGACAATTTTCATAAAAAGAAAATGTGACACCTAATGAGAGACGAGGAGACGTCCCTTACAAATCCCAGCGCCAAGTCAATATTATCTGGCCATGAAACTATAGCAAGCTAGAGTAGGGATGGTCATACTCTAGGTTTTATTTCAAGTGTACGTTGTCAATTTTTTCAAAGGGAGGGTGGGTTAGTTTGTTTTCATCTCACCTTATCTGAAGGTTCAAGTGAGCTTTTCTCATCACTTGTTGTTGTCTATCTGTTTGTCTATCTGTAAACTTTTCACGTTTTTGACTTCTCCTCTAGAACCACCACGGCAAATTTACCCAACTTGGTACAAATCATCTTTATGGGAAGGGGATTCTAAAATGTTAAAATAAAGGACAGTTCTCTTTTTATAAAGGGAGATAATTGTGAAACAGTGGAAATAGAGCATGTGTTTTAAGGAGACTAGATGATCAGCAAATTGACCATCAGATATTGTGAAACAGTAAAAATAGAGTGTGTGTCTATAGGAGACTAGATGATCAACAAATTGACCATCAGACGTACTTTGATATTTATTAAATAGTTAAAAATTATATTCGTGACCCCCCTGACTAATACTGGGGCACCAAGAGATGTTCAAAGTTTAACATAGAAAAATATGGGGAAAATGTTTTAAAATCTTCTCAAGAACAACTTATAGGTATGCTACAAATTGTGAATTTATTAAGCAAGCATAGTAAGATAATGATAGATTCTAAATTGTTAAAATCGTGACCCCTGGGTTAATACTATATTCGCAAGAGGTTCAAATTTCTATATAGAAATATACATGTATCGGGAAAATATTTTAAAACAAGAATTTTGCAATATTGAGATTACTCTGCAAGCATCTTAAGATAGTGTAGATTCTAATTTGTTAAAATTGTGCCCTCAGTCTAATACTGGGGCCCCAAGAGGAGTTCAAAGTTCAACGTAGAAACATGCATAATAAACATACAATATTCTTAAAGAGTTTCATTTTTAAAAATTTCAAAATAAAATGATACAAGAAACTGTTGTTCAGGTGAGCAATATGGCCCATAAACCTCTTGTTTAAAAAATATCGATGTTCAAAAAAAACGTCGGTTTTCAAAACCACAATATATCCATACTTGTTTCATTAAATCAACTCATCTAAAATTCGAGCCATAATAATATACATCTTTACCCTGAATGCTTTTGACTCAGGTTAATGCTTGACATGATTTTTTCGCTTTCGACGGACTGACACTAACATGCAGACTTTTCCCGTCAAATGCCTGAGAATGGGTTAAAGGGGCATGGTCACGATTTTGGTCAAATTCTATTTTTCTGTTTTTATTATTTACAATGCTTAAGGAATGCATTTCCAATGACCAAATGAAATTGGAGGGTCAGTAGTGAAGTTTTAAGCAAGATACAGGGCTCACAATTCTTTTTCATGTAAACAAGGCTCGTGCCCTGTTTTTGTTGGTGTCAGGAGAAAACGTACCCAGGAGAAAACGTACCCAATTTCCAGGGTACGTTTTCTCCAGGAGAAAACGTACCCGGGTACGTTTTCTCCAAGAGAAAACGAACCCACTGAAAATCATAGATATGCTACTTAATAGTTTTTAATACTTTTAAATAGATATACTACTTAATAGTTTTTAATACTTTTAAATACTATTTAACATAATAAATATACAGAAATGTATGAATTTTATAGATATATGAATTTAATACTTTATATTTTTAAAGGGTTTGGACAAATTAAATATTTTTCAAATGCTACTTTAATGCATATTTCAATGCATAAATATATAAAGATTTATTCATTTTATAAAAAAAAATACCTTCATAATAATTGTAGCACTTTTATTTTAGTACGAATTAATGACCTGTCATAAAGTGTAATCAATCTACTTCTTCTAAGTTTTCCATTTACCGTTAGCCTTACCTATATGAGTATCTTTATGCGAGATCTCCCTATCGACTTCTTGAGATACTCATCATTTAATTAGTTCTCCAAATTAGATTGCAATGAAAACTAATTATTTAACGGTTTCGTTTATGGTGAAGTAATTGCCGACTAATTAAACTGCTCAGGCGATGTTCGTGTATGTAACAAATTATTGTCTAATTAAACAAAATTATTGTCTTCAAAATTTATGTACGTGACTATGTATTTAAAAACAACAGCAACAAATGATACAAACGTTTATTGTATATTTTATTTTGTGTCATCTAAGAATATTTATGAAAACTATTATTTATGATTTTCATAGGGTACGTTTTCTATTGGAGAAAACGTACCCTAGAAATTGGGTACGTTTTCTCCTGGCTACGTTTTCTCCAGCATTCTTTTTGTTTACATAAGTTCAATATACCGGTAAAAAATATTTTTCACGCTGATTTTTCATATTCTTATTCATTTTAAGCATACATAAACAGATCCTAACGTTTACCACATTCGTTTTCGGTCTTAAACTGGAGTTTTCACTTCAACGTTCAAAATGTAAACAAACGCTTTGTTTACATAGCAAAGAATTGTATGCTCTGTAACTCGCTTATAACTCAACGAATGACGCTCAAATTTTGGTTGCCTATTAAAAATGCCATACTGAAGCATTGTAAACGTTAAAATCGGGAAAATAATTTTTGACCAAAATCGTGACCATGCCCCTTTAATGTAAAAGAAGAGGGTTAGCGATATACTTAAAAAATCATTAAATGTTTTATAGTATATTATCGTTGATTAGTGTATATATTCTATTGAGAACGTTTAAAACTTTTTTTCTTAAATATTGGCACTAATGCGACATCGTAGTTTTTAAAAATCTTGGTTCAAACGTTTTGCCGAATCAGAGTAAGTACACAAACGGCGTCTTTAACAACATGGACATTGGAAAAGGACAGTCAGAGATGTAGAAATGTTACAGAAAATTGCAGGAGATACGTGATTGAGTTTACGAGACTGCAACATTTGCCACGATACCAGTCTATAGTCCTTCGGACAATGTGTATGTGGACACTATCGAATTTATTTTTCATTGATACACTCGGTTTTTAAGTATCAACTTATTGAACATCTTTATAGACAGCCATTCACTTGATGTAAAATCTTTTATGCAGGTTTGTCTTGCGTTTATACCAATTAATCTCTATAGGATATCGTCATCCGTTTGCTTTCAGAATAATGGCGCTTGCAGAAAATTTAAACCGGGCCATAGTTAAAGGAGATTTAAATCTCGTTCAAAAACTTGTTGCAGATGGTGCTGCGATGGATTTTATGTTAGGCATGCGCGGAACAGCCCTATGTGCAGCTTTATCAGCCAATCAGACCGACATTGCACAGTTCCTAATCGAGGCTGGATGTGGAGTGAATGTTGAGGATTATGACAAGGAACCTCCCATATTTCTTGCAATTAGCAAAAAGTGTTTCGATGTGGTTCATAGATTAACACGACATCCAAAGTGTAACCTTAATAAATACGATCCTTTAACTAATGTTTCACCATTGGCTCTTGCCGTGAAAAACAACCATCAAGATGTCGTTAGATGGTTTATAGAGGCGGGAGCGGATCTCAATGTTACCGATCATACCGACAGTACTGCATTGCACATAGCAATACAGGACCGTAATTACGATATGATGGATATGCTGGTGAAAGGAGGCTGTGATTTATCGAAAAATGATTCGACTGGGAGGTACCCGATTCACATAATTGCTAGTAAAGGCGACGAAAGAGGTCTAAAAATCTTATTGCAAAAGTGGATTGATGTCTCTGATAAACTACCCACCGAGTTTTCCATGTATTCTTTTCTTTCTACGATAGATCAGGTAAATGTTAGGCAACTTCTCAATAAAACTACAAAGGCAGGTCTTAGTACCAGTACTCCTCTACATTTTGCAATTTCGAATGGTCAGAGTTTAATGTCTCAATTCTTGCTCAGATATGGCTCTTCGCCTAATGGACCGGAGGACAGGCTTGCCGAGTCGCCGCTTTTATCGGCAATATCGGCGGCATCCTGCCACACTGGTCAGATCGATGCCTCTTTAGTGTCATGGTTGCTACAGGCAGGGGCGAACCCAAATGTATGTGGTAAATTAACATCGACGACTCTGTTCACATACGTCGAAAGCCCAATCATGCTAGCCTGTCGGCTTAATAATGTTGAAGTCCTTGAACTTCTTATCCAGCATGGTGCTGAGCTGGATATGAAACATGCAGACATTGGACGTGTCAACAGAAAGTCGCTACTTACTATCGCCTTCTCTCATAGTGCAATAGAAATAGCTAGATGTCTTCTGTACAGATATAAAGTGTTGGACATCGAAGCAGACGACAATGAATCTAGCTCGGAAGAAATTTTGTTAATGTCTCTAAGTGATTTATACCACCCGGAAGTGGAGGAGTTTGCCAAAACCGTTCTATCCTATGAAAAACCCAGTGGAAACACTTTACATGACTGTCTCTCAAATTCAATCATGAAAAACAATATTCATTTTGCTCTTGCTTTGTTACGACATGGAGATGTAGATGTAAATCATTTGAATTCAGACGGATTCGGCCCAATTCATAACTGCATCAGAGGCTCCAGTGCGAATCAAGATTTGTTGTTAAAACTTCTACAGTCAGGGAGCGATATCAACATGCTTTCCGCCGAAGGTTTAACTCCTCTGGAAATGTGTTTGGAATATTTTGATGAAGACCATTTGGATTTGGCTTATTTTTTGATCGAGGCTGGCTGTGTATTACCAAACAAGTTCCAAACTTCAGTGGAGATGGAAAGCGATGATAGACTGTCTGATTTCGACGTTTCTGATGATTCAGACAATGATGATATTTACGATGACGCTGATTGTCCGGCAGCCTTCACTGAAGACAGAAAGTTGCAAAAAATAGTGACATCTTTGCAGCGGCACCCACAATCTCTGTTACAGCGATGCTTGCACGTTTTGCGCATGCATTTTGCACACAATCGTCTCCCATTTGAATCGATCAATCTACTTCCGTTACCTCGAAAACTTTTGGAAATGCTTATGTTTAAAAGATTTCAACATAATTTAAGAATTTCATAGACTGTATTTTACGTTGTGGCTGACAAAATGTATCCTACTAGTATTTCAGGGTGGTTTTGTTTGTTTGGTGTTTTGGGGTTTTTTTATGTGGTGACAATTTACTGAGTTCAAAACCTTTTCTGATTTTTCGTCTTTAGTTTTGGTCACGTTAATGATCGATGTGGCCAGTCTTATGTTTTATTTTCTTCGTGATATTATTAGAAAATCAGACAAATTGTAGAATTTGTAAAGAAGTACAGTGATCTTTTAAATTCTAGGAAAGATTTCTAGTCTTGTTAAAATAGTTATTTCAAAGTCTCATTTACCAGAATTCTGAGTGCGTATCTTTTAATTCAGAAGAGAGAGGAAAAAATAAAATAATGTAACGTGTTAAATAACCGTTAATATAAAACATTGAGACATGTGTTTAAGCATTTTAGATGCTTGTAAAAAGAAAGAAGATTTTTTTTTACTAGGTAAAGTGTTTTGAGACTGAACATTGAGATTAATTCTTTACAAAATACGATGCAATAGCGCGATTACTTAATATTGAAAGAGTATAGATAAATTGCATTTGACTTCACATGTCTGAGAATAACTCCACAGAATATTTTAGATAAAAAAAGGGAAAAAACACAAGTAACAAAATGGCATACGAAGCTGCTTTATTTGAATTACAACAGGTATGCTATTATACAGCAGTCTTGCAGTTGTCTTACATGCTCACACAAGTATAGTTTTTATTTGGGAATGAAAAAAGTGTAATATCAATGCATCTTTACCATTAAATCATTTATAGCATTCAGTCATTACTTTTAATCAGTATGGGGACCTGCATGCTTTCTGCAACAGGTGTCCAAATCATAATCCCTTACCTCTCGGACAGGGATTTGAACCCGTTATTCTTGGATGGGATAAACCCCTCCGCTTAATCACATTGACCGACAAATTTACTTGTTGTTAAAAATCATTGCAGACATATACTGTTTCTGGTTGGTTGGTTGTTTGTTTAAGGTTTAATTGGGGGAGGTGGTGTTACCTGGTATCTTTAAACAAATGTTAGCTGGTGTTTCCAATATAATAAATACAATTCTACAAGATTCTCTATGTAAGCGATTGAGCGATTTGAACAAGGAAGAGAGTTCCCAAAAATAGACACGGTTATTTTGATGTACCGTGCGACGCCCGGGGGTGACACGCGGACAGATTTTCTCAACAAGGATGTCATCGGATACTTAATTCCCATTTTCTGATATTTATCAGATGATTAAAAGATCAATAAATTTGAAAGGGGTTACTACGGTAAATATTAAAAATAAGTTAGTACTTATTATACGCAATAAATAAGTGAATAAAGAAAATATAAATAGTTTGACTTAATTTGTCGTTGAAGAAAATATAACAAATTAGCATTAACAACATTCAATACAAAAATAGCCTATTTAGGTAAGATTGCAAATAAAGTACCAAATACCCCGAAAATCAAAAATAAGTTAAAGAATTGCACAGAAATCTTTATTCGTATCTACAAGTAAGTCGGAAACCCAGAAGAAGTCGACGGGTATCTGTTGTCTGTCCTTGCTCTGGTAACACATCCGGATGTTACATATCCTCACCCCCGGGGCGACAGTACTTGGACGACTAAACTTAAAAGGCACATCATGCAGTAAGTCAACTGGTATCGAAGTAAAAGGCACGCGTGTTGAAAAGATGGGTGCGAAATATGGACTACTGGTATTTACTTTTTATGTGGCCATTTTTACAGGCGCTAAATGTGATATTTATACTTCCATACATAAAATAACAGCGTTGGCTGAAATGGAGGATAACTTGTTCAAGGAGTTTGAAGTCTTCTTTCAGAAATCGGACACAAAGGGGGAAATTGTCCCGGATTCAGTGATAAGGTAACTAAAATGTAAACGTTAATGTGACCAAAACTGGTGCTGTTTAAAGATTTACTGAAATTAATAAGATTAATGGTTTCAATTGTCTTCCTATAACATGAATTGGATATTATAAGAGAGTGGAATGAATAGGATTATATCACCATAGTGTCTTTGGATTTTTTCAATAATTACATTCTTCGTTTGTGTCATAAGTTTCGTTTTTATTGTCATATGGGCGATTCTTAAAAGCAAATAAATAATTCACAATTTCATATACATATGTCAATTATCAAACAACATTAAATATAACAATATACAGTAAGTCCGTGATAATAAAAACAATAATTAACATGAGAACACTACGGAATAACCTCAAAGCGAATTGCACTTCTTTGTCCTATTTTCACATTTATTTTTTATTCCAGATTTTACAATGAAAGGAAAACTGATGGGCATCTTGACGGCTGTTTGGATATGGCTCACCCTGTTCGAGCATTCTATATACAGCACAGGGTCTACAACGAATGGGGTGCCATGATCGAAGACCTGAAAGCCAACAAGACAATTGCTTTACAACCAACGGTAGCAGGTAAATGTTTTACTCCGCATGGCTCTTTCCTGGTATACTTATTAAAATTGCTAAACTTTATAGATATTTCTGTGTTATATCTATTTTGTTTATTTGAAAAGTAAAAAGGTCTTTTAAAAATAATCCACAAAGAAGAAATTTAATGCTTCAGATCAGACTATATCTTCTCTTTAGGTTTCCTACATAAATATAAGTCAGTGATGACGTCATTGGGATTTTGGCCCGCCCTTGGAGACGTGGCTGGAGCAGCCGACAATATCCTCCGTCTGTGGAACGTATACGATCTCAAGGTCAAAGACATTATCGACGGTGAAATTGCGTCGACCATGTCGAGACCTATGAAGAAAAATGAGATTGAATTCATTACACAAACAGCAAAAAATTTAGAAATGGTGTATTACCACCTGTCCTTGTTATCGGAGCTTTATAACAGAACCGAAGACGAGGCAGAAAAGGAAAACTATCGAAAACGGTTAAACAAGGAATATTATTTGGTATGTCCTTCAAAGCTTTTCAAATTTTGAATGTTAAAACACCACATTTCCTAACTCTTAAGAAGAAAATTTTATCACTGGCATTATGGTACTAATTTGAAATGTTTATTAATAATTGAAGGGAGTGGCGTGTGTCGTTATATTTACGGTCATCAATCCCATTACGAATTAATCTGATCATCAATTATTTTCAAAGACGAAGAATTAACGGAACTGTTAAGATTTCTACAGTTTGGTTGCAAAATCCAGTTAGTATATACATCCACGCTGGTATAAGACAATGGAATGCTGTTTCCTTGAGTACCTATTTCGATGTGCAATTTTGTGAGTACTCGTATACATGCCGGCGGGAATCGGCTACTCGATTCCAAACACAGCTAGATAGCGAATAATATAGTATGACCATAATGGTCCGCAGTGCAATCGCCCTATTTAGTTGACGTTGAGTGATCGTACTGTACCCCTTATACATCCTTATACAATGTTTATAATCACCAGAAATATTTCGTATGGTATGAAACGGGGGCTGATTCCGCTAAACTGGAGTCATGGAGGGAATGATTGTAACTTCGTCATTAATAAATAGGTACCACTCTCAGTTTCTACCGTAAAGTAACCCGCTTTGAAGATAGTGCGTGTATGAATCTAGTTTGGGGCTTCTATACTGTGAAAAAGTTAATTTCTCTGACTTATTTTGTTCGTTTGTGATGAAAAAAGTGCATGACTTGAAAATGTCTTTTCTATAATTTGTTTCTGTAGAATAGTATAGATATGCTTTTATAGATAGTCTTAGTTGTTTAGTTTGTCCCAAGATTTTTATGCAGCACGTTTGGACGGATTTTAATAAAAATAGACATACCTGTGAAAGAAGTGCAATGAAAGGAATAATATCCAAGATATCTTCATTAACACATTATCGTTTTTCACTCGAAAAAAAATTACAGGAACAAAAACAGATTTCTTACGGAAATTTATAATGAAAAATGTTGACATCTTTTCTCCATTCGGACGTCACTCGGAATACCTCGCACACTTTTTTCAACGTTATCATCCGGGTACTTTCATCTCGCTTGCAATGCAAATTCCCCGCAGGCTTTTTATTTTGAACCGTGTATTCAAACCAAACAAGCTAGAGGGCCGTTTCAAAGGAGAAATTTTAAGATTTTTTCATTCGAATGAACATCGTTTGAATCCTGGGGTATTTATAATATTGAATAATCCAAGAAAATGTGCTGCATAAATATCTTGGGACAGACTATAGTAATCATATAATTTATGTATTTAGGTGTAATTATCATTAAATACCATTTCGTATATTTCATAAGAACAAAATTAACGCACCTGATTCTCTGGAGAAAAAGCAAACAGGAATACATCAGATCTGTTATTTCGATTTCAGATAAAAACAAGAACCTCTTCTACTTTGTTAGCTCCGACACTGGCGTATACAGGTAACACCCCTCTCTCTCTCTCTCTCTCTCTCTCTCTCTCTCTCTCTCTCTCTCTCTCTCAATAGTTTATTGTTATGTGTATTTTGACATGTTTTGGATTTTTATTCATTTTTGAAAATTGTTTGAAAAATTGATACATATAGAGATACTATTGAAATGAAATTTTACTGGATCAATGGATGATTGATCTAATAAATATTACGGCATGCAATGTATTGGTTAAAAATTATAATAGTAATTTATGGATGGAATTTACAGATTTCCAGCGATTTCAAGCACACAATCAAGTTATTAAAGAGGCAACGAGAACTTCCATTTCCCAAGATGACATAAACAGTTTCTTTACACCGCCTAACAAATTCATGAAACTCTGTCGCGGACCCGTGAAGGTATAATACAGTACAATGCGTGGACCAAATAATGTGGTTTTTCATTATACATATAAACATTAATATGATTACTTTTCTTTTTGGATTAATTCTTATTTCCTAAGATACCGAAAAATACACTGCTGCAATTGTCCTTATTTTTGCCACATAGTCAAAGGAAGAGGAGTCCAAACTTCGCTGTTTCCTCAGAAAGACGGCCATTCCCATCTACATGGCCAAAGAGGAAGTTGTTAATTATGCACCGCGTATTTCCCTGTTTCATGACGTCATATCAAACGATGATATACGGCAATTAAAGAAAGCAGCCACTAAGAAGGTAAATTTATTGTGCAATGAGTAATAAGGGAAAAACAATACCAGTATCAATACTAGCAGTATATTCATTAATAAATGAAACATTCTGTTAAATCCAGTGTTTTGCGATTTCTATGCAACAATATGCGCGTTAATGTTTAAGTGTAATTTCATGCATTTTCTTTCCCTTTAGTTAATTCATTCAAAAACCGGAGGTGGTTATGTTACTAGACTTAGAGTCAGTCAGACGTAAGTATTAATAGGGTTTTTTTTTGTATACACTCTTTCTAAAATAACCCTAATTGATCGGTAAAAAATGGAAAGCTTAGTGGGGTTTTTTTTTTGGGGGGGGGGGTTGTGAAGGAGAAAATACTTTTGAATTCAAATATCATCTGCCAAAATGTAAAAAATAAAGCTAGAATGAGGTTCTTCGGTGGCATTAATAGAGGTTTCCGACAGCATTTCATTCATTCGCTGCAGGTGAACTTCGTTGTTGGGGCTTATTGCATGCCTTTATTTTACGAACAAGAATTCAATCAATAAAGAACTCTTTATCGTATAAGTTTGTCACATATTTCATTTTTTACTCTTCAAGAGGCTGGGTGTATGATCAAGTTATTCCACAAGTGTCCAGGCGCCTCGCTGGCCGGATTGCTAACATTGTAAACTTGGACACAACCTTTAGATCCAAGTCGTCTCCAGTGGAGCCATGGCAGGTAAGATTGAAGAACATTGATCCACCGTCAGGGATAGTGTACGTTACTGATCGTCCTCCTCGTATTTATACAAACAGTTAAAAAGTTGTATATTGTATAAGCTGCAAAACTGTAGCTCCACGGGAATTTTGGGTTGACGGACCGTGGAGCTATGTACAGTTTCATTCATTCAAAAGAATGTATACAGTATTTCTTGTGCACAACGGTCCGTCGACCCATATTTCCATATATTTATATATATATAGAGAGAGAGAGAGAGAGAGAGAGAGAGAGAGAGAGAGAGGGGGGGTGCATAAGGGCATAGTCAGAATCAACACTTGGTTTGTAACGACAAATGAACTCTTGGGTGGTGGTATCGTATTCAAATGCGAGACGTGTTGTTATAAGAAAGTTTTTTTCCTCGACAAACTCCCAAAATGTCCAACGGAATGAACGGCTCAAATAACGTTATAATAAATATATAATTAAAGACGTGTAACACCAAACAGATAAATCAAACATTTATTTTTAAGATGTTTGTAAATATTGTTTTGTTTAAATATTTTTTTCTGTTGCTTGCCAGGTTTTGAGCTACACGACTGGTGGATATTACGGCGAACATATTGATCCCGACGTAAGTCATATTCTGCCATTACATACACCAAAAGTAGCAAGATCAGTTACATAAGATTTCATAAAATTTGATTAATAAAAGAACGTTGAAATTAACAAAGAAAGGTACAGCTGGCAAATAGGTCGAACGTGATACATATAGTGTATCAGAAGTTGTAGTTGTTTCGGAATAATGATTTGGTGAAGGATATATAAAGAAATGTGTTTTCTTTGGGAAAATTAACCTTCATATTTCCCTCATTGTAATATTGATATTGAAAAAGGGTTGATGTTAAACACTGAATGTTTGGTATAAGCATTTTTTTTTTCATTTTTGAAGTGAAATGTTGTGACTAGCTTATTTCAACAATTGCATAATTGCACTTCTAATGTAGCGGGGTATTGCATAGATATCGTTTGTTTCAGATTGGTGATGAGTTTTTATGGAACATGACGGAAGCGGTTCAGGGCCCTCGGGTCTTGTGGAGGAAACACACTGGACAAAGAATTGCTACCTGGATGTTTTATGTAGGTACAAGTTTTATATCGTTGTGTTTTGGATGGTTTCGTTTTATACATTTACAAGACAATACAATGTATATGTTTCGTAATAGACGAATAAACATGATGTGGAGCAACTTTATTGGGGCTTACTGCACCTTGAAAAATTAATCAAGTTGAAACATTTTCTCAAATCAGCAGAAAATTATTGATTGTGGTATATATATTATCATCGTAAATAACATGATGCATAAGAAGTATATAAGTCAAATAAGCAAAAATATGCAATTTTGGATAAAGGAAGTATTATAATCCTTGATCTGTGGCTCACAAGCCCGATAATTTAATCATTGAGCTATAAAGATATTCAACCAAATCGATTGATTAAAAAAATTCAACGAAACAATTTCATCACCATTTCTGACGTATTGTCTTAAAAAGCATAAGTCTTGATGTAGTGAGGTACCTTAATTTTTTATTTTTTTTTTCAGCTCAGTGACGTAAAAGCAGGAGGAGCAACGGTATTTCCAAAACTAGAAGCTCGCGTTCCAGTGGTCAAGGTTTGTTACTAGATCTTTTATTTTAATGATAATAACATGGTTTAAGGAATGATTGATCAACATTTTCATATTTACGTTTTTAATATCTGTTTATTAATACGTATTCGTCAGCTTTATTTTCAAACATCACAATGCATATTATGTATCTAAAATATTCTCTTTCTAAACCTGAATAATTAGTTTCGTATGCATCACATCATTTACATGTATAATTACTTTATAAACAGTTAAATTATAATGAAAATTTGTTTTTAAGAACACTATAATTTGCAATTCCCTTCATTCACCAAAAATATAGTTCACATAGAAAGAATACAGCTGCTATTCAAATTTTTAAAGCTAATCATAGTTTAGCTTTTAGTTTACATTAAAAAGGGCTCGTCGTTCCATACAGATTGACTGAAAACTCTTATCTTTTTCTCGTATTTAAATTCGTTTCTTTTCTCGTTTTACATGGTTTTCACTCGCTTCTTTTGAGGTAACATGTTTTAAATCATTGTTTATAAGATCATCTTCATGATTTTATCAAAAATATTGTCAGTGTATTGAATGTCGAAAACTTTCCAAGCATATTCAGATTGACATTTTTTAGATATCTTCCCTTTGATTGAATGTTAGGTTGTGATAAACCTAAGAAGGAGAAAGTCCTAACTGATTTTGTTGAAAAATATTTAAGTGCAATTCGCTATGATTTACTAAGATACAGGCTCACAGTGCAATTCTTCCAAAACTAAACTACAAACAACTCTATAGTTTTTTTTTTCAAATATCTTTAAAAATGTAATATTCAGAGCGTTTGGTGTTCATCAAGTGTCAATAGTATCGAATGAATTTCGTTGATATTAAATTAATATAAGATACATTAAACGTTTCTTGGTTCTTCTTAGGGAGCAGCAGCTTTTTGGTACAACTTGACGCCGAGCGGAAAGATAGACCGTAGAACCCAACACGCAGGATGTCCCGTCATCCTCGGCTCAAAATGGGGTATACATTGTATATAAATTGTCATTCGAATGTTTTGTTGATGGTTTTTTGTTGTTGTTTTT
>WFKH01011581.1:59274354-59288060 GCA_016163765.1 Magallana hongkongensis | reverse complement strand
GTAAAATATCAAAATCGTTAAAAAAGCCAGGAAAACGTCAGATATTTCGGACTAGAATGTACATAAAGTTGCAGCTTCATTTGTTTGTTTGTTTTATTTTTTCAATTTACTTCATGATTTGTATACAAATAACAGACATAGAAAGAGAGATATTAAATGACTAAATTTTGTTCACATTCCAGGGTCGTGTTATTCACTCTTTCTGTTACCTAAAGAAGTCATTTTGCACCTGTAGACAAATGTACACAACACAGATAGCAGATATGGGGACTAAATACAGGATAGTTCTGAGGAAAAGGTTTCCTAAGACGTTCCTTGGGCATATCCAAGTTCCAAACCAACTTAGTGAACATACTTGCAATTTCTTGCCACAATGAATTCAACTTTTATAATGATAATAATAACTAATCCATTCATAAGCAGATTGAATTGTCCTCAAAACTTTCCCGAATAAAATAAGGTACATACATTGTGGTGTTTATAAATAGCATTAATTATTATCATTAAAAGGAGGTCAGTAAAACAAAATAACTGCAACCTGTACACACAACGAAGCCCACTGACTGGAAAACGCTCATTCTATGAATTGTAGAACTTAAAAAAAATATCATATATTCCAAGATTTGACAATGCATAAAAACCAAATATGAAAAAGTCAGGATGATCTAGTTTCGAAACAACAACAAAGTTCTAAAATGTATCAACTGACAAATATGATTATCCTAGTCCTCTATGTATCGAAATATGAACATATATGACAATGATGATTTGTAAGTAAGTAAATTATTTATTATAGTTTTCGTGTATAAATGTACAAATTTATTGCATTTATATACAATGTATACCATTGCCATTAATCACATTTATAAGCTAAACCCGGCCCATCGGACATATATAATCACTTTTAAACAAAGATAGCAGCCTGCATGTTGCAATATATCAATCCAATTGCATTTTGAATATAATTAACCTATTGAGAAATGAAATGTAATAATTAATTGAAACATGTTCAGTCATACATGTTAGAGTATCTTAGTGAGTATGCTTTGTATAAATATCTTGCTACCTAGCGTGGATAATATGAAAATAGAAAGTTCATTCAATCTGTATCCGAGTGCGAATTTTGTTGACAATAAAAACTTGAATAGTGATAAAACGCAAAAAGTATGTCGCTCCGACGTACACATTTCAACTGTTAATGATTGTTCTTCCAGCAAGTCATTATGTTTAAAATGAATAGATTAAAATAATTCAAAATATTCGGCATAAAATTCAGAATGTAGATCATGGTGGTCCACTTTTAAGTTGACACACACAGGTTTGACAATTCTTAGCCTTTAACAACAAGATGCTTTAAAATTGAAAAGCCATAAATTCAGAAAATATGTTATTATGACTTTTTCATTGTCTCATCTTCCTCTGGATATTTGTCTAAATCAATTTGAAAATTAATTTATAATTCCCCTATTATATTCCCTTATTAAAAATTTGGTATGAATAATGTGGTAGTGTTGATTTTGCGTGTGATTGTATAAATAAAAAGATCAGTATGTGTGATTAAATAAAATAAAATATGTGTTCATGTTGTTTTCATCCAATCATCATTTCATTCTCTATTCATCTTCTTCTACTGCATGTTACTGTTAATAAACGATCTGACCGACGAACAGTTTTAAAAATATCAACGTATTTGATTGGCCTAGCCACTATGGCGGGTCGTGAATTTTATAAAAACCAATTAACAGGTTCTGAGAGTGACCAGACCACTCATATTACTCAGGGCGTAGGCAAGTGCATGATTCTAGCCATATATATATTTATATACAACACGCACAGTACGTAGTTTTTATCCCATACTAATATTTCCTCTATTGAATGAGTGAATGAATGAATATTTTTATAGTCTGTCATACTTATATAATAATTTAGTATTTTGATAATTTTTCTGTATAAATAATGAAAACGTTATGTTAAAATTTACTTGTAACGCTGTATTCTATCCTTTAATATTTCATGTACCTTTTTAATGAAATACGGCATTGTTATAATAAGTAACTGTGACAGCTACATTGCCCAGAGATATTTATAAGTAAACTCAGCTCGATTCCATAAATCGGTACGATATCCCAAGACACATTGATATCATATGTAATTTTAGATTACTGTTTTATAGCCAATTATAACGAGTAACTGAATATATAAAGTTGCTGATATCATTTTAAATTATTCAATCACATAAACGTAATTATTTTAATACAAAATGTTAAAGCTGTGGGACTGTGTGTTTTATTTATATATCAAATACCTGTGAACGTGAAAATGAAATATTTATATATTATATTGTGTATTAATATGTACATGTCTGTATATTGATTATTGTAGGGCTGATCCCTTATATGCGAATCCAGAATTTTTTTTCCGGGGGGGGGGGGGGGCGAAGGGAAATTGGGGTTTCCCGGGGGGGGCCGGGGGATATTTTCGGTAATTTTATTTTTTAAATTTAATTAAATTTTTTTTTTTTGGGGGGGGGGCGCCCCCCCCCCCCCCCCCCCCCCCCTCTAGATCTGCGCATGATTATATATTTTTAATAGGCTTGAAGAAACAATTTTAATTAATTCACATTTGCTTCTTTGGGGTAGTGACAATTTGTCTTACAATACAAACTGCTTTATTTTTTCAGCAGTTCAAAACTTTATTAAAGAGTCAGGAAGATTTAATAATTAATATTCATTTTGTTATTGATTTTTTATACTGTATATCAACACTATTTACTCTATATTCGCAATTACCTTGTAAATGCATATTCATGAATATTACTATTATAAAGTCAATAACTATAAGTAACATGTAATATCACTATGACAGTTGTATATATTGTATATATTATCATTAGGAGAGGAACATGTAAGTTGTAAGAACTTGTTTCCAATCCTCTTGTGTAATTTACACAATAAAATATGTTCAAATCATATATTATAGTCCTGGGGTCAGGCAAATAAATGAGATAACCCACAACCGGACTTGTTTTTCATCATTAAAACACTGGCTACAATAACATACCTTAAATTGGGCCAAGGATACTCTATTACTAGCTAAGGAGTTAACAATATATAAATAGTGCCTGTTTTGGAGGGTAACAGTTGAAATTGACACCCCAAGAAAACCATTGTCAACCGACGCGAAGCGGAGGTTGACAATGGTTTTCGAGGGGTTTATTTTATTCTACTGAATGTCTTAATTTTAAAGAAAACTTTACTGCTTTTATATAGGAATGACGTGAATTCTACGGCGAACCGCACGCGCATAATTTACGCGCATGTGACAATTCGTTGTGTTAGGTGTGTTGCTAACGCTGAGGGTAATAGAACGGATTATAAACTGCGTCTAAACCAATCAGATTTCAGTATTTAACATGAAAGTATAATAATTTAAAATATACCCTGTTTGAGGATGTTAGCATAGTAATCTCACAAATTGTAGTATTGTAGTTCTCGAGAAGAAGATTTTTAAACATTTTCCCTATAAATTTCTATTTTAAACTTTGAACCACTCGTGGGGTCCCAGTATTGGTCCAGGGGTCCCTTTTAATAGTTTATAATTTTCATTATATATATACAAGCTTTGGTGTAAATATTGGCATTTCTGGTGCAGTGGTTCTTGAGAAGATTTTTAAAAGAAGCGCACCTTATTTTCATTGCTTCGTGATTATCCCCCTTTTGAAAAGGGATTTGCCCTATATCTTAACAATCGGAAATCTCCTTACCATCAGGATGCTTTGTACCAAGTTTATTTAAATATGGCCAAGTGGTTCTAGAGAAGAAGTAAAGAATGTGAAAAGTTTACAGACAGACGGACGGACGACGGACAACAGGTGATCAGAAAAGCTCACTTGAACCTTCAGTTCAGGCGAGCTAAAAAGTCACAATAACAGTTACTTCATACAAAAAATAACCTAACTCTATTCAATTTCATGACCAATGGCTCTTTTATTTTGGTGATTAACAAAAAGAATTGGCTAATAAGTTTGATAGTATAAAATCATTATGCTAGAGGAACAATTTTATTAATAGATAAAAGAACACACATGGGATAGCAATAAGTAATCTTTTTTTTTAAATCCTTCATTAATTTAATTAAAATCCAGAAAACAGTGTGTTGATTTCTACAGGTGTTTCAAAGTATACAGAACAATAATACTTGTCCCAGAGGTCCACAACCCCTGACTTTAATCGATGTGACACTTTCCCATCTACATTGTTCCTCTCCATGTCTGCAATGGCTAGTATTTCTGTATTGGTGTGCTTTGGTGGGATACCTTCAGCTGTAGCAATGGTCAGATGAGCACTACTGCCTTTAGGTTGGCACACTTTGTCTTTCAGTCTGCCATCAGTATTTTCCTCTGGTTTGTCATATATCTTCAGCAATTCTTCAGAAGACAGCCTTATTCGAGCAGCCACTACAGATGATGTGACAACTATTCCAGTCATGGTTAGTTTGAAGCTTTTGCCGCAAGCTTCCTGCACCTCCTTGCTCTGGTGGTATTCCAACCTTCTCACGGTACCACTTTTTGGGCTTCCCAAGAACTTGGCTGTGCAGTGGTACAGAGAATGAGGCATCTCGGACAAATTGAAGTACTTCAAAAACTCCTCCATACTGCAGTCTAAGATAAAAAATAAAATATTTAATTGTATTGTATAGATGAAGTTATGCTTTCCAAATGCTTTCAAACTGAATCTCAGAATTTATTCTATCTCGACCTTGATCATAAGATACAATATTAAGGTGACTTCAAATATTGATCTTCCTTCATTCAAAAATCATTGAGGGGGCTAATTGTATTTATTTCTTGATGTGTTTGGTATTACCTTTATCTAATACAAAGGAGCAAAATCCTGGGACATTTTTTATACAATCTCTCAAGGTGTTGTAGCATTTGCTGTAAACCATTGTACTGTCAGTTCTGTTCAAAAACCAGGCATAATAGAATGGAACATAATCTTCAAAAGCTTTGATCTTTTTTCGTATTGTGTTTTCATCAACATCATGAGTATTCCGAGATGCCAAGAGACTGGGATCATTTCTCCGGTCTATTTTAGGTTCCACAATCACTCTATGATAAAGATGCTGCCTAGCTAGATCCATGTAAAATTTCATTTCCCAGCGTTTGATGTTGGTATTATCAATAATGATTACATTCGTGTCATTTCTTACAGCTTCCTCTGCAAGTTTCTGGCAGTACTCGTGAGCACTTCCCAGATCATCAGCACTAAAACGGTATTCCCCCTCTCTGATGAAGTAGTTGTCAGCACTACACAAAACCGCAGAGGGATACACTTTCTGTATGGCCCTTGCAATGGTGGATTTACCAGATCCAGAAACACCCCTCATTATGAATACTGTTTTAGATGATTTTATATATGTAATAGTTTTTGGATCCTTTAGAAATGGAAAATCTAAGTAAGGATCTTTCACTGAAATTGTCACCTCCGAAAAAGATGAAACAAGTGAGTTCACTGTAGGTTCTATAACATCTTCTTCCTTAGTTGGAAAAGAAATAAAATCTTATAACACAAATCAGCAAAATATTTAAAGTTTTCTTTTTTTAAAGTTATTGAGTAAATAATTTTTGTAATTTTAATTCGAAACATGATATGCTAGTATATAACGCTACGCATGTATAATATGACTGTATCCATTCCATATGACTTGTTGCTACAAATATTAAAATATAAATGTGTCACTATTTTAAATGGCAACCAATTTTAAGGATCCCAAGCAGGTGACTGTGTCTAGGGGAAAACGATAAAACGTTCTCTCTGTCCCTGGTTCAATCAGTCTGTCAATGTAAACAAACTTAGCTGTCATAGTTACCAGATTTGTATATTCAGTACTCTCGATTGGTTGATTTCCATCTACACTTGACCTTTCATCATTTTTAGTGTTTGTTTCATCCAACCCCTCATATTTCTTACAACATCTACGACAGCTTGATGAAAATATGTTACCCATTTTTTATGGGGGTTTTTTTTATATCGAAAGTAGAGATGGAGTGAATGTCAAACCCGATATTAATTGGTGGGTGGTAACGTTATCAAGTAAAATTCAGTACCATATACATATAAATAATTAACAAGTTCTACCACACGCCTATGAAAGGGGAGGGGCTTCAGGGGCAGGCCCAGAAAAGTATTTTTAGTGGGGTTTTTTTATTGTTATTTTTTTGAAGGGGAGGAATATGGCCTATATCTTGCAAAAATATAAAAATCAAATCCTTGTAATTTTAAAACCATGTGATATTAAACCAGGGGTGAAAAAAAATCCTTTTTAAATATTTTCATTATGTTTTTTAACCGACAATTGATAGCTCTTTTTTCATTATCATATATGTAGTAAATTATTTATTTATATTTAGAGAGAGAGAGAGGGAGAGAGAGAGAGAGAGAGCGCATTGTCTTTCAACAGTAAACTACAACTATAATGTAAAATAACTAGTCGTCCATATTTTTTTTATTTTTTTAGGGGGGGGGGCTATATATTACCATGTTATAATTATTCAGTAAGATGTGTGTCTCCCAAAATAAAGAAATTGATTCAAAATTGAATTAGTCTAGGATTAAAATCTGAAAACAACCTGCGGACGATGACAAACACGACATTTTAATCAGAAAAGTCCAGGTGAGCCTTGGTTCAGGCGAGCTAAATCCATAAATGTGCATGGATTAAGATAAGGTTTTCCATAATTAATGAAAAGCCCGGTCCTATAGCTTTTTTGATTAATCTTATATTGACCAGATCAAGTTATAAACAAAAGTGATAAGCTAGTAAAATTATACGTACCATATCTGTTGATAATTCCAAATGCATATATAGCTGGCGAAAATCTTCCTTATGCAGTATGTAACCGTTTAAAATAAATTCCGTTAAACATGTTCTACAAATAGATTATATAAGTATGTATTATTAATATAGTCGATGGTAAACTTTTCATGGTTTTCCAGGAAGCTTTTGACAATTATTGATCTGTAATTTACATTGCTCTGTGCGTGATGTTGAACATGTAATTTTAAAAAAAATACACTGATAAAACATGCACCTTCCATTTTAGTAATCGTCTAACAATATCCGCAACACACACACACCTGCTGTATTGGCGGTTTGTTTGTTTTGGTTTTTTCGGTCGTTAGGTTTTTTGTTTAAATTGTATACCGGCCTATTGATGTAACACTCGAGTGTAGAATTTATATAAGACAGTTTTATTTTATTTCTATATCACATTCATCTTGCCAAATAATATATTTTTCGAGGGCAGTTGTGTTAAAAAAAATCGATGAGCTAAACCAAATTAGCGTGTAGCGGTTACAATAACTCTGGGCAAAAAATATTAACCCCCCCCCCCCCCCCCCCTCCCTCCGACCCTATCTCAGGCGTCCCTATGTTTACTAATAATAAGAGATTGCACATGGCTATATAATTACCTCCAGCTTGTCCTTACTTTTCTTTTCCATTCGCATAGGACTGTGCATACGACCTAATTATGTCGTGCTAATACATGTTTAAAACCCCAACAATAAACAAATGTTAATTAACATCCTACTTCCACAAATTGATATGACAACCAATTAAAGAGAACATGAATAGTCAAAGCGCGGGAAAATTTGACAAAGAAAACCAAACATTTTAAGCAGAGAGAGAGAGAGAGAGAGAGAGGGGGCATCCCCGACTTTTTTTTTTAAACATACATAAGTCTTTAATTTACATATAAAGAAACCTTTTTGGACAGTGTTAAAATCTTAACACAAATTTAAGTCAATTTATACGAGGCAACAATTTACTGTGCACCCCTCCCAATCTAGGAATTTGAAAATTGGCGAATGGCTGCCCCCCCCCCCCCCCCCTCTCCTCCACCAACACACTTTCAAATAGCATGTACTTGCCTAGACTAAGAGAGAAAGGGTGAGGGGAAAAGATGAAGAGAGAAATGGAGAGAAACAAATTAACAAGAAACATGAGCGGATCTAGGGGGGAGGGGGTTTAGGGGGTCCAGACCCCCCCTGCGAAATTCAAATTTCTTCACATTTACATTATAAAATTGCCAAAAATATGCCTCACCCCCCCCCCCCCCCCCGGCAAACTCAAATAACCGTCGGACCCCGCCCTGGAAAAATTTTCTGGATTCGCGCATGAGAAATATTTAACTGTTTAACGGACACGAAAATATCATTGATTGATATATTGCCTCTTCTTGCTTAGATCTACTTCTTATAATTCTTTTAAAAAATTACTATATAGTATTTATTTCCACCCAAAAGACAAAAGACAGAAGAACAGAAATGACTATATATAATTCCTTTTTACGGCGACCACAAACAGTCTGATTTTAAGGAGATCAGCGGGGGGGGGGGGGTAACAATCTGAGTCACTCTGATTAAAGACAAAAGGGAACTACCCCGTCGAGCGAAACCTTGAAATCACGAATGCCAGCACAGCGTGGCACCTAGATCAACACAGCTTGGCGCCAAACCTATTGAAGCGGAAATCACGTGATGTAAACAGCATCCCCTGCATTTAGAAGCATGTGAAGACCGAAGACCATTCTCTTGAAAAAGATGTCAGACTTCAACAACAACTCGCTGTCGGCAGGACGGGGAAAGGCATTGATAAATGCAATTACGTTTATTAAAACAATTGAAAGAAGTTCGCCAGCGAAGGTAAATTTCCTTGCATTGCAGCAGTTCAAAACTTTCGCCAGCTCACTGACCGAGGACGACAAACATGCATATCGACACTACGTCGATCCCGTAATTTGAATAAAAATAGTTTGTTTAAGATTTTGCATGCACTTGAATGGATATTTATTCATATTATCGAAAGTTGCATTAATATACTTTGTTACCAAAAACGGGAAAAAATATGACGAATGACCCTAATCATTGAAATGTCAGGACTACACTCGTGGCTTCTCGACTTTTGATAGGACCTATACTCTGTCCCAAGATATCCTTGCATTACATTTTGCTTTATAGCCGAATGCATGATGCACCATTATTTTCTCCTTATCAAAAGCGCCATTGCTTATGAATATGTGTACTCGAAAACTGTGCTTTACAAAAATTTAAATCTATGAAAACTGATGCCTTTGAATATTGATAAAACTACTGCATGTCACTGTTTTTAAAATGTTTAAGCTGTGTAGTTAACCTCTTGACTATTGACCTTGTAGGAGACTGCCCCCCTCACCTGTATCTGTGACCGGAAGGTGATGACAGTTCTGTGCAGATCCTGTGGCATGACATTCCAGGGTCGAGTCCGACAAAGATGCTTATTCCACCCAAACAGTATTCACCTCATGGACCTAGAATGCTGTCCAAACTGTCGAGCAACCCAGATCAAAGAGTTTACAGAAACAGAAGAAAAGCGCAATATTTAGCGGTAAGTCAAGAGATGGACAGTACTGTGCACTTGCTTGGGGTTATGATTATGTTTAAGACTTTTTAACTTATACCTTGATTATATTAGACTTATGTATGTGTTTGCAAGTGTATAAACACACACGCTATATTCAGTTAGTCAGATTTTTTTTTTTTAGTAGAAACACAAATGAAATGTAGAGGTCCCACTTTAAAGCTGAACACTGCTTGTAAAAGGCATTGTCTGCCATAGCGGTATTTAATTTTCTTTGTGGCTATCCTGACAATCCCTATCTAAGCCTCACACCTCTCACCATTTCAAAGACTTTTGCTGTAGAGGTCTCTCCTGTGTAGATGTACACTCATATTGTTGTGTTACGTGGTCCTGGTAAAATTTATTATCAAAATATATGCAATAATTTCAAGACAGGACAAAAGTAACACATAAAACAAGGAGTAAAAGCACAAAATCTAAAGACAGTGAAAGGAAAACTACAGGTCTCCTATAAGGTTTAGGTGTGCAATCGGGTGTAAGGAAATCAAAGGGTTTACATACCTATTATGAGTAGTGTTCAGCTTTAATGTAAGCATGGCCTACTATCAAGTAATGTTATTCCAATGAAAAAAATTGTTTGGATGCCCATTGCCACTATGCTCACCAATTCTTACTTACATTATTCAGACTACACAACTTGGATTTGTCTTAATAATTGTAAAAATCACTCCTAGTTCCATTGATATTGTTTATCTCATAGTCTAGACTTGGATAAGTTATATAGCATTGGAACTTTTGCTCCTTAATAATGCTCCTTAGATTTCTTGGCTAGTGAAGATAGAAAGTAGGCACTTATTAATTATGAAGAAAATTCCAGCACCTTCTGTATCACATTTTGGTAAATAATACAGGTTTTTATATCTTTTTCAGGTTCCTGAAACTTATGGATAGTGCTACTTTCTTTATAGTTGTGATCAAGTTCATAGAGTTATCATTATCAGGGACTGCATTTCCATTCTGCTTGCATTCCATGAAAATGCTGCATGCATCTGTAAATATAACTGGTGATGTCCATTATAAATTTTATTAACTTTGTGAAATGTTCATATGGAGTTGAACTGGGATTTTTTTTTTATATCATTAGTCATAGTAGTGCAACCATGTCAGTTATAGGCAAACACATTTAAAACCCACTAGTTTGATTTTTTAATTATATGAAATTTTTGATGTAAACTATTTCTTATTTTAAAAAAAATAAAGATAAACTAAAAACCCACCCATTTGCAAGTATAAAATTGAATTAAACTTACAGTTTATTGATAAAATTATGAAATCTTCATAAATGCAGTATGATATAGACCCTTTACAGTAACTGCAGCATTGCTCTTTTGCAGGTCAAATTGACATTGTTTGGTAAAATATGGTGTAACAGCATTTACTGGTATTAACTACCAACCAAAACTTTGTCAAACTATTATAAATATGCCCTGCAAAAAAGCAGTACTGCAGTTACCTTGAAAGATTTAATTTCGCCAAAATGAATATAAAGGGTGTTTCTTTTTCTGTGTCCTATTCCTATACTTGTAAATGTTGAAATTTAGGATTGTAAGGTAAAGGAAAACTTCATTATATTTCAACAAGTCATGCAGGTGTTGATATTTTTAACCAGCCTCAATCAGTTCATCAGTTTGTCAGTCCTGATTTCATCAGCACAACTCCTCTTAAAGGGGCATGATCACGATTTTGGTCCAATTTTTTTATTATTTATTTTTTTTTTAATTTTTATTGTTTACAATGCCTAGTAATACATTTCTAATGATCAACCAAAATTTGAGTGCCAGTCATAGAGATACATGTATAAGGCAGAATACAGAGCTCAAAATTTTTTATTATGTAAAGAAGACTCGTGCTATGTTTTTGTTTACATTGGTTCAATATACCGCTAAAAGTTTTTTCAAGCTGATTTTTCAATCTGCTAATTCGTTTTGAACATAAATAAACAGTTCCTAGTGTTTGTCACATTCATATTATATCCAAACCTGGATTTTTATTTTCAAATCTCAAAATGTAAACAAAAAACATGACCTGAGCTTTGTTTACATAACAAAGAATTGTTAGCTCTGTATTCTGCTTATACATGTAACTCGATGACACTCAAATTTTGGTTGACTATTAAAATGCCTTACTGAGGCAGTGTAAACATTGAAAATGGAAAAATAAATTTTGACCAAAATCGTGACCATGCCCCTTTAAACCACAGAAAGGAATTTATAATAGTATAATTTTATGAAAATTTTGATGATAATGACATATTGTGTGGATGTTCATATTAAATTTAAATTTAATTATAATTAAAGTTTTAATTACCGGTAAAAAAAAATTTGGGAAGTTTTCCTTCTAACAAACTTTAAAGTTTGGCCATCGGTATATATTAAATATACATGTATTACTGAAACAGTTCATTTGAGTAATTGCTCTGAATTTCCTGAACAGAATATCTAGAAATTTTGCAGTTAAAATCTGCATATTTTCTAGAAATTTAGATTTTAAATTTTTTTTAGCGGGGGTGGGGGGGGGATCATTCCACAAAGATACTGTTCACAAAACTTTTCCGTGATAACATTATTGGGATATTCAAAATGGGAAACTCCGAACAATTATTATTTGAAAATATGTAGATGAAATGCATTGTAGAATTTAAGGTAGCTGTGGAACTGGAAACGCACTCATTTTGGCCTTCATGTGTCATATGTCAGATGTGGTTGCTTATTGTAAATTAGTTTAGTCCCATAATGCCTGTACTCTTCTTAATTTCTTTTTGACTGATTAATGTCATCAGAGACTGGCAAACTCAATGATTTTGTTTTATTTTATTTTTTTTCAGTCACATGATTTTAAGTGTAGTAGTTTGCACCATTTTGTTTAATAGTTGATAGGTGTACAGAAGTAGTAGCAGTTGCCTTTATACATGTATTACATTTACTTGTTTCTTTTTGTATGTGATGTAGGAAAATAACGTTTTCATTGGATTCACTTAATATCATGTACTTTTCATCCGATAACACAGAAAAAAACTTTAGGATTAGAACCAGACCAAAAGTTAGTTTGAATTATGTTAATTTAATCAATGAATGGTGACAGCATTTTCCATTTTAGTAAGATTTTAAATTGCCTCATTCTTGTGTCAAGAATTGAACAATTCATCCCCACTTTTCTCCCTGATTGCTCAATTATTTCGAAAACTATTCTCATCACTACCTTTGACTATATCTGTCATTGTCATTTTCTGACATATTTGATGTATGTAGGTTTATGTATTAACTAGAACAAATAGAATACTAAAACAAGAAGTTATTGTTAGGATAGTTGCAAAACTCTACATATACTCTGATGGCTTTTACCAAGAGAGATGCCTTGTTAATAAACTTGTTAATAAAACTGTTTTCTTTAAAAGTAACACTGATTCTTTGTTCATTTCACATTTCAATCAACTTCAATGGTGGGAGTTTCTGAGGAAGTAACATTGGCAATTTATTGTCAATTTGTAAACTGGACATGGCCAACAATACCTCATACTGAATGGAGAGTGAGACAACAATATGTAGACATTCTTACAGAGTGGATTTCATTTGCAATAACTTTTTAGATCACCTGAGCCAAAGGCTCAAGTGATCTTTTCTAATCACAATTTGTCCGTTGTCTGTCGTTGTCGTCGTCGTTGTTGTAAACTTTTCACATTTTCATCTTCTTCTCAAGAACCACTGGGCCAATTTCAACCAAACTTGCCATAAAGTATCCTTGGGTAAAGGGGATTCAGGTTTGTTCAAATGAAGAGCCACGCCCTCTTTCAAGGGGAGATAATTAGGAATTAGTGAAAAAGTAATGGTGTATTTTAAAAATCTTCTTCTCTAGAACCAATTGGCCAGAAAAGCTGTAACTTGCGTGGAAGCATCCTCAGGTGGTGTAGATTCAAGTTTGTTCAAATCATGATCCCCAGGGGTACGGTGGGGACACAATTGGGGGTCGAATTTTTTGCATAGGAATATATAGAAAAATATCTTTAAAAATCTTCTTCTCTAGAACCAATTGGCCAGAAAAGCTGTAACTTGCGTGGAAGCATCCTCAGGTAGTGTAGATTCAAGTTGGTTCAAATCATGATCTCCGGGGGGTGTACAATGGGGCCACAATGGGGGGTTGAATTTTTACATAGGAATATATAGAAAAATATCTTTAAAAATTTTCTTCTCAAGAACCATCTGGCCAGAAAAGCTGTAACTTGCATGGAAGCATCCTCAGGTAGTGTA
>WFKH01011581.1:59244148-59274254 GCA_016163765.1 Magallana hongkongensis | reverse complement strand
TAACTTGTGTGAAAGCATCCTCAGGTAGTGTAGATTCAAGTTTGTTCAAATCATGATCCCTGGGTGTACAATGGGGCCACAATTGGGGGTCAAGTTTTTACATAGGAATGTAAAGAGAAATATCTTAGTTTTGAAAATCAATTGAGCAGAAAAGCAGTTACTTGAGTGAAAGCGTTCTCAGGTATGTTATATATATAGAGAAAAATCTTCAAAAATCAAATAAAAAAGGATGAAACTCTAAAGGGGGGGGGTCAAATTTTTACATTGGAAATAAATTTGATCATTCTCAAAATATTTAGTATATAGTACATGTATTACTAATATGCAATCATATTGACATTTGTTGATTCTCAGTTGTTTAGACTGTGGACCTGGATAATTCTTGTGCCACATATAAGGTTCAAAGTTTGATGTAGGTTTATATTTAGCTGATTTTATTATGTCTAGTGTTGCTCAGGTGAGCGATGTGGCCCATGGGCCTCTTGTGTAAAGTTTGCAGATCTTTATTTCCATGAAGTGTAACCAATGTTATAAGCTGACAATGGAAAGGTTACTAGCAGTAGGGAAATGTTCAAGGTTCTTGAAGAAAATCATTGCAGGAGGTGCGATACAATTAGCTTTCTCAAAGGACCAAGTCACTCCTCAAATTTCTGCAATCTTTAGCCCCTGTGTGTGTCTACACAACAAATATGGCTGACCTTGGTCAATAAATGATTTCCCATTAGAGGCACGTACTACAATGTTACTGGTAATCTTGACTCAAAGTAAAATATAATGTAAATTGTAGATCCCTTGTTTATAATTCTGAAGAGCAACTAGCGTATGAATACAAACCATCTCTGTCAAATGTATAGCATTAAGTTGGAATTCATGCCAGACTTTTTTGCCTTTTAAAATAGTCTCCTGAATGTACATGTATAAAGAGAACAATAAAGATTTTTCAAATGCATTTATGAAGTCATAAACAACAAACGAAAGTGCATAAGTTAAAGTAACTGTATATTGCAGAATGCATATGAATATGGTTTATGGTTTCTCAGAAATAGATTAGATGTACGTGACAAACATTAACAAAAATGATCCTTCCCTGAAAAACATCACACTCATTGACGGGGGTATGATAAATGATACGTTCCTGGTAATGTCCTGATTTTCAAGAGATGAAAGACTTTAGAGGAAGTTTTGCCACACTTTTACACAGGTGCTTCTCGGGGCTCTATAAGGATTTCATTTACTCCTACGTAATCAGGTTGCGTGGTAGCATAGATCACAGCATTGGCAATGTCTGAAGGCTCCAAGATCTTGCAGTTACTGCTTCCATCATAAGCTGCTTTTGCCTGGAATTGAATTTTATTCCATAACAATTGTTCACATGCCTGATAACTTGAAAATGAAGTTACATGTGTCTGAAAATCAACTTCTCAAAATGTTATACCCAGCATAGCTGCAGGTCTGTAGCTCCCACCCTGAAAAATTCGGATAGGTGACCAGGGAGCAACAGTTCCTTGCATGTTAAAATGTTGCAATTTAGAGCGTACGAAAACTTGCACTAGTTTTTGTTCTTTCATCCATTCTTAAACTATTGAAATTCTTATCAACATTAATCTTCTAATCTTAAATTTTTGGTCCATACAGTTAACTTTCAAAACTATCTCTTGATTTAATAAGAACAAGGAGCATAAATGGGTTTTTTTTTTTTACAAAGAAGACTCTGATAGTCTTTCCTTAATACACTGTATATGTCAAACTAAAGGATCATTACCTCATAAGCATCAGACTACAAGAAGTAAGCATATCTTATTACATGTTCTCTCAAAGCCATATGAACAGGTATCAAAAAATAGATGATTTCAGAGGCGTGTTCAGCAGAGTAGGCGCTTGCAAGTGTTCGCCAAAGTTTATGTTGAAGAGATAATAAAATTTAGGAAAGTGCCTCCAGTGTTAAGCAATGACCCTACCTCTGTATCAGTGGTGTGAGACAACAGTTCTGTCTTTACATCTCCTGGCTGGATACAAGTGACTCTGATTCCTTCACCGCTCACTTCCTGTCGCAATGCCTGAGAGAGTCCTTCTACATAAAACTTGGTACCTGAATACACAGCAAGACCAGGAAACCCCTGAAAGAAATTCAACAATACTGTAAATAAATTTTAACAGTTTAGTGCTCATCTCTGATCCATTTAAATCTCTTCCAAGCCATGAGACTTATAGGGGCCAGAGCTCATTTCTGTCTCTGTAGTGCTAAGCAGATGCAAGTCATCAACTCCTCCAGCATAAACTGGTACCTATAGTAGCTGGGTGGACTGAGACAGTGCAGATTAAGGACATGTACATTGTTCAAGAATTCTACGCCAGATTAAGAACATGTACATTGTTCAAGAATTCTACGCACAATGTCCACATGGAATTTGATCCAGCAACCTTTCTGTTACTGGCCTAATCTGAGCTAGTAACCAGTAACTAAGCCTATTTCTGACCACTGTGCCGCATTAGTTTATACATATATGAAATGACTTTTTACTTATAGGGACATGATTTGAGCTCAAATTTTTCTTAATTTATTTTCTATTTTTAATGTATAGAATGGTTAATATGGATGTTTTTAATGCTTTGTCAAAATTTAAAAGTCAAATATCCAGTTACAAGCGAGTTACAGAGGTTAGAATTCTTTGTTTTGTAGAAAGAGCTCGAGTCTTGTTTTTGTTTACATATGTGTTATATTGGTATGAGTTTCAATCTAATGTTGCTTTTTGTTGTTGATAAAATTATTTATGAACACATTGAATCAGTTTGCATTGTTTGCCACAAGTCATTTTGTCAAAGAAATGGTACTTCCTTTACCTTACATTATTTGTAAACAAATATAAGACTCGAGCTTTGTTTACATAACAACGCGTTCTTTCCTCTGTATCTCGCTTGTAACTTGACTTCTAACATTCAAATTTTGTTGAATAATTCAAATTGCACAAGTTAAACATTTTATACATAAAAATTAAAAATAAAATTTTCATCTCAAATCATGTCTAGGTCCCTTTAAGTTGGCTGAGCAGACTACCTGTTGAACATCATACCTTTCTTCCTGCATCAGAGGAGAGATTTACTATATGGCCCGAATTCCTCTCCAGCATTCCATCCAACACGCCACCAATGCAGTTTGTTAATCCCTAAAATGTCAGTGGAGAATAATGTGAGAATTACGGTAGTAAAAAAAAGAAATTACATAAATTGTGTCGCAGATTTCTGTTTTGCTGCTTTTAGTCTTATAGAAAAATGATTCACTTCCATTTGTGATAAGTACTTTTTATCAAAATGAACATGAAAATAAACCCACTTTATGGTGGGAATTATGTCCCGGTATAATGTATGCAATGACCTCCGAGGATACATATCTTGACGAAGGTGCAATTTAATTCTCAATTGTGATAAAACAACATTTTGTGCACACATACCAGATTAATGAGATAAATACAAGCTCAATCGAATTAAAATTAGAACTTCCATCCGCTCCCCAGGTTTCGGTACATCACGTGGAAGGGATAAGATTGTTGTTAGATCTTCCATGCGACACATCGAAAACTGGGAAGTGGACGGAAGTTCTAATTTTAATTAAATTGATACAAGCTCACCTTGCAATTGAGATCAATCTGTCTCTCCCACTGGTCTTCTTTTAAATTTTTCATCATGGTGTAGTACATGACTCCTGCATTGTTTACCAAAATGTCAATCGGTCCCAATACAGACTCGGTGTGTCGAACTAGTTCTTTGACCTTCAGTGTAAAATCATAAGCATCTTATGAATGACGATTTTCATAATTATTCACTTTAATAAGTGACAGTAACTTTTAAAAAATATTGGTATCCAAATACTTTTCCTATGAATGAATCATAACAAGAGAAAAGGTGTCAATGTGACAGCAAACCGGGCTTTCTTTTGTGTAACATTATCCATAATCCATTTGTCAACCCTGAATTGATAAACACTACCTATTATGAGAATTGGGGTACTCTATATGCAATATTATAATAAAAAATGACGAAGTTCAACAGATGGTATTTTTTTCATAAATTATCAAAAATCAAAATCCAAGTAATATGTAAATCTCTAATATATGTACAATTGATCTCCAAATGAACAACTTCCTATCTTGAAAACTGTAGGAGGAGTTATCAGTACAATAAGGGTACTTTTTTGGCAGCCGCCCGGCTGCCATTTTCACCATTTCAATAACCAGATTTTTCCTTTGGAAAACCCAGTTAAAAACACTCAAATTAAAGTGAACTAAATGTGTCAGGCATTTAATGGTTTAATTTCCTCGTCTGACCAGCAATTCAAACTTGGTTAATCTTTGACTTGCCTCCTCCCTATTGGTGACATCGGTTTTGATACAAACAGCGATGCCCCCCTCTCCCTCAATCTGTTTCTTGAGATCCTCCAAACGTTCTATTCTCCGAGCTGCTAGCGCTACCTTTGCTCCCTCTGATGCCAGTCCTTTGGCTATTGCCTCTCCTATACCACTGGATGCTCCTGTGACTATAGCTACTTTACCACTTAGTCTCTTGCCTAAAAATCATACAATCATTAGATCGTTAAAACTGAGTCCATATAGATTTAGATTATGTTAGCTCTGGAATATACAACTTCTGTGTTTTTAAATGTTAACAATGTTTTTTTGTATAGTCATATTTAATGCTTAAGCAAAACTTGAATGTCATTTGTCCAGTTACAAGCGAGAAACAGAGTTCACAATATTCTTTGAGTTGTACAAGAATTTATAATGCCTGTATTTAAATTAAGCTTCATATATTATAGTCATATATCGTTGTCTACAAGTTGTCACAGGGTCACTTAAATGATTGACAAGCTGAAATCTTACAGATCTATATATATGGATTTGATTTCAGTAGATATCTATTAATTAATGAAGATCTTGGTGTCTATCAGCTGCTGTCTACATGTCTTTTTCATTTTTAGTAATTATAGAGCAAGCACAACATTTATGATAATGCATGTCTTGTATGTTAACATTACATGCAGCAGTCTCATATAAAATTATAGTTCAGTCACAAGTTCAAAGAGGAAAGTTTATATAATGCAAGAATTATCAAGTATTACAACACATACCTGTGACATGTGCTCTGCTCATTTTTGCCAACGAATAATTTTAGAGTGATCTCCTCTTGAATGGACTGATTTTAGAGTTATCTACCCATTAAATGAAGAGTTATTCCCTCTTGCTCTGACTGACAGACTATTGTGTGTTATTTTGAATCAACAGAAAAGACAAGAGACTCTCTCCTTTTATTTAAAAAAAAAATTCCGTACACACCTGTTAATTGATGTACGAATATGATCCTGATTTTGTGTGTAATTGTGAATATTTAATAATATATAAAACATGTGAAACACATAGCAAATGTAAGTGGTTGATGAAATTTTAGAGGAGTACCTCTCACTGTGGTTTTGGATGCCAATGGTGTAATTATTTTCTGTCGAGTTAGCTGCAGGAAATAATGACTAAGCATGGTGCTGTCAGTGTAGGGAAACTCCATTTGTAGGGATTTTAGAGCTCTCTGGAAGTTGTCTGTTTTGTAGGTACTCAGTTTGGAGAAAAAGTCTGATTCACTGTGTGGGAGAAAAGTTTACTTTAGAAAGCCTCTATTTGTTGAAAGTGCACTGCAGTATTTGTCTCAAAGTAAACAATTTTCTCATCCAGTTGATTTTTTTTTAATCTTACCTTGCATAAGATTCCACTATTCGCTGCAGATTTTTATGAACTTTACCTGTGATAGCATCTTCTTGCAGTACCCTGATAAAACAATGAAATACAGCTAAAATACAGGTATGTACCATACTAAAATGGATGACATTTTAGTTGTTCAATTTTATATTGTTTAATTTTACCTATGCATGTACATTACCCATAATCTAAACCATCAATGTGGTGAATATATACATATGTACATGCATTAATAATGTACTGCATTTGAAATTCAGATTGTGATTTGATATTGAAGCTTCCAATGCCTCTTAAAATGATGATATGTAATAGTACCTATCTTTCCAGTCTTTGAAGCTGATGAGTTGAATAGGATAGCCATGGGCATTCATCCACTCAAACACCCATCTGTAATGATACATTTCACAATTACCACTTCCCATTTTAGAATATTTTAAAGCTTTTAATCTTGTATAAAAAAAATTGAACTTCACCTTGACTGCAATGGCTTGTCGTTGACAACATGGAAAGTTTTCCCCAGAGACAGAGATAGATTGTAAGTCATTCTGACAATAAACTCTGCAGCAAAGTCTACTGGTGTCATCTCCATTTCCCAGTCTACAATAGGAGCAAGTCCTAGTCCTACACAAGCCTGCAGGATCATCAAGGTGAAGTCCTGGGGGTTCCAGTGGGCACTGACTCTGTCTCCACTCATGTTACCTGGTACAAGAGATCAAAGTTAAATCTGTACCCTTCATTTCAAATTGAACACTGATTAGTATTTTGTTCAGGTTGATTTTCTATATCGAAAGCAACACAAACTCAAGAATGGCATGCTTCTATACCTAGCCTGTATATGGCTGCTGGGATTCCTCTCTTTCTGGCGCTGGTGATGATCTGCTCTGCCACCCATTTTGACTGTGAGTATCCATCTGTCAGCTTGTCATTTAGGTCCGATATGTCAGCTTCTTCTTCACAGTTCTGCATTCCATTGGCAAATACTGCATCAGTGCTAAATAGTCACAATGCTTTATGAGAAATAGTAGCACTATTATAAACAATGTTGCTGAAAACCCAGACCATGAAATGCATACTCTTAATGATCTTGGGCCAGTTTACACACTGAAATGTCCTCAGTTTCACATTTTATTGATAATATATTCATTATTTGCAATCCCCAATGAGAATGTGAACCTTTAATTTTGAGGGAAAGATCTTTGAAAGTTTTGAAAACATGCTACTGTTTATAAGCAATGTTTATAAACATGATGGTTAGATTTCCTTCACAATAATGTGAAGGAACCAAATAGAATGAGTCGAGAATTAATCATAAACCAAGAAATGTTAATAAGTTGGCCCATGGTTAGTTAATGTATGCAAGACTTGTATTAGTTTCTGATGATGTGCAAACATAAGTATTCTTGGAGCTATTTTTTTTTTTAATAATGATTGTTTGAAATTTAAAAAGAAACAACCCTTTTTAAAATATAAAGCTGATGATTCACATGTCTATTTAAATGAAAAAGGAAGAATTCATAAGCTGGTTAAAACTTGTATACCTAATGTAATGGATAGGTTTAATCTTTCCTGTACAAGCAAACTGGACAACATTAGCAGTTCCTCTCACATTGGCTCCATGTAAAGCCTATAAAGAACAAGCACACTAACAAATGAATTCATATAAGTGGTATAATTTGACTTTGCTCTTTATAAGACAGTCTTTAGAGGAATTTACATAGTACATGTTGTAAGTAACCTTGTGATCTTTGCTTCCTGATCACCAAAAAGCCAGAATTTAGACCTAATTGTAATAATTTTGAACTTGATCCATGACTTCAGCTTTCCCCTTTCAAAAGTTTGGATTGACTGATGGAATCCATTCTCTCTCAAAACCGTATGGTAAGAACCCTTCCTTAGAAAATCAAGTACAAAGTCTGTGTTTCTGTAGTTATAACATCCATTTCTATAGAACACTGTAACTTACACTGTAGGGATAGACCAGATTGACAGCGGCTGCTGCGTGGATGATAAAGTCTGTGTCTGTACACAGGTAGTTGTAGTCATCGTCATTCATTCCAAGGTTCACCAGAGCTACCTCACCTGTCAATGTCATCAAAAGTAATCTCAAAGAAGTGAGGAAGACTTACCATACTTATAACTACATAAAATATAAGCAGAATATATACTCTGCCAAAATTGTCCAGTATTGTATGCTTTCAGACACTTTTCAAAAAAATTACTTGCACAAACAAAAAGCTAACAGATTTATGCCACTTTAACAAATTTTGTGACACATGAAAAATACCGGATATACAGAATTTCAGTGGAATTCCCTGATCAAAATAAACATTTCTTTGAATATCTCTGAACAACATTTGTATGTTACTGGTATTTGTTATCTTATAAACACATTTCTCTACTATACCCTGAACAACATGGACATTGCTCTGGAACAACATGGCAAGAGTTGTTTGCTCTTCAGTTGGAGAAGCAATGGAGGCCAGAATTCCGAACTGTTTCAATGTGTTTTCCAATCTCTGTTGTCCAGACAGACCAGGCACCTCCCGAACTAGACAGGTGATTGAACACTGAAAAGACAATTAATTGTCAAAATTTTAAATGTTCCAACATGGTCATGATTCTCAACAAATCAAAAACAAGAATTTAACCTTTGTCTGCAGAAGAAGTTCTTTCAGAAGGAAGGCTCCCAGAAAGCCTGTGGCTCCTGTCAACAGCACTCGAGCTTTCCTGAATCGACTTTTATTATCTAGATTAAATATTCTCCAAAAGGCTCTCAACTGCATATCAATGCTGCAAAAAGAAAGGGATAAAATTGGTTCCTAGAGAATACAAACACACTGGAGCTGATCTATAACTTTGTTAAAAGTTTTCTATAAACATGGTTTTAGATGAAGAATTGCATGAAATTGCCTTGAATAGGCTTGAGATTTAAGGTACCTCAATACATCAAGACTTATACTTTTTAAGACACTATGTCACAAGATGGCAATTTAATTGTTTTTTTAAATTGTTTGTATCAATTGATAGGTTGCACATCATCATAGCTCAGTGGTTAAAGTATCAAGCTTGTGAACTACAGATCCTGAGTTCGAATCCGCCAGTGGCTTTTGTTCATATTTACTGAATTAAATTTTTGAAAATCATAATTTTTATCCAAAACTGCATATTTGTTTGCCTATTTGACTACTATACTTCTTATGCATCAAGATATCTATCATAATCAAGTAATTTTCTGCTGATTTGAGAAACTATTTCATGATGTAGTGAGCCACCTTAACCACTTACTTGACTTTTACTTGGCTGTGAACTTGAACTTCATTCTCTAGGTTAACATCTTGAATCTGCAGTGAGTTAATGTCTTCAAATTTGTTTAGTTTTGTGTCAATAAGTTTACTGATGGATGAAATAGTGGGAAACAGAAACAAGTCCTTCACGGCAATGTCAATGTCAAATTTCTCTCTGATGTGATTCAGTAGCTCTGTTGCAAGGAGTGAATGCCTGAAATATTAAAAATGTCATCAATACAGGGTATCTCAAAGTTTGTTCCATATTTTACTGAGATCTAATCAAAACTGATCAAATTAGCAAAAGATATATTAAAAAAAAGATAAAGTTTTTTTTTTTCTCATGGAAAAGACTCCCTGAACACCTGAAATGTTTTCCAAACAGTTAAAAATCAAATTCATTTACCCTCCTAAATCAAAGAAGCTTTCCTCTGTGTCAACATGTCTGATCTTCAGAACTTTGGTCCACATGGCTGCCACAGATTTTTCAGTCTCTGTTGATGGTAGCAGTCCACTATTAGCATCTTCCTCTGAATCCTTCTCAAAGGGAGGTAATGCATTCTTGTCAAGTTTTCCTGTGGCCTGAACAATAGGAATGCTTAAAAAAAAATGATGAGATATATCTGATTAGATCAAATGATATTTTTGATACAGAGACATTCTACAATGTATTAAATTTTGTATCATAAGTCTGTTTGATACAAATTTAAATTGCCTATAACCATTGAACACACTGTTACAAGAAAAGCTTGTTCAACGGTGTCAAGAAAAATGTGCTACATAACATCAGAGATCATCTGAATACTATGAAAACTGATCTAAAGAATTTTTATTGTTGGAAAAATTTCAATTATTCTGCCATAATTTTGCTTTAAGTAGTATGTTTTGTGATGATCAAACTTCATGCTCAAAATTATGTAAACACAGCAAAGGAAGATAGAATGAAGATAGAAAGAAGAGTAAATTTATATACCCTGGCAGAAAATGCACATTACCTGGACAGGAAGATAAAGTAGGAGGGGATCATGTAGAATGGCAGCCTCTGTTTCAGAGCTGTTCTGACCTCTTTCTTGGTGGTTTGACCTTTAGAGACAATGTAGGACACCAGAAATTTGTCCTCCCCTTCCACTCCCTTCACTAGCACCAGAGCCGCATTAATCATGGGAAGTTCCATCAAGGCTGCTTCAACTGCCTTCAATGCAATGAAAACCTCTTTAAATTTTGAATCTTCTCATGCAACTTTATATATGACTGCATATAATTCAATGAAATCTTACGTTTCATCATCATCATCATCATCATAAGCATGATCATCATCAATGTCACTTCTTATAAACATATTTCTATACTCATACCTGTACTTCTATAGAGTATCCTCTGATTTTGACCATAGAATCACATCTTCCACAGATTTCCAGTCTCCCGTCTGACAACATGTACCCCCAGTCCCCTGTCCTATAGAGCCTGTCCCCACAGGATGCTGACACACTCTCCGGCCTCTTAATAAACCTTGCAGCCGTCATCTCAGGTCTCTTTAAGTAACCTCGTGCCAAAGTGGGGCCCCCAACATATATCTGAAAGTTAATTTCAATTCAACAAGTTATGAAAAAAAACCCATTAAATTGCAAACTAAGTTTGAATCAGTGTTCTGGGATAAAGCTCTTGGGCTTAAATTAGATGTTAGTAAGTCAAATGCCACAAGCTCTAACTACCTGAGTTACCCTTGGATACTTAAAAAAGTTTCTACCTCTACAAAACTTATAGACAAACTGATACAATTTAAAGACTTAATAATTAAATTTGCTCTTCAGATAATTCTCTTTTTCCTTTTATTCTCTTATATACTGAGGATACATATTCTTACCTCCCCTGATGATCCCACTGGTTGAGGTTTTCCCTCCTCATCCATAATGACAATAGTAACTCCAGGAAGGATCTGACCAGCAGGGCAAAATTTTCTGTTTTCCAAAGCATCCTTTAAATAGAGCCAATGGTACATGTATATGTAAATGTTATCCATGAGTGAAGTGAGATATTCTAGTACATTCATATTACCTCTCTCTCTCTCTCTCTCTCACCTTGTGATCTGTGAAGTACTGGGACAGATCCTCACAAGCTACATCGTGACACTCTGATATACTGTAAAGATTGATGAACCGGATCCATGGCAACAGATTGATACATCTCTGCATCAAGGCTGTGGTAACAACTTCTCCACAAAACCAAATCTGTCTATAAAGAAGAAGGCAACCACTTAGATTCTTATTTTCTTTCTTTTTTGAAAATAGTAGATGATGGTAAAGCATAGAACTCACTTGAATGACTTAAACATGTCCTTGAGTTGAAGGCCTGGGGAGTTGAGTATGGCCTCTAGGAGAGAGGGGGTGAACAGCATGCGGGTGATAGCGTGGTCCTTGATGAACTGACACAGGAGGGGCGGGTCATAGATCACCGTGTTAGGAATAACGTACATCGGAATCCCTGTACCAAACATAAAAACAAAACAGAGTTATTAAACTTGATTCAATACATACACTTCCTTTCTAGATCAGAAGAAATGCATTGTAATTAATCCAGTTTGTCAGTGGGAATTTTTTGATTGGTATTCATAGATAAACACAGATCAAATACCAATACGGTAAAATTGTTAAAAATTCTTTCTTTACTATTACAATATTATTTCCTGACTGATGACTGATTCTATGTAATTTTACTACACTATTACATCCCATTTCTGAAACAAGATTTTTAACAATAATGCAAATAAACATTTATCTTGCAGTTTCTAAACAGCCTTCTATGGCACATTATGGGGACAATTACTGTTTACCTTTCAGTAGGGGCCTTAACATTTCCCAGGTGAAGAAGATGTTGCAGGCTTCCCTGTCCTCTGTTTGATAGGGAAAAGTCACATGTCGGTGATGATATGAGAACACGGATCCTCTGTGGGGACACATTATACCTGGATCAAACATCAACAGATACTAGGAACATCTATTTTGTCCAGTTATAATGCTTGCATTCATTACATATATTTTAAGCAGAATAACAGTGTAGAAGCTCATATACTGTATACAGGGAAATATTCGCCCCCGTTTTATTTTTCGCCCCTTTCACCCTCTTTGTCAGCAGGCGAATTTAAGTCTGGGCGAATTCCAATGTCTTAAATTATTTCTCTATTTAAACACAACTTTGTCTGGGCGAATTCAAGACAGTGCGAAACCGTTTACAAATGAAAAAGGGCGAAAATAACACTGGGCGAAAATAACCCTGTATACAGTATATAATCATCATTCTGAATCCTTTTTTTTTTCAGTAGAGATTAACCAAATATACAATATATTTGTTTAATGATGGTCCTCACCTTTAGGACGTCCAGTTGTCCCTGAGGAATACACTACATAAGCTAGATTGTCTAAGGTCATCTCAAAAGGAATATCTTTAAAGTCCTTGTTTTCCTCCTGCTGCCTCTTCTGCCAACCATCATCCAACAGAATGATATTCTTCACCCCTGATAAAACACCAACACTTATCTGGTACCTTTACAAAACTATTCAGTAATTTCTTCAATTGATATTACATAAAAGTTCAATATACAAGCTTGCTTGAAACTAAGATATTGTGCCTTTGCGTTTTGTACATGTGAATTATAATTATGTAAAACAGATAGATCAATATTTTGAAGAGATAAAGAACTCTTATGACATGGAGTAAACCTTCAATGCTGTCTGCAAGATCAGGGGAGGTAACTACAGCCACAGGCTCTGCATCTGTAAGCACAGACTCCATCAGTGAGGCCGGATAACTCACATCAAGGGGCAAATATGCTCCACCTAAACAAATAGTGCATCACCAGATTAATTTGCTAAAAAACCACATTACCATTACACGTTTTATGCATATTTTTTTGAATTATTTTAGGATAAACAGGTCCTGTGGAGTTCCAGCTGGGGATGTTTATGTGCATATTTAAAAGATGATAATAAAATCAGAGTTGTTTCCCTTTAAAGAACTGAATGGTTTTGTGTTAAGATTCTGCAATTCAAGAGGTGGTGAATAATCAATCAATTAATTAGATTAAACCAAGTCAAGAATTCAGAAATGCTAAAGCAACAAATGTTTGTATGCATAATTATCTTGTTTTTTATTCCTTTATAAACTGTACCTGCTTTTAATATCGCAATATAAGTTACAGAGAATTCAATGCTTTTGTCAAGGTAAATTCCCACACATGAATCTGGTTGGACACCGATTCTTTTCAAGGTTTGCGCCAGTACATCAGAATCTCCATGTAAGTCTCGGAAAGTTAGCTGTCTCCCTCCAGGTTCTACAATCGCGATTTTGTCTGGAGTGGCCTCCGCTTGCCGAATAAACATCTCATGGAGAAGTCCTTCACTTTCGTAGTCCATTTTGAGATCTTTCAATTGATAAAGAGCATCAATTTGATGCTTAAAAAGAGTTTGATGAAAGCAGTATAAAAATTTGGCTTCTCAAAAGCCAAAAAAAATTTCATCATTAATTACTTGCCACTTGTTCCAGCATTGGAAATAAACAAAATTCGCTTGTCAACTGAGAAATATTATAATATTGAAAAGACTTGTAAAAATAACTTGCCCAAGGACAAGCATTCTTCAAAGAGCACAAATGCACATTTAAAATTTACTGGTCCTGACCAATGAGCTATCAATTATTTCGTGCCCTGTATTTAACATTTAAAACTTATACACATGTAGTATACATGTATATCAATCATAAGAAATGTATCAATAAATTAAATATATCTATTGGATCAGAAAATGCTTTCTCCCAAACATAATTATAGCCTAACTTGAAATCCACATGAAGAAAAAAAAGGTACTGCAAAAAATACCTGTAAATTCAACTCTTCCTTTGCTGGGGACAAGAACTTTTCTGGGTCAGTTTCTGCACATTGTCCTCACTATTTATACATGGGGATAACATTGAATTTTTTGACCAAACTTTTCATTCACAATCAGTGATGTAGCTGATGTTGAGCAAAGTCCACTCATAACAAGATAAAAGGATAAGTGGTGTATCTTGACAACAGCACGACATCATCTTGACAGGCTGTGTAAACAGAGTATATTGTGTATAGTACCAAGTCTATAGTACCAAGTCACTGACCAAGTCCAACCTACCTGTACCACGTGGACGGTGTTTATGTTGTGTACTTCCATTACAATTATCTTTGTCAATCATCAAACATCTTGTCAAACTAATAGAAGGAAATACTTGAAATACTGAATATTTCATAGATATGTGTACTACTTTATAAACCATCCACTCTTTAATAAGCCAAAGAAAATAATTTGTTACAAAACTTTTATTTCACTATTGAGCAGGTATGTCATGATCAATGAAATTACATCCTCCACCCTTCTTTCCACTCTTAAATGTTTAAATTTTCAAAATTGTTTAGTCCAGATTTCTCTCATAGGCTGGATGGTCAACAAATTGACCATCAGGTCTACCTTGAAATTAAAGATACAATTCTTAAAGCCATAAACTTTTTATCAGTAAAGTAAAATTACTAATACTTTGATATTTTCATATATCTCTATACAAAGCTCTCTTTTATACAAAGCTCTCTTTCTCAAGAAGATTTATTTAGCATAGTTTAAAAATGGTCACGGCCAGCCAGCCTCACTTAAGGTTAAATAACTGGTATAATGCATGCCAACTTCATCATCTATCAAAATTTGGTTTAGGTAGGACTCCAAGAGAGAGCCTGCTCTGAAAGCATTGGTAATATTCAGCAACCAAATCACAATTGGTACAATACATTCCTAAATGCATCATTCCTCTTATACATATAGATACATGTACCATGGAATACAGCATTTATGCTTTTTGGTTAAGGTGGTATGGGACATCTGTCGATATTAATGTGAATTAAAGTACATTATAATTTAAATACTTTCACCGGTTTAGAATTTTCAAATTTTGCAATATTTAACCAAAAAATACGTTTAAAATTTTTTTGGAAAGGTAAAAATTTTAAAATCCCCAGCAGGATTCGAACTCATGACTTACAGATTCGTAGCGAACCCTCTAACCCACTGCGCTACGCTGCTAGATGGCAATTTTGGGAAAGAAACCATTTATAAAATTATACCTGATTTTATTGTTTATCTCGATAAATAGTACGTCACAACATGGAAGTGTCACATACCTTAACAATAGAGGTGCATTTAATTTTTTTTTTTTAATTTCTTTATAGATGACTAAATGAATAAAAATTAAACACATTGAATTTATTGCATTTGAGATGATACTGTAGAATTTGGCCAAAAATAGCACCAGTAAGACTGTTGCAAGTCATATCAGCTTTCCATACAATACTGCTATTATAAATTCATAGATACATTAATCCTGCAAGTTTGGTTCAGATAGGACCTATACTTCAAAAGACGACATATTTTTAAAACTTAAATTGTTCAATAATTTTAAAATGCAAGTCAAATTCAGCATCCGAACCATGATTGGTATAATGCATCCCAATATGCATCATTTAAGCTTCAGTAGGTCTCATGGAGTGGATCCAGAAAATATTGGTCACATACAGATTCCCAAGCATAAATGGTATAGTGTGTCTCCAGATGCAACGTTCTTGCAAGTCTGATCTACATGTAATTAGGGCCTATAGATTAGTGGGAATAAGACCCGTTACTAATAATTAAACATTCTTGCAAACTAACCAACTAAAGAATTTTTATCTGGTCATTCATATATCAAATATTGGATGCAAATGCAGCAACTAAGACTAGGCTTGTAAAGTGAAACCCTGGATGCATAATCCATGCAACTCTGGTCTGCATAGGGCACAGAGTTATTTAAAAATAGATCTTCTTCAAAGACTTTAACCGAGGCCACTGCTCTTACTACCAACCCTTGCAGCTTTGTAAAAATAATATACCCAGTTTGCAAATGCGTATTTCAGGATGATATTTAAATGGCTTTTAAGTTGTAGAGAGATGTGTCAAAATCTTAATAAAGTGTTGATAGATGTTATTTCCCCTGTCACAGTCAAATTTTGTTGGAGTCCTGTCATTTTGAACACAAAATTCAGTTTTTGATATCCCATGGAAAAGCAAAACAAATTCTTGTGCAAATATTTCTGCTCATTTATTTTGTAAAGACTACTTCAATTCTTTGCAAATAAATGATTATTTAATGTAGCACATGTATTAACAAGTCCACATTACTAGTATCTCTCCGTAGCAACAGTGCATTTTTGTTAACATACAATTTTTTAAGCTAAACCATCAACTTTCCACTGATAAAGTTCATGGTTTTTTTTAAAACATTGTTCTTCACATACATAGGTTCTAACAATGAAGACACATTATAGATACCTAAATTAACATATGTACTAAATTTTAGTACAATTTACGAATTTCACAACTGCAAAGATAGTACGCATGCAGAATCCATGTCCTACCCATGCCAAATCTATTATTAAATCAGCTTACTTGACTGAAATTAAAAACCAAAATGAAAAATAACCTTTTATTTCACATTTAAATTTCGACACAATATTTTCCTTCAAAATGAAAGCAAGGACAGAATATAAATGTATCAGTACTACATGCACATGTACCTTTGATAGAATACGAGGAGCTGCAAGTAAATCTAAAATATGATACTTTAATTCAATACCTCAGATCAACTTTAAGGTAATATTTCTCTTAATTTTGAAAAGAGTTATTGTTGTTTACATGGTTTAGTTTGAAGGAACAGCAAATATTTTAGAAAACATTTACAGTACATGTATTCCTTTAAATATACACGTTTTGTATCAATTCTTAACATTACATCAATGGTAACTAATAGAAATTATTTACTGCAATTGTAAGAAAAAACTGTCACAATTCTGATATCACCAGAAAAAATTCTGATTTACACATTAAAATACACATACAAAAATACATTGATTACCTGCAAATTAGAAATACTGAAATTAAAAAATTGTTTATACTGTTGTCCAACTGAGTAACTAGCTTGGCAGTTATCCATTTCTCTTACATCCAATAATAACTGACTTTTTGGAATATCTAGTACATGGAGAACTACAGTGGACTTTTTGTCTTTAAATTTCATGGCATTCCAAATATTACAAGACCTGAGTTATCTTGGTGCAGAAGTAAGAATGTAACACATTTTTCTCTATTTGGAAGTTTACATACTGTAATAAATAGCGATCACTTAACATCAGCATACTCCCTCCACACAAGATAATAGCATAATTACTTTCTCTACTGAATGCTGAAGCAGCTGGTTTCTCTAAACCATACAAGTACACATATCTATGTAACATTCTTCAAAAACAACAATTGTACAGAATTTTGTTTAAATTTTAAAAAAATAAAAGTAAATGAAAAGACACCATCAACACATTGCTCAATCAGAAAGTAAATTATTGATAGAGAAAGATGTAGAATTTCTTTTTCTTGTGTTTATGGTAGTCTAAGATGGGTCTATTAATTCACAGAAAAATGTGATGCCAATATAAACAGCATTTTAACAGAAAGCAAATGGTGTATAGAAAGTATAAATTATAAACTCTACATCATCAATCCACTTCCATTCCCTGTTTACTCTCTGGCTTGGCTTCATTCTCAGCTGAATTATTGGTGGATTTTTCATCCGCGGCGGAGTCTTTTTGACCGTCTTTATTTTCCTCTTTGTTCTCTTTTTTTTCTTCCTTAGGTGGTTCTACTTTTGGTTTGGGTTTGTTTATGATGGGATTGCACACTGAATCTAAGGACTGAAAGCAGAAAGGTTTATAAAATCATTTACATTTGTTAGCTATGACATGCTGTATTTCAGTACTAGAAATCCAGCCATTTATGAGAACATTTTTTCAAAGTTTTATTTGAATTTTTAAAAAAAATATGTAATACATGTATATACATTGTTCTTTAAAATAAATGACTAATTCCTTCTAGTACATTATGTTTACAATGCAAAAGATGAGATTTCCATAAAAAAATACAGTACTTAATCCCAACAAAGCCTAGTGCATTTATTATAATCTTCAAAGATCATGCTGGACTACAAATGCTGGACTACAAATGCATACAAAATGAGAGAATATTCATAACTCCAAATTAATCAGAAAAATTAATAAAGGTAGAATGACTTTCACATACCTTCTTTGTGGACATAATCTGAGATGCTAACACTGTTGGGTTTTCAAAGGGTTTCAGTTGGTTCTGTGCATTCATGTTTTTCTCGTACCACTCAGACTTCTCACTCAGACACTTCTTCACTTTGTCAACATCCCCACTCTCTATGTGATCATATTTCTCGTCCTACAAATATATTTAAAACCCCCAGATAAAACCATATGGTGTTTCATTAATGATCGTCATAAATTTTTGTGGATTTTGTAAAACATGCAGTTTTGCTATAAGTGGGTTTAACTGTACATGTAATTATTTTAATTATACCTAAGAGATGCAAAGTCTTTTGTTTTTCAAAACTTACCTTATTTGCCACTAGATCCAAAAACTTGCGGATATGTGTGATGGATTTTCCCAACTCCTCAAAAGCAACCGGTCTCTCGCAATGCTCTCTATAACGATCTTCAACAGGACTGCCATGTTTCTACAAAATCACAGAGCCAATTTATATTTAAAAGATATCAAATTTTACATCAATAGCCAAATTTTATTATTATTGCAAATGTAAGAGAGAAGAGTGAGGAAAACTGTACAAGACAAATCTCCCCAAAAGCTCTCTGTTTATCTGGCACACTTGGTGAATGTTGGCTCACACAGAGAGAGTAACAGCAGGAAGGTGCAATTGTAGTGTACTAAAGTGAGTCCTTTTAAATCCTTTACTCTTGTTTCATAGATTAGAGCTATTTCAACTGGAATGTGGACTTTCTGTATGATATATTTATCTAGTTCATCACCAAAACAAGTTGAAGTTGATGCTGGCCTCAGGTGACATATGCACTGAATACTAGGAACAGGTCAGAATCAGATATATATTGTCAAAATCTATTTGCCATTGATTGAATTGCTGGCAATGAAATAGACAAGCTTATGTCGAATTGACGTTTGACATAGACTACTCAAAGTCCATGGTCTTGTTAACATGGTTCTATCTACATAAAGAAAGGCATGGCATATGTGACTATCTTCAGAGTAAGACATGCATGTATTACAATTAATGAAATAACCATAATGATGAGTAAGCACACAGCAGAACTAATCCTCTATATTCTGACAGAGGATGTGTAAGAGAGAAGAGTGAGGAAAACTGTACACGACAAATCTCCCCAAAAGCTCTCTGTTTGTCTGGCACGCTTGGTGAATGTTGACTCACACAGAGAGAGTAACAGCAGGAAGATGCATTGTACATCAATTAGTACATGTACTAATAATTTAAAATATATACATGTACTGCTCATGAAAAGGATATAAACTGACATGTAGTCAAGAGAATGTGAAATATATATCAAATTTATTGCATAACCTATGGACTATGATTTGAATTTAGAATCACATTGATTATTTAGCCTCGTTTTTCATGGTCTGTGCATATTAACCAACAATGGAATCTGTTCCTAAATATCCAGAATTATGACATTTATATTGTAAAAATTATTTAACAAGTATCAGACATCTGACAGTCATAAAGATCTTGACCAAATATGGTAACTTTCTGTTTCATCAAACACTTTAAAGTGTAAATGTTCTGTTGTGTACAACTGTCATAATTGTTGATTTTTTTCACACTACAATCTAGGATTGTAAGAGAGAAGAGTGAGGAAAACTGTACAAGACAAATCTCCCCAAAAGCTCTCTGTTTATCTGGCACACTTGGTGAATGTTGACTCACACAGAGAGAGTAACAGAAGGAAGGTGCATTGCAAATCAATCAGTAATATTCATGTAAAATGTATTCTGCTAATGAAAAGGATATAAACCAAAATGTAGACAAGAGAGTTAAGTGTAATATATACTGTATAACCTTTTGTGGACCATTAGGGTTATTAAATTTTGAATCACGTAAATGATTTTTCTAATTATAATGACATTTTTAGCACGGTTTTTCATGGTCTGTACATATTTACTGACAATGGAATCTGTTTTTAAAGCATCAGACGTTTAATACGACAGTTGCAAAGATCTTGACAGACCAAATACATTAACTTTGTTTGATCAAATCCTTTAAGGTGTAAATGTTCTGTTGTGTAAAATTGTTGTGTACAAATATATCTTCATCAGTTGTCATAATTGTTGATAATTTCACACTACAATCAAGGGTGTATAAGAGAGAAGAGTGAGGAAAACTGTACAAGACTAATCTCCCCAAAAGCTCTCTGTTTATCTTGCACACTTGGTGAATGTTGACTCACAAAGAGAGAGTAACAGCAGGAAGGTGCATAAATGTTTACATAATGGTTCCATACAATAACATGTTTCCATTTACATGGACAACTGCCACATAAGTACCTACACTCAGTACACTGTATAATGATACATCACTGATTCTCACCTTAAGTTCCTTTAGCTTGTCTATATAGACCTGCTTTAGTTGGTCATCTCCCTCGTCATAAAGCCAGTCCTCTGTCTGTGTTAGTAGACTCCCAAACTTTTCTGCATCCTGAATATTGAAAACAAAAATTTCTAAAATTACATGTACATTTACATATATACCTAATATGTACATGTATGTACAAATGAAGAAAAGTCAGAATACTGATCATGATCAGACTCGAATTCAAACAATACAAAAACCAATTCTATAAATTAAACAGATTACAGTATTTGCTAGCCAAAAATAATAAGTCTAAATAGTAAATACAGACAATTGCACAATTTCAATAATACCTTATAACAAATTACAGAATTATTTCATTGAAATTTTGATGTTCAATCCTCTGATTTTTCTAATTATTTAAGAAATAAACAGCAATTTGAAAAGTTCATAGGGATATGAACTTGGTTGGTCACATGATCAAATCCCGTGAAGCCCAAAGGGCTTCTCAGAAGATTTGATCACGTTCCAACCAAGTTCATATCCCCGTGAACTTTTTAACATTGCTGTTTATTACTTATATTTACGTTTGAAGAAGACAAATCGTTCAGAATTGTTAAAATTACCGAGATTTTATGTTTACAATAATCCAACCGACAAGCGATAAGAGCGTGCTATGATCATTGTGAGGTCATGAAAAAGTTCACACAGAATTGAATGTTTTCGCTATTCTATAGGTTCATATAAGGAAACACATTTGCAAATGTAAATACTGTAGAAGCACATATTTTCATTGGGTTAAAATTTCATTGTTTTTAAACCAAATACAATTTCATTGGCATTTAATTTCGTCATATCGTGATTCCTTAAATGTATCAACTCTGTATCTATTGATATTTGGGTTAAAAATTCGTCATGGATTTAATTTCGTTGATTTATACTGCCAACGAAAATAACGAAATTAAATCCTCAACGAATATTTCTGCTTCTACATTATTTAGTTTTGTTCGAATTGTGACAAGATCTGACCTCTTCCTTGATGAACTGAGCCAGAACATTGGCGATCTTGTCTCTCATCTCGTAGACGTACTCCTCCACAGCGTTCTTGGCATCACATCTCTCCTTCTCCAGCTTGTCCTGCATCTTCATCTCACCCTGAGTGAACATGACAAATCACACAGATAAGCCCACAGTCATACATGTATATACCCTTGTCTGCTGTAGATTAACCACAATCTTACTGTATCAAATAGAATTCTAAATCACACTGATAAGTACCTAGTCATACATGTACACACCCTTGTCTGCTGTAGATTAACCACAATCTTACTGTATCAAATAGATTTGTAAATTACATACATAAACACCAAATCATACACATCCTTGTCTGCTATACAATTACAGCACATCCTTACTGTGTCGGACAGTATTGTAATAAATTTTAATAGAATTAATAACTGACCTCTTTTTCCACGAGTCGGAGAATTTCCTCCGGAGGCAGTTGTGGAACAAGTTCTTCAACAGGAAGATCAGTTTTCTTCACTTTTTTCTTTGTTGCTTTTTTGGCATCTTTATCATCTTTGCCCTTTATGAAAAAAAAAACAACTTGAACTTAAAAAAAATGCAAACTGTTGAAACTAACCTTTGATCACAATGACTTGATTTTCTCTATACTAGAGATAAACAGGTACATGTGTATGCAGCAACAAATTTTTTGCAAGCTAGCCTATCTTTAAAATCTTCAAGAAATACATCACAAAATTTTCTTGCATGCAAATACAAGTTGGTCAACTCTTTAAAAAAATGTTTAGGTAAAATATTTATACATGCAATTACCTCCTCTTTTTTTGCATCTTCACCTCCTTCACTTTTCTCTGCTGTTTTGTTTTCCCCTGTTTGATCTGTCTGCATGGGTGTCTAATAAAAATATGCAATAAAAGCTGTTTAAAAGTATTATCACCTAGATCCAGCATTTTTTAATATAATAGAAAGTGACATTGCCTTTCTCCTCTTCACATCAAAATCACGACTCTGTTTCAGAATTTCTATTTATTTGCTGTACATCATCTAGCTAAGGAGGAAGTACCTCTCCATTCACCTGGGCTTCTGCAGTAGGTGGAGCATCAGCTTTTTTCTCAGAGTCAACATCCATGTTTTCTTCCTCCTTCCCATCATCTTCCAGCTGTTCGGTTTGTGTGGCTGACATCACAGAGAAAATGCCATGCGTATTGACCCGTACTTTCACTTTCACTTTAGCACTTTCCCCATTGGCAGCCGGAGTGACCTTCTGAATATTGAAGCATCCTGAAAGATAAATATTTCCATGGTATTTGTCTATTCTGATGAACTTTATAAATTCTCCAATTAAAAATCTTCCTAGATAAGACATCAGATAAAGACTTATCAAAAATTTCCTTTTCACGCTTTGTTTTGAATCCTTATCCATACCTATAAGGCTCTCTTTGTGTGGCACAATATCTGGTATTGTGTACCTGGCTTCTAACTGGAATGGTTCTTTACGGTAAAATGTCAACATCTTGGAGAAAGGAATTTGATGAAACCTTGGGAACACCTCCAGGGACCTGCAAACATCAGAGACACATTAGTAAACTTTGAAAATATCATGGTGATTTTTATTTAACAATGTTCACAATTTATTTCACAGAGATATCTGAACAATAATAAGAGTGAATCAATTAGGTCAGTGGTCACTGAACAAGAATTCATGAAAATATGAGACTGTGGAATTCATAGCAATTTACTGTACAAGTAAATAGATCTACATGTATTAGAAAGCAATTTACTGTAATAAGATCTACATGCATTTGAAAACTGTATAATGTACATGTACATGACATAAAATTTCTCTATATAACAATGAAAACTAAAATACGCAATGAACTTACGAATCATTTTCCACACCCCCTTGCCAGCACAGAGTGATGGGGTACGGCTGAGTATCCACAATGGAGAAGTCTCTCACCCGGAACGTTGGAGAAAGGATGGCACATTGAAGTGCACAGCCTCGGGCCACGGCTTCATCAGCATTCAGAGTTGTGCTTGGTTCCTTGCCAAATATTTCCATAACCACATTCTTCACAGATGGGATACGAGATGAACCTCCCACAATTTCAACAGAATAAATGTCCTCTGTAATTACAAATTTATAAACCATCTTAGTTCACTTTCTTCATACCAGTGGCTATTAATTGTCAACAATACTGTGGTTTCATCAATATTCGTTGATTACCAATTTTCATGGATTTCGTTGTTGATATGATCCATGAAATTTAATGTTCATCGAAGTTCAGTTTCTAATTACACATTGTTTCGATATGATCATTATCCACGAAGTTACATATCCTGAAACTGTGATAGTTATTTAATCCATGAAAATTGAAGCCAACAAATATTGATGAAACCACAGTATTACATTCCGTCCAATCCTTCAAATGATCCCTTTTCTCTCAAGGATATTCCTTGCGTTTTGAGATTATCTGGCATTGCTGCATTTTGACAAGCACTACCATAATGATTAATTTCACTGTGATGTTGGATAGCAGTGTCTTATCTTACAATAAAACAAAGAAAAATCCCCATCTGCCACATCTTCTTTTGAATTTTGTGGCCCTTTTTGGATAGTAAATATCATCATTTTAGTTTTTAACATCTGGATACAGCCATTAACTTGGAAAAAAAAATAAATGAAAGAAATAACATAATACTTACTGCATTCATTTTTCAATTTTGTGAACAATGTCCTTGTTTTCTCTATCAACCCTTCAGACAACTCTTCAAACTTTGCCCTGCAACAAAAGTTTTGTTAACTAATGGGCAACATAATGACATGTAGTTCAGAAAACATATCTTTCAAATAAAAAAAAGATAATTCTAATCTCACTGTTCTACCTTTCTGAAGAACTTTTATCCTTACCTATCCATCTTTCCTGTCACATCCTTATCATTCATAAAGCACTCAATATTCAGAGGAATGGTGGTGGAATTTGCACTCATTAGCTTTTTCAGTTTTTCACATTCTTGTGTCAATCTCACGTAAGCTTTCAAATTACTATGTACATCAAGTTTGTAACGCGTTTTGAAATCATCAACAAAATAGTCAACAAGCACTTTGTCAAAGTCTCTTCCTCCTAAACATGGATCAGATTCCACTGCCAACATCTGGATAAAAAGTTAATATAAAATCTCATTAGTTAAGGTAAAAAACCAATTCAATTTAAAATATTATGTAAATTATAGAATATTTAAAGTTATTCCAAGTCATCTGTTTAATAAACATCTCTTTTATTGCCCTTAAAATGCAATATACAAAATCTTTCATCAGCTCTGACATTTATTTTGATGTTCAAGCCAGAAAGAACTTCTCAAATCTTATTCAGTCCAATGTCTATAAGAAGTTTTTTGGGTTACCTAAAATATGGTTAAAGTGTGAATCCCTAGCGATGTGCAATTTGATTCGTTATAAATATAATATGTTATATCCAAAGTTTATAATATTATTTCAAGATAAAGAGAATGAAAGTTTCTTCACTGCAAACTTGTTTTTTTTTTTACTGTCAGCACAATTTAAATTATATACATGTTCTCTGTAACTGTGTATTCCTGCAAAAAGTTTCCAAATCTAAGACTCCAGAAGTTCGTGTAATGCAAGTCCACCGCTGGAGGTGACAAGTTTTACCTTGAGTTTCCCTTTATTAAATGCAACAGCTGCCACCTGTGTGGTGGAGTATCCTATGTCCACAAAGATCACATTTCTGGGTTTCTCATTCTCTGCTGGCAGATCTTGTTTGTAGATACCATATGCCAATGATACTAAAATGAATAAAAAATACAACTTCAAAAGTCCAATCTAAAATCATATTGTTTTTTTATAAGGCTTGACCATAAGTACCTAACACAAATTACTACATTGAAGAGTTTGTGAAACAACATCTCAGTTGGAGTCCCATAGAATCAAATTTGACTATTGACCTGTATCAATGACCTTCACATTTTTCAGACTAAAATCATTTCTCCCTTTCACTCTGCCAAACATGATGTAGACTTGCTCAATTAAGTCTCTTTGTTCATTTCTTAAACATCTTTAACATTTTGTCAACTTTTGTTACAAACAAAGAGATGAAATGACGAAATTTAAGTTTGAAATTTAAAAGTTAAATTCAAATTTCTGCTCTCTTCCATTCTTAAATGTAAACAAAACATAAAATCTATGTTTGGCATCATTAAAAGGTATTAAAGAGAGCATTGATTAAGCAAGTCTGAAACATGATGTATCTGTCTGATATACATGTAACTTAAAAATAGTGCCAAGAATAATAAGTTGCTAACAGACAAAGAGACAAATTTAAAAATATACCCCTTCCCACCTTCCTTCCCGAGAACATCTCTTCAGTATCTAAAATATGAATTATTCTCAAGTAAAATTTTCAAGGCAGTTTTGAGCCATATTTACCTGCAGTGGAATCATTCATGAGTTTGAGACAATTCAATCCACTGATCAGAGTGGAATCCATCATGGCTCTCCGCTCCACATCTGTGAAAAAGGTGGGGACCTACAAATAAACAAGATCACCAAAATTACAAGACCAAGCTGTGTCACAGTCCACATCACACAAAAACTTCATCAGCAGACAAGTTGTAAAAAGCATTACATATCTAGGCACGAGAAATCAGCTCAATAAATGTAAAAGCAATGAAATAAAATATATATTGCTCAAAATATTTGAAAAATATCAATTTTAAAAAAATATATATCAGCTCATTTTTAGGTAATCATTTTCAAATTACTATTTGTAAAATCCATAGAATTTCATTTGACCATTACTTTCATAAAAAGAGCTTGGGTCAGAGGCATGCCACACCCGTGAGTCATCAGCTTGAGTACAAACTGCAAATGTTTCATGCAATGTTTATGGACAGGATTAAAAAGATAGTCAAATACCGTATAAGAAAAGAAACATTTCTCTCCCAATTCAACAACAGAAAAAAAAAATTGTGGGGGTATACAAAACAAGTTGTCCATTTTAAAACATTACTGCCCATTCTGCCCATTCAATTTAATAAACTTTAAAGTGCCTAAAACACATGTGCTTATGTGTAGGAAATTATTTACCTTTCATGAATAAGGGACATTTAAATAGCAAGGATCGATTTCAATTCTTAAAAGTAATCTTACCATTATTTACAGAACAGAGTTATCTGATCTTCATATAAAATATTTTCTTATAATACATTAAATTTTAAACAAGATATGATTTTAGAAATCAAATTTACTTTCAAAGAGAATTTTGTATAAGATCAGACATCAAAAAGTTAATAAAATTAAAAAAAATCAATTTTAATAAAGAAATATCAAAGAAAATGACGATCATGTTCTAAATTCCGAACTGTTATCCCAGTAGAACTTTTAACACTTACAGACACCACTACATCAACTACTTTAGTCTTCAGATTGTTCTCTGCTGTTTCCTTGATCTTTGTCAGCAACATAGCTGTTATCTGTTCAGGTGTAAACGAGTGCACTTCTCCCATATACCTTGCCTACAAAATAAAAGAATCTGCTTAGTCTAGTAATAAATTCATTGTCATCATGTTTAAAAAAATGTTTGCACTGGTCAATATTATCTTTTTTTTCAAGTTGTTTAAAAAATTTAGGAGGCTAGTTGATCAACAAATTACCAATCAGATCTTTCTTAAATTTAAAAAAAAAAAATGATTTGTCTGACTATAAACTATCATTTTAATAGTAAAAAAAAATCCATATATATTTTAACTTTAAAATTTGAATGTTTTCTCATCTCTTTATACATCACTCTTCTTAAGAAGATTTATATAATCTAAAAATTGCTATGATCATTCAGCCCTTTATATCTTTCTAAGAAAGTTAAATGAATTTTCTTGGAACAAGTAAAAATGATTTTAAATTTTCTTCCTCTTTCTCTTCTAACCCAAATGGCTAACTAGCTTTTTTCCATGTACCCAGTTTAAAGGGACATGGTGACGCACAAATCCATGATTTAGCAAATATTGAATTTTTACACGATTTCCACATATTTTATATATCATATGAAAAGATGAACTTTTGAAAAATTACGGTGTTCAAAAGTCAATAAATCAAATTAAAAAGAGAAAAATAGAATTAAGCGTTGGGCCAACACGAAAATATTGAGTTTTCCTTCCGCTTCATAGCCACGCAAGCGCAAGGGAATGTAAATACTGCAGCGTGGCATACATCATGAACCAGAAGCCTCTCATTGAAACATGATGTCTTCAAGAACTATATATTTATTAAGATGCATTCTCTATTAATGCATATTTCTTACCACAGACATCGAATAGCTTCAAGTTCAAATTCTTTTTTCCGTGTGTCAATCCCACTGTAACTATTTTTAGACAGAAATCGCAATCATGTGACACTAAACCAATGTCCAAAACAACTCGGTTTGTTTACGTGTGCAATTTCCGGATGAGCTTTAATGACTTGTAAATTGATAGGTGATGACTTATGATGCGTGAAACCTTCCGTATGATAAAATTTCAAGTAGCTCTTCTTTTATCCGTTGTCATAATCGAAAAGTAAAACATCTTTTTTGAGTCACCGTGCCACTTTAAAACACACAAAACAATCACCTGTCTACATAGATATTAATTTCATGTAAGTTTTGGAGGCCACAATGGTTAAAAATCCTCATTGATCTTTAACATACAAGCACAATATTTTGGTGCTTATTCACAAGATTTCAAGCAAACTTTTTGCATTTATTTCCTTATTTTCACTTGAAAGCCCTTCACCCAAGGATGCCTTATTTTTTGCTCAAATATTTATAAGAAAAAATGTGAAAATTTAACATAGAATTAAACAACTTCAAATGCCAAACAGAGCTTGATCAAAAAAGCCTGGGATATCTTAAAAAGTTGACATTACTAACCTGCAGCAGAATGCTTCCCGAAGGACTTGGTGCAACTGTGTAGGGTTTGGGATAATCTGCGAGCTCTTTCTGCACAAGAGGGTCATTAAATTGCCTTCCGATAAATCTCTTAAAACATGAGAATGTATTTTTCAAATTCGTGATGCACTGATTTTTAGCAGATACTCCTATGGCTCTTGTCTTCTCACTCATAGACACATATGCTCTACAAAAATAATAAGCTTATTAAAGTCTCAAGTACAGGAAACATCCATTTTAATAGATTAGTTTATACAGAATAACATAACTTTGAGAACACTTGCTACACAAACTTTTTTTCATATAATTCAGAACTCTGAATATGAGAAATTTGCTAGATATTGTGACAACATATGACGGCCAGACCGGTTTGATTGCAGGCACCAGATAGCTCAGTTGATGCGAGCACCTTGCTAGAGATTCAAGGGGCTCGGGTTCAAATTTTGGTCTGATCTGTCATTATTTCTCCCATTACATTTGGTGCCATGACCAAACTTTGGAACTGACAGGTTAACTCTAGCCAGGGGAAAGAACCTGGGATGTTGATCTTCGAGAGCAAAGATCATTAAGGGGAAGGAATGGGATGGTCAGACTGGTTCGATCGCCAATGCCAGAGAGATCAGTTGGCACTGCACTTCACTAGAGATCAAGAGGGCCTTGGTTCGAATCCCAGTCTGGTCCATCATTAATTTCTTCCATCCCATTACAGATATATTGATATTTCCTGGAAAGCAACTACACTTCAAAGACATCCAAAGTTGATTGGAACTACATGGACCTCTGAACTAAGAAGCATTACCAATCACACAACGGTATCTACTTTAGTTTAATCAATATATACACGGCAAAATGTTTGAACTTTCTTTTATCATTTATTAGCATTTATGACTTATGATGCTAAAAGGTTGTGAATCACACAAAACTTTGTATTTTTTCAAAATTTAATATGTAAAAAATATTTTTAAAAATCCTGAAAAAAAAAGCTATACTCACGGTGTGCACCGATCGCTGTACTCGTTAGCGATGGTTTCTATTCCACCAGTTCTAGCTACCCCAATAAAGCAAGTGAGGCTTCCAACATCTACCCCAACGACCGACATTTTTGTTCTTTCTTATTACAAATTGATACAGCGTAGAATGAAGTTGGTACGTTTTTTCTAGAAGACACGTGAATTTTCAGTCGGCAAAACGCCTCAAAGGATCTGTAGATTACTGTCCCGCAGAAAATTCGAGAATTTTCAAGGAAATGACGTAATATGGATAAAAATGATTTGATCGGAAATGCCCTATAAATAAAACTACTATAATTATACACATTCCACTGTTATATATTGGGCGAATCTATTGTGCCTTATGCATCGGAAGTGTCTTAGTTCCAACCAACTTTTTAGCTCGCCTGAACCGATGTCTGCATACATTTTCCCTAACGTTAACGTCTCGCCTATAATATTTCACCGTTTGAAATAAAACTCAACTCGGAGAATGTTTTTTATATTTGTTCATCGAAGGACCACGACTTTAATATTGTATATACTTTTTATCACGTAAGGAACTTACGGAAGCGTATTAGTGCCACATTGTAAAAATTTTTTTCTTTAAAATTCCA
>WFKH01011581.1:59212377-59222414 GCA_016163765.1 Magallana hongkongensis | reverse complement strand
CCCCCCCCCCCCTGAAAAAAATTTTTGGATCTGCGCATGCAGCGGAAAATACCATCCCTTGACCACTCTAAATTCTATGTGGTTTTGTATTTAAAGGAGGGATATTTTCCGTCTATGGCTATATATTTAGCGACAACTTGATTATGAAGGTTAATTATTGCAGTATCTATATCAAATCCAATCAATGATTTCAACTACTAAATACTATTGTGATTAATTAATGAAGTATAAAAGATTTTAGCTATATAGCGCCCCCATCCCTTCTTAAAACAATTTTACACCTTTCATGCGCGGATCCAGAAAATTTTTCCAGGGGTGGTCAGACGGTTATTTGAGTTTGCCGGGGGTGGTGGGGGGGGGGGGGGGGGCCGGGGCATTTTTTTGGTATTTTTATAATGTAATTTAAAAAAATTTGAATTTTGCAGGGGGGGGGGGTCTGGACCCCCCTGACCCCCACTCTCTAGATCCGCGCATGCCTTCAATCCTTATTCGATGGAAGCTATTGACCATTATTATCACTTTAATAATTCATTAAATTAATATTAGACAGGGAGGGCCCAATATTCAAGCATATATAAACTTCAATATATTTTTATTTTTTTTTTGTCTTTAATTTTGTAGAGAGAGAAAAATTTTGAAAATTAAACCGGAGGTAAAATGGGGGTTTCCAAGTTTCCAAAGAAAACGCATATATGCTATTTTTCCCCCTGTATTCGATGACTTAAAGTATTCAGATTGTAACAATGCAATCATCATCTGAAATTGTTTGATTTCAAAATAAGGAATCGGATAAATATCCACGAGTTGGATAAATATCCAGTTTGCTGTCGAAAATAAAAATGCCGATGTACACGATGATAAAGAGCGTAGCGATGATAATGCTTACCGTGATGGTATGGCGGATGATGAAAACACCGATGAGGGCCGTGATTATTACGATGATGGTGGGTGCTGTAATAATGATGGCTGTAGTCATTCTATTGTTGACGTGGACGCCAATACTGGCGTTGACCACATCGCCGACAACGATGACATTAGTGGTTGAGCTGATATGGATGGCGATGATGATGGTTGCGATGATGATGGCGATGCTGGTGCTGTTGGCGTTGTTATCTGATATGGTACAACAGAGTTCTTATAACTGTATTAACTATATTAAGCTTGCCGGTCTTAAATCAGTTAACAGCTCAAAAACGGACCAATGATCAGTGTTTGTAGCTACAAAACTGATTCAAAAAGCACCCACTTCAGTCCAATGTAATGGCATACAGTCGATCTTAACATATTTCCAGAAAATATCGAATACATAAATAATATAAATATATCTTATATTATAGAAGCTAGATATACTGCTTGCAACAAGAAGCTAGATATACAGTACTGCATACAACTAGTTATGTAGCTATATACTGCATACAACTAGTTATGTAGCTATATACTGCATACAACTAGTTATGTAGCTATATACTGCATACAACTAGTTATGTAGCTATATACTGCATACAACTAGCTAGTATCGGTATAACGTAGCTAGATATATACTGCTTTAAATACTACTAGTAAATGTAGATAGATATACTGCAAACAACGGTCATTCTAATGAGTTTCCATACAATCCCAAAGAAATTCTTTTTTATCAAAAAAAAGTGTCACATTCCATACCTACGAATTTAAGAAAAAGTAGAAGAAATGTAAAAAATTAAAAAAAATAAACACAAAATAAAAAAATTACATCCAAAACGTTGCGATATGTAACATAGCTGCATGGTATAACTAAAGCTCTGTGTAGGTCAATGCAGGAACAGCGTCCATGGTCTATGTAATGGTGAAAGTTGAGTATGTCAAACAGTAGTCCAAAAACAAGTAGGCGTTGGTCCAGTTCAACAGTGGCTCGATCGTGGTTTCAGAACCAAGGTAAAATTGGTGACTTATGAAATATTCTTGACTGAGACATAAATCAACAATCAAACAGTAAATCAATCAACAACTGAACACATGTATTTTATTTATGTATTTATTTTTTGGGGTAATGGCCCCAACCTCCATAAATTAAATTCTTTAGACCTATCATTGGATTCATTGAGGCGACGTCGGTTCATGTCGTGAACATTTGTTCAACTATCATCATTTGGGCTTTATATCACAATGATAAATGATTTCATCATGTATACATGTACAGAAATAAATAATGCATAATATGAAGATAGTGATGACGATGATGAGGGTGAAGACAACTACATTGACAACGACTAAGATGTGGAAGACAGTGGTGATGATGATAATAATAGCGAAGATGGAGACGATTAAAATGTTGATGACAAAGACTGAAAAAAGAGGGAACTGAATATGAAGATACATGTAGTGTGGTGGAGATGATGTCGATTAAGACCGGTTCGATGTATATTAGACAAGGAGGGCCCAATATTCAAGCAAATATAAGCTTCCATTATTTTTTTGTCTTTCAGTTTGGAAAGAGAGAAATATCCAAAATGAAAGTGAAATGGGGGTTTCCAAGTTTCCAAGCTATTTTTTTCCTGTTTTCGATTTAAAGTATTTAGATTGTAATAATGCAATCATCATCAGGAATTTTTTGATTTCAAATAAGATGTTGGATAAATATCCGCGAGTTGGATAAATACCCAGTTTGCTGTCGAAAATAATAATGCCGCTGTACACGATGATAAAGAGCGTGGCGATGATAATGCTGACGGTGATGGTGTGGCGGATGATGAAAACACCGATGAGGGCCGTGATTATTACGATGATGGTGGGTACTGTAATGATAATGATGGCTATACTCATTCTATTGTTGGCGTGGACGCCGATACTGGCGTTGACCACATCGCCGACAACGATGACATTGGTGGTTGAGCTGATTTGGATGACGATGATGTTTGTTGCGATGATGATGGCGATGCTGGTGCTGTTGGCGTTGTTATCTGATATGGTACAACAGAGTTCTTATAACTGTATTAACTATATTAATCTTGCCGGTCTTAAATCAGTTGACAGCTTATAAAAACGGACCAATGCAACAGTGTGTATGATCAGTGTTTGTAGCTACAAAACTGATTCAAAAAGCACCCACTTCAGTCCAATATAATGGCATACAACTGTCTTAACATATTTCTAGAAAATATCCAATACATGTATATACCTGCATTTATATTGTAGAAGCTAGGTATACTGCATACAACAGGAACCTGCTAGATATACTGCATACAACTATATAGTAATATAGCTATACTGCATACAACTAGTATCGGTATAACGTAGCTAGATATATACTGCTTTAAATACTACTAGTAAATATAGATAGATATACTGCAAACAACGGTCATTCTAATGAGTTTCCATACAATCCCAACGAAATTCTTTTTTTATCAAAAAAGTGTCACTTTCCATACCTACAAATTTAAGAAAAGTAGGATGTAAAAATAACAAAAATTAAATAAACACAAAATAAAAAAATTACATCCAAGACGTTGCGATATGTAACATAGCTGCATGGTATAACTAAAGCTCTGTGTAGGTCAATGTAGGAACAGCGTCCATGGTCTATATAATGGTGAAAGTTGAGTATGTCAAACAGTAGTCCAAAAACAAGTAGGCGTTGGTCCAGTTCAACAGTGGCTCGATCGTGGTTTCAGAACCAAGGTAGAAATTAGTGAGCACTGCATCGTTACTGGTGACTTATGAAATATTCTTGATTGAGACATAAAACAACAATTAAATAGTAAATCAATCAACAACACATGTATTTTATATATTTTGTTGGTAATGGCCCCCAACCTGCATAAATTAAATGCTTAAGATCTATCATTGGAGGCATTAAGGCGACGTTGGTTCATAATCATGTCGTGTACATTTGTTCAACTATCATCAATTGGGCTTTCCATTCAGAATGGTTAATGATTTCATCATGTATACGTGTACAGAAATAAATAATGTGTTTAACTCTTTACTTCCAGAGACCAAAAGATAATGATGATGATTATGATGATGATGATGATGATGATGATGATGATGATGATGACGACGACGACGACGACGACGATGATGATGACGACGATGATGACAACTATATTGACAACGTCGATGATGTTGAAGATAGTGGTAATGATGATAATAATAGTGAAGATGGAGACGATTAAAATGTTGATGACAACGACGGGGAAAAGAGGAAGCTGAATATGAAGTTACATGTAGTGTGGTGCACCTGATGATGTCGATTAATTTTTTTTTAAGGAATATTGATGCATACGTCATTGATAGAATTAATCTTTGCATTGAAATGACAGATGTTGACGGTGATAAGACCGCGCGACGAGGAGTGTCGTGGTGACCATTAGGTGTGGTATCAATTAAGGAATAAATCATGACAATAACAGCTATATATAGAGATATCGACAACGAAAACAACATGTATTATTAAGCTGATGTGTCAAGAACTGGTAATTCATGAAAAGGATAGAAGAGAATCTATTTTACTTCAATGACCGGATTATGGTCACTGACTCAACGATAAACCATAGAATATATATCATAAAATACAAAAAAATATTATCCGAATGTCGTTTCATACTTACAACACATTTCCGGAAATATCCGTTTATCATTTTTCTACGAAAAACAGCTAAATATAAATTGAAGCGTTAAATAGAATTAAACCATAATTGCTAAAAGATATTAGGCCTATTAATAATAAGTGTATACATATCAAAAATGAATGTAGACTTGTATAATAAAATAATAAGATTTTTTCGATCTTCTGCTCTTATTTGGTGCGGACCTAATGTTTTCAAGTTGAAGCGCGTTCATGAACTATTTCAAATCAACAAACCGGGACAAAATGTGAAACTTGGATCTATTTCATGAATGTGCTTATGAATGAACTAAAAGTCGGCGGTCTGCTAAAGGGGACACTAAGGTGCCATACGAAGGATGGCTGATGCATTCAGCATGGGGGAAAGTATCGACGTAAGTAAAATATGAAGACTCCGTGGTATCCAGCGTGTCTGGTCCTGTAACTGTTTGTGTTACTCCGATCATTTATCAGAACGTTACAACAATTCTTTCATGATATTTTACATAAATGTGGAGTATACATGTTATACTCACATGTGTTTAAGTTTGATGTAGTACTTTACCCCAGGTCCCAGGAACAGTTATAGCCCCCCCCCCCCCCTTTCAGAATGAAATGTCAACACCGATGCATGATTGTTATATTAGCCTCATCATGGCTCATGGTGCTCTCACAACCCTATTTGGATATTGGGGCTGGGTCGTTGAAGTCCCTGCTTCCCAAATGGAGTACATAATCCAAAAGGGATATATACATATAGAAGAGATTGCACTAAAATACCTAACAAGCATCAACTTTTAGTAAACGAATTTTTCTCTATAATCATTGTCAACAACTCAAATTTAGTCTCCGACATGCTTTTTGACTATGAACCCACTCAAATGATTTTTCCCGATTTTAGCTGCAGGTCTGTATCTCCCGTTCTGAAAAAAATTGGGATCGACCTGGGAGCTACAGGGATAGACATTAACTTTTCAATCCACTTGCCCTTCGATGAAACTACATCATGATATACAGTCTTATCAAAAGAATGTAACATAATTATGAGATGAGGGTATAATTTATTTGAACTAGCAAGGCACGTAGAATTAAATTTGATAATTGATTAAGCGTTAATACTGGAAGACTTATCTAAAATCAACACCGAGGCCTTTCCGAGTTTCCGTATGTAAAGTTGTATAGTGAAAGGTTTTTTTACATTTTTAAATTATTTTCATTAAATATTTCTATTAAAATTTTCACTTGCTCGATCGGACAAGTAAGTTTATAGTTTCACTTGCCCGAAATGACATTTTATTTGCCCCAGACAATCGGACAACCGTTAATGTCGATCATTGAGCTACAGTTCGTACATGTTAAAAAGTTGCAGTTTACGGCGCACAAAAGAATTGCACTACTTTGGGACTGATTAACCTTATTTTCACACAAATTCTGTGGAAAAAATTAGTATCATTAAATTCTTCAGGCAATTTACTACTAAAATCATGACTTTACTTGCCTCTTACTTTCTCTTAAATACGTTAACTGGGCGACCTTGGAAAAGAAGTATGTTAAATTCATGATGTGCAGATCAAGAGTCACCATTTTTACATGTAAACAAACTGCATCACTTCACTTTATGGGGCTGTTGATGGTATTTAAAAGAATATCAGAGGCAAGTAAAGTGACGATATCAGTAGTAAAATGTCCAAGGAATTTTTTGGAATCAAATATTTGTACAGAATTTGGGTGGAAATAAGGTTAATCTAGTGCAGTTTTTTGTAAATAGCAACTTTTTAACACGTACAGAACTGCATGTAGCTCCCAGGTCGTCCATCTGAATTTTTTCAGAACGGGAGCTACAGACCTGCAGCTATCTCAATTTATGAAAATTATTCCTCTGCTTTATATATAGATTGGCTCCTTTACACTTTCATTATAGAAATCTCACACCATGCATTCATTCTTAAACATTCATGTTGACAACTGCATGCTTTCATAACTATCATTATCTTCATATTTTAAAAGTTCAGTTTTACATACTTATTGGTGGATTTATATGTAAATGAGTTCAATGAGTTGACCCATTGTTGATATGAGCATGTAATGCAAGACTCATTGAAGACTGCCATTGGGTTTCCGACAATGCTGTAAATACTGCTGCTTGAGAGAAACTTTAGATTACAGAAAGTTCTTCAGTCAAAAGTTGTTGAATTCAATCATTCTCTCACCAGAGGTCGACTTACACAATCTTTGTTAAGCCTCTGTGTACTTGACATATGAAATATGATGTCATGTAGGCTGAGCACGCAATGTTTAGTTTAATTTTGGCTTAATGTAATGCTTTGGGTAGGCAGGAGGATTCAACTTTGTACATTGTACTTTTAAAATGAATTTTGTTACCTCTTTTACAAAATCAACTGTACTGTCTCTATTTAAACAAAAAACAGTCATTTCGTTTACATATTAATTTTATGTGGCTTAAACTCAGTCAGTTAAACCGTTTAACTTTTGATTTGTTGATCGTGGACTGAAACAGCTTTTGTGGGTGAAAATTATAACATTTAAAATCCAAAACTGGATTATGAATATTATCTATAATTGTCTTGACCATTTTTCTAAATGAATGTATTGTATACATCAATTCAGATGGAAATTACATATGCATGTTTAATCTTAATATGAATTATTAGAAAAAGTTTTAGGGGTTTTTTTCTCCCAGATATTAATGTTCCAGTAGTAGGGTTTGTTGATTAATGATTTTGATCCTTGATTTACTAAACAACTTCAAGCTGTTACCTCAAACTATGACAAATCTCAGAAATCTGTTGATACATGTATAAAAAAAAATTAATAAAACGATGTGATCAGAATTTTAATTAATTATCAAGGATTGACTTTTATATTAGTAGATACCTCATTTATACTCAAATATAAAATGGGTGAGGAGGGGAATTTTACACTTTATAAACTTAAAAAAAGCATCGAAAGTTTCAACCCAGTTTATATGATCATAAATGTAGTTTCATGATAGCTATTGAATTTATTTCGTATAATTTAATATTCTGCCAAGAAGTAAAAAATTAAGGCAATTTGACCTTTGAAATGACGTAAAACTGTGTAATTTGATTGTTACTGTAATGTCAAGTATATTGATACTGATTAGGCTTGAGTATTGCCAGCAACCTCACGATACAATACGTATCGCGATATATTAATGCGATACATCATGTATCATGATATAGTTGTCAACTAAAATAAACTGATATCTATGTTTCCTATCTCTATAAGAAATAGTATTGCATGAAGAAAATGTGTCAACTATTTACAAAATCAATCAACAAACTGTAGAGATATAAAATTCAATTGGTAAGAACAAAATGAACAAATCATTTCTAACTTTAATTGAAGTTTCTTAATTTCTTCATGTTATGAATACTATGTAACTATTCTAAAAATTCAATAAAAATTAACTCGTACAGCGTTTCACGATACACATGTGACGATACGATACCCGTATCGTGGGCCCTCACGATCAATACAATCGATATATCGCCGTATCATTACACCTCTAATACTGAGTTTGATCCTATTGTGATATGGGCAGCGTAGTTTAAACGATATAAAATAAGTTTTTTAACCAATCAAATACTAGTAGCTTATTTCAAAAACAAAATTAAATTCTTGGAAGATAGATATTTTAACTATTTGAAAATGCACAAATATTGAATATTTGTAGTTGTAGATATGCAGAAATTTGAATACAACATAAATGTATATCACACTTGTATTGTTTTGAAATACAAACATAAGCCAAAAGTCTTTAAGCTTTTTACTGATTGTTCTCTCCATTTTTCCCTTCGCATTTATATAGCTTTGTTGTTGTTATACATATCACATAAGGAGCACATTCAAGATATTCTTTTGTGATCCTTAAGTATTTAGAACAGGTATCTATGTAAGGTAGATTTGTGGGGAGATTTTCTAAAGAAAGTGACCACAAATATATGTAAAACTAGAAATGGAAATAATAAACATTAAACCCCCAAACCAAATGTCTTAAATCATCAAATCCTTAGTATTTAAAACAACATAAGTACCAGTTCTTTTATACTTGAACAAAATGTGACAAAGAGGGGTTTTGTTGGGTAACATACATTGTTTGATGTTTTTAAGGGACCAAATCCATCTTGATTTTGTATGAATATATCTCTTTTTTGAGACGGATATTTGTGACTAGTATTTATAATTTTGAAATTTCGTAAACTAATTCATGAAATTAATGAGCAGCTGCAGGCATTTTATCTCAGTTTTACATTGTTAGGTTGAGAAATCCCTACATTTGTTTGATTCAAATGAAAAAATAGAGGTATGATGATGTGTCATTCCCTGTAGTGTTGTTGTGGGCTACAATTATTTATCATGTCCACTGTTGACGTAAAACATACACATATTAATTAACAATCAATTTTAATTGCACCTTGGTTATGTGATACTGTAATGGTTGCATATATTGTTTTTTAAAAGTCATTAAATTAATTGATTGATTCATTATATATATATAATTAACTTTGTTGTTTACTAATTTTGACACATTGCAATTAAGTGATTATTGCTACTGATTGGTTCAAGCACTGACTTGGAATGGGCACATTCACATAATCCTCTCACCACAACAGGCAAAAACCTGTACACAGGGATTAGTGGATCAGATTATCCAGTCTCTATTGGGGGTGTATATCTATATATATATAGGTCTTTAAACTTTTCAAACAGTTATGAATGTGTGGTCCTCCTAACTGTAAGGATGTGTCAGTTAACTGATACTGCAGAACTTAGTCCTACTTCATCTTTGAAATGTCAAGCATATACAGACTTTGAAGAAAATGACCCCTATATATCAAAGGCTAATGGAGATATTGAGGTTAACATAATGATTTTTCTAACCAGTTTCATAATATAGTTGATCAATTTGTGTCCTTCATCTATTAAATTTAAGTCGTGTACAGTATTTTAAACCCCCAAAATATACAATGCATTGATTGTTTCTATCAAAATTTTACTGTTCCACTTGCAAAAATGTTATTTTGACAGAAATAACAAATTATTTCTAGTATTTAACATTACAATATTGATTTAATATGCATTTTATTTTTAACTTGTTGAAAGTGAAAATAAATCATCATTAACATTTTGTGTGCTTATTTGTAGGATTACCAAGTGCTTAACCTCCTTGGCAAGGGTGGTTTTGCATGTGTATACAGAGCCCGCTCAAACAAAACTGGGATGGAAGTGGCCATCAAAATGGTATTTATAATATTATTGCACATAAACTGATATTTTAGACTAGCAGAAACACCAATATTTTTGTTGATATTGCTTGTTATGGTGATTATTTTTTCTTATTTCAGATTGACAAAAAGTTAATGAAAGCACATGGAATGGTAGCTCGGGTTAGAAAAGAAGTAGAAAT
>WFKH01011581.1:59126318-59212277 GCA_016163765.1 Magallana hongkongensis | reverse complement strand
ATGAAAGCACATGGAATGGTAGCTCGGGTTAGAAAAGAAGTAGAAATTCACTCCAGATTAAAACATCCTTCTATATTAGAGGTATTTGTTTTCTCTTTTGCTGGAAAGTTGATACAGTTTTAATTGTCAATATATGTATATGTCTTTGTAAACCGTGGATTAATGATCAATAATCTTTGCATTTTAGCTGTACAACTACTTTGAGGACAATAACTATGTGTACTTGGTGCTAGAAATCTGCATGAACGGAGAACTCAACAGATACCTGAAGGCAAACTGCAAGGTCCTGACAGAGGATGAAGGTAAGCAGCAAGGGATTGCTAATGTGATACTGACTGATACAGATTCGGAACTAAAAGAGATCATCAATATTTGAGCTTGAGTTTGTTTTGAAGAGATGATTTGTAATGGTTTCTACAAAATAATTGGAAATCTGTTTTCTTCTAGCTCAACATTTCATGAGACAGATTGTGGAAGGAATGCTGTATCTTCACTCACATGGTATTCTGCACAGAGACCTGACTTTGGCCAACCTTCTACTGACTAGAAATATGAATGTGGTAAGTTTTCTTTTTCTCATATTATCAGTCATTGACAATAATACATACATGTAATCTACAATTGATGATTACTTTTAATAATCTGCTTGTGCATTTGTATGAAAGGAGTAAATATAATTGTTCAAAGGTATGAAGCTTTTCTTGGATGAAATTTTAGAACCCTTTAATGATTTGTTTTTACTTTGTATTCAGAAAATTGCTGATTTTGGATTGGCTACCCAGCTAACAGTCCCAGATGAGAAACACTTCACCATGTGTGGGACTCCTAATTACATCTCTCCGTATGTAATTAATAAAACATACAATGGATATTATAGTTCTTTGATATTTCTACATGTATCTATGAAGTGAAAAATTTATATAATTTTTGTCAACATGCAAAGACTTGAATATTTTCACTATTGTTTCTTTAATTAAGTAATTAAGGGAGCAGACAACTGCATGGCAACATCAATGTGAAAGTTTTCCCAATACTGTAATTAGTCCCCAGCAGTTAATTAATCCAATTATTAATTTGTTTTCAACAGGGAAATAGCTATGAGATCAGCCCATGGTCTAGAGGCAGATGTTTGGTCCCTTGGTTGCATGCTGTACACATTCTTAGTAGGCAAGCCCCCATTTGATACTGAGGCTGTAAAAAGCACACTGAACAGAGTCATCCATGCTGACTTTGACCTGCCAAGTCACCTGTCAGAAGATGCCAAAAATCTGATTCAGTCCTTGCTAAAGAAGAATCCCAAAGAGAGGCTCTCACTGCCTGGTATGAGATCTGTGTGATTTAATTTGAGTTTTGATCATCCATGTACATGTAGATCTGAATTATATGGTTAACAATTTTTGTTAACATTTTGAAAGATGAATTCATTTATCTTTCAGATATTCTGAAGCACCCTTTCATGACCTATGATAAAGAGGCATATAGGAAAGTTTCTAAGGTTTGTACATATTTGGGTTCTCTCTCTCTCTCTCTCTCTCTCTCTCTCTCTCTCTCTCTCTTTCTCTCTCTTACAGAGCAATCTTGCATGCACACTAAGAAAAATAAAGTAAAGCCTTTTGTAATGATGAAGGAAATAAACTTTCTGTTTTATTTTACAGAATTTGGGTGATACATCAATTGACAGTGGGCGATACACCATGGCAACCTTAACAACCTCTACCTCCTCCAAGATGACCAACAACCTCAAGCCCCGCCCCTTCCAAGCATTTCCTTTAGAGTCCAACATAGCTGAAGATGCAGAGAGAATCTTCCAAAATAAGAAACAGAGTTCTGAAGAGAATGAAGTTGCCAACATCTTCAACCAAAGAGTTCCAACCAGCTCGGCCATTTCCAGGCATCCACCATCACCTCCAGTCCGATTAAGGGACAGGTAAAGTTATAATAAATCCACACTATATCACATCACATTGATTAAGAAATCAACAGTAGATTTGAATTTGCGTCAGAATATATGAGTTTATGGTCAGAAACTTTACAGTTAATGTTGAATTTGTCTTGCAGTGAAAGAGTCACAGAGAGACAACAGTTTCTGAGGAGCAATAGCCAAGACAAGAGTAGAAGTATGGAACATTATTCTGTGGAGCGCAGCTTAGAGGAGATCCATGGAATCAAGCAGAACAACAGGCCTGCCCCGCAGTTTGACCCTGCCAAATACCAGGACAACCGTTCCAACACCCCCAGCAACTCCTCAGGGTGGTCCTGTAGTCTATCCCTTCACAGCAATGATCCTAAGAATGTGGCTAGTCCTGCTGTCCATGGTTATAGTGACACCAGTAGCCATGGAGTGAGCAAACCGTCTGCCAGTGACCTGTCTTCCCAAAGTAGTGAATTCAGTCTTTATAACACAAAGAAGGTGCTAAACTTTGAGAGCGACAGTCTCCATGAAAAGTCCCGACATAAAGATGGCCAGGACTACGAGTCTTCTTCCTCTCACTGCAGCGCCAAGCATTCTTACTCCCAGCAAGGATATGTGGGACAGTATGGAAGAAGCAAGTCCGTGGATGATTTCCTGGATAGTGATATTGACACTAATGCTAACTGCAATAGCAAGTCAGAACAGTTGAGCAAGACTGAGGTGACTAGAAGTGTGAAAAGTTCCATTGCATCGTCGTCCGATGAGGGGAAAGGCAACAAAGGAATCAGGGACTCTGTTCAACCTCTCTCTGCAGTCAGGCTGTGTCCAATTCGCCAGAAGACAAGAAATGCTGTTGTAAGTTGAAGATATATAGTTAATATTTAGCACTGTGTTGATTTTTTTGGTCAAACTTTACTGTTTTCTTTGTAACAAAAATCTTACTTACCATTTATTTTTCAGGTCAACATTATGGAAAATGGAGAAGTGTGTCTGGAGTTTGTGAAACAGAAGCAGAAGGTGGAGAAAGTGATGGAGGTCTTTGTCATCTCCCCTGATGGCACGAGTGTAAAGATCTACCAGCCAAACCATGGCAAGGGGGAACCCATCTCAGACCACCCCCTCCCACTCCCTGAGTCACCCACCAAACAGTTCACTTTCGATGAGCTCCCAGAGAAATACTGGAAAAAATACCAGTATGCTGCAAGGTTAGTCTTTTCCCTCTATTATCATATGTTTTTAAACCTTTTTAACCATGTGGATTGCATGCAAATAAAAAATAGAACTTGGTTTTGACGTAAATACTTCACTTTCTCTCAGGTTTGTGAAACTGGTCAGGTCCAAGACCCCTAAAGTAACCATTTACACTAGCAAAGCTAAGTGTATGTTGATGGAGAACTCACCAAACCATGACTTTGAAGCAGTATTCTATGATGGTAGGCACTTGTTTATCTCCTTGTTACTTCTTTCCAAGATTTGCTGATTTTTCAAACTGCCTAGATAATACATGTAGTCAGCGTGAATAACTTTTTTGATATTCAAGTTTCTTACATGCCATTTTTTTCTGTCAGAGTGCATTTTTACCTATGTGACACTTTAATATATGATACCTTTTATGAATATACTTCAAAAACACACATTTTTGCCTAGTATCTGAAATAAAAATGAATGTCTAAAATGACAAGGGAACTGATTTCTGTGAATTTTATAACAAGGCAATTTTCCTGGAGATGACCAAACTAATTTCTGTGATGATTGTTTCCCATGGAGTAAGTTTGTTGTGTAGCAGCTTCCTGTCACCTTTTTAAAGCACTCATACTACTACTTTAGCCTAATAACACCTTTTGCTGTGTATCTAAAATTATTTATTTACTTGTAGTCAAAGGAAGTAATACATGATTAAAGCATTTCAGCTCATCTTTTAAATATCTCATTCAACTTTTATGAATTTTGTTCTTCTGATATATTAGTAGACTTGAATGGAGCTTTATTATTATTTTTTTTTTAAAATACTTGTAGTTTATGGGTATATTTAAGTATAAATTAAGGCAAACTTAGTTTTTGGAAATAGCACCAGGCTTTGTTGGTTTTGTTCATTTCTCTTTACATTTATGAGACAATGTACATTTTATTAACTTAATGTTGCATTTTGTGCTACAATTTGAATTTTGCTGAGATTTTTCAGTGTTGTGAGCATTTTTTTTTTTATTCTAATTTTTTGTGCATGTGCTGCAAAAGAAATGCAAACTACTCTTATGAAATGATTGCAATGGTTGAAACAAATTTTATTTCCATTACAGGTGCTAAATTCACGATGAACTCTACAAACATTAGAATCATAGAGAAGACCGGGACATCGTTGGTGTTGGAGTCGGAGGACACGCGACAGAGACTGGCTGAGGAAACACAGCACTTGTTGGAGTATGTGAAGCAGTGCAGACAGCAGTGCCTGGAGCTAGAGTCTGTCATAGAGTCCGTTCAGCAGCGCTGTAGCACCAAGGGCCAGCAGTTCTTCCCCGTCATTGTTGGCCGTCGCCCCAACGTTAACCTGAATGATTCCCAGCGGTCCCATTCCACCAGTGACCCTCCCAGTTCCCTGGGCATGGACAATGTCAGTACTCCCTCCTCTGGATCCGGAAGACCCCCAACTGTAAGTGTAGGAAGAGTTTGCTTTACTGTTGAATCATTTTTAATTTTGGGGGGGTCAGTGTTCTTGAGCAAGACATAATTTCATTGGTAACTCATTTACATTTAAATGGTAGATTCAATGAAAAAATGAATTAAGAAAATAATCGTTTGTGGGGATATAAATTTAGGGATAAGGGACCCATGAAATCCATTAGTCCCTCACGAACAATGATTCCAGTGTTTCCTTTACTTCAAAAGAAATGATGATGTCAATAGGTTTATACATATGAATTGTTGGTTGATATTGTAGATGTCATCCTTTGATGGAACTGTTGTCAGTACAGTAACAGAGTGTGTGGATCCCTCCTCTGCTTCAAGACTGACGGATGACTCTCATGACCAGACATTGAGAGCCCAGCAGATCGCGGAGCGCCTCGGTAACATTAGTCCCACCTCAACTCTGCAGAGTGAGAGGTTGAACAATGTGAGTCCTACATCTAGTCATGGTAGCAGCACTCAGCTACGCAAGTCCACAGTGTTACGCAGTGTTTTTGTCAAAGACATTGGATGGGCATCACAGGTAAATTGAAATTTCTTTGTGAAATAACATTTTTCTACCTAGTGCCAGAAGATCAACTAGAATTTTTTGAATTAGTTTAAAGATTAGTTACCATACATGTAAATATTATAAATTGTTCTTTACATTTTCAGCTGTCAAATGGAGAAATATGGGTAAAATTTGATGATGGAACCCAAATAGGAGTAAAGCCAACCACTACCACAGTTAAATATGTGGATCTTCAAGGAAAACTTTTTAGGTATGAAATTTGGCATTTCTTTAGTTCTTTGAACAAACACATCTTTTTTAATTGATATATGATGCATTATCTCTATTTATATTTATATTATATGATTTCAGTAAAAATTAAAATGTGTTTTTCTTGATTGCAGATTTCAAAGAACTGACATTCTTCCAGAAGCAGTCAAACTTAGACTGGGGAAAGTCCCGATGGTGCTAGAGACCCTCATGCAGGAGGCCCCTCCCACCTCCACCCCCTCGAGCACCTTCCACTGAGGAAACCCACCCAGTGAAGTGAAAATCTCAACCATGTTTATCTGTGATAGTGCCATAATGAATCCATTACTCATTTTGTCTTAGTGCTGTGATAACCTGTAGGCAGCTGATGTTCTGTGTAAAAGTGTCTCATGGATCTGATTGTATGTTGACAATTACCTAAATATGAAATCTGTACAGAGTTGTACCATATGTAGATATCAATTTAAAAGTTATTTTTAACAAGAGATTGTACATGACATTGATGTATATAGTCTAGATTTTAGATGAGAAAGTCTCAGCTTCAGAGAAATTACTGCTGTTATAGTTTATGTTTCTAGTTTAGTGCTATTGGCTATGGTAGGATGTCTTGTTTGTGCTATATTTTACAATGAGGTTCATAAATTATCATAAAGATATTTGTTTTTAATGACAGTAGAATTGTGTTCATTCTTTTGTGTCTTTTATTTAATACCAATTTTGTTTTTTTCTTACACAATGAAAAACAGCATTGCAATTTCTGTTTACACACTGTTATTTTTACAAATTTTTATTTTGCACAGATTTTTTTATTCCACTGAGAGTTTTAAGTCATTACGCACATGCAAAAAAATACACAGCTTCCATGTTGATTCACTTTACACAGGTAATGAAATGAGATTTTATTTCAAAAGATACAATTATCAAAACTAAAACAAGATAAGAAGCACTGAAACATTTTAGAGTAAAAACAATTGATTTTTAACTGATATGATTCAATTTTTAAAAGTCTTTTTGTTTTTAATTATTTGAATTTTGATATTAGTTTTATTTGTGGGTAATTAGTGACATTGAATATTAGTATTTTTTTGTTGAGTACCATAGCCAATTTCATGCTTATATTGTTAATTATTTAACTAGTCTTCATATATATTATAGTTATATGATATAAATAAAGAATTAAAAATCTTTACTGATGTCTTGTGCATTTCAATTCGAAAAATATTATGATAGCCATTCATACAAACCTTGTTATCCCTGTCTTGGTGTAACAGAAAAAAAAACTTGAGATATTCAAGGATTCAAGATAAAGCAGTTGGGACTTCCAACTTTTGTACATGTATATTCTATCCATGGTATTTGAAATGTTGGAAATATTAAAGTATAACTGTATATATGAAAATTGTTCTACATCTTATAAGTGCAAGAACATACAAATGTGGAATTTAAGTTGGAAATGCCCTTAAATTCTTTGTCATCATTTGACAGGAACCTTTAAAACATCCTTTGCTCACATTTAGACTTGGAGAAATGAGAGATGTTGGCAGGTGATAGTTATTTTGACCTTTTGTGATAGAAAATATGCTGCATGACAGATTGTGTCTTACTTCAGTAAGACTGGCTTTTTTTAATGTTCAATAGTCATGAATCATGAAATGAAAAGCCTTAAATTTCTCTAGAATACACTAGTGTGAGAGCTATGAGTAGGCTGAATTTCCCAACAACTCCCCTGTCACTGGGATCAAGCGCGAGTTCAGATAGCATTATAAGTTTTCCCTATCTACTTGTAAAACTGCTCCTCTACAATACACTATACAATTGTCATGTCCATACAAGGAAATTTACATCCCTGTTTTTATGTGTATGATAATGTGCTTTTTTACATCTTCTAGAAACTGGTAAAGAATGAAAAATGAAGACCATCATAGAAAGTTCAGGTTGATTTTCCTTTTATAAATATACGCTTATTGTTCAGAGGCAAACAGCTAGTTTAGGAAAAGTTCTATTAGTACATGTACTATAGACTTGTAAAATTGCTTCTCTACAATATGATACACGATTGTGCATTAAGCATTTATATATATAAAATACATAAGGAAAATCAACCTGAACTTTTTAACTATCTCTTGTCTTGAGCTTTGAGTTCCCTCCCAGGTGGCTGTATGACGCGTTAGATGGTAGTTACCGGTAAATGAACTCTTCCTCCAGGAATTTTTTTCCAACAAGATCTGTCAAGGGGGGTAAGGATTAAATCTGTTGTGTCTATCACCTGCCTCCTCAATCTGTCAATCAATACCCACAGTTAAATGCTACATTGTTTCACTTTAGCATCATACCAATTAACTATTGCAATTAATTTGCCAACTTAATGAGGGCTTACACAACTATTATTCTCAATCTATTGAATCATAGGTAATGAGTCAAACAACAATTGTTTTTCTTGAAACAATATTTTTAAGAATCCTAGTGTGCTCCTTTCATAAAATACAAGATGCAAATGGTCAAATCATTCAAGATATCGCACGTTCAACCCAACTAGATTTTGAAACCCCTGCAATAAGGACGGGGGTTATAGTTTGAATATGAAAATTTGTGAAATATATTGTCTTCATTAAAATTCACAGATAATAGCCTTGATTTTTGTAAGAATAATTTTATATTTCTATTAAATTAGATACTATTTTTCGGTATGTGGCCTTCAAATGGCCACTGGCATTTTATATTATTAATTAACTTTATAATTCTTCAAACTTGCTTGCTTAAATTTTTAAATTATAGCTTCCAATTTTTCTTCAGAAAATTCTGTTCTCTGTATATCAGTGTGATTTCTTTTTTTACTTCATTTTATGTATGAATCAATATTTCATAGGATTTGAGACATGAAATTCAAAATGATTATATGTGTAATAGCCCAAATTGAAGCTAAACATATAAAACAGCTCTAACAAGAGACCCAGGGGCCACATCACTCACCTGAGCAACAATAGCAAACTGATATGACTCTGATCCAAACAGCTAAAGGTATCTCAATACACCTAGACTCATACTTTTTAAGACACTATGTCACAAGATGGTGATTTGAATGTGTTGTTAAATTGTTTGTATCAATATTTGATGTGAATCGCAGATCGTGAGTTCGAATCCATCTGGGGCTTTTGTTCACATTTACTGAATTAAATTTTTATAAATATTTTTTTTAATCCCTATTTGACTTATATACTTCTTATCCATCATTCTATCTATCATAATCAAGTAATTTTCTGCAGATTTGAGATTCTATTTCAAGGTGTAGTGAGCCACTTTAAATAAATCAATTATATGAAAATTTTGTACAATTTAACAGAGTTTTGTTTTGTTTTTAGCTCACCTGAGCTGAAAGCTCAAGTGAGCTTTTCTGATCACTTTTTGTCTGGCGTCCGTCTGTCTGTCCTTCTGTCTGTCTGTCCGTCTGTCTGTCCGTAAACTTTTTACATTTTCGACTTCTTCTCCAGAACCACTGAGCCGATTTCAACCAAACTTGGCACAAAGCATCCTTAAGTAAAGGGGATTCAAGTTTGTTAAAATGAAGGGCCACGCCCTCTTTCAAGGGGAGATAATTAAAAATCATTGAAAATTTGTTGGTATTTTTCAAAAATCTTCTTCTCAAAAACCATTTGGCCAGAAAACTGAAACTTGTGTGGAAGCATCCTCAGGTAGTGTAGATTTAAGTTTGTTCAAATCATGATCCCCAGAGGTAGGGTTGGGCCACAATGGGGGGTCAAATTTTTACATAGGAATATATAGAGTAAATCTTTAAAAATCTTCTTCTCTGAAACTGATCAGCCAAAAAAGCTGTAACTTGTGTGGAAGCATCCTCAGGTAGTGTAGATTCAAGTTTGTTCAAATCCTGATCCCCAGGGGTAGAATGGGGCCACATTGGGGGGTCGAATTTTTACATAGTAATAAATAGAGAAAAATCTTTAAAAATCTTCCTCTCAGAAACTGATCGGCCAGAAAAGCTGTTACCCATGTGGAAGCATCCTCAGGAAGTGTAGATTCAAGTTTGTTCAATCCTAATCCCTGGGGGTAGGGTGGGGCCACAATGGGGGGGGGGTCCAATTTTTACATAGGAATATAAGGATAAATCTTTAAAAATCTTCTTCTCAGAAACTGATTGGCCAGAAATTATTCATGTGGAAGCATCCTCAGGTAGGGTAGATTCAAGTTTGTGCAAATCATGATCACTTGGGGTAGAATGGGGCCACAATGAGGGGTCAAATTTTTGCATAGGAATATATAGTGAAAAATCTTTAAAAATCTTCTTCTCAGAAACTGATCAGCCAGAAAAGCTTAAACTTGAGTGAAAGCATCCTTGGTTAGGGTAGATTAAAGTTTGATAAAATCATGATCCCCAGGGTTAGGGTGGGGCCACAGTGAGGGGGGGTCAAATTATCACATTTGAATATATAGAGAAAAATCTTTAAAAATCTTCTTCTCAGAAACCGATTGGCCAGAAAAGCTGCAACTTGCGAAGAAGCATCCTCAGGTAGGGGAGGTTTGTTCAAATCATGATCCCCAGGGGTAGGGTGGGGCCACAATTGGGGGGGGGGTGTCAAATTTTTACATAGGAATATATAGGGAAAAATCTTTAAAAATCATCTTCTAAAACAATATTTGTCTAGAAAAGCTGTAACTTTAGTCAGTTCAGATAGTGTAGATTAAAATTTGTCAAAATCATAACCTTCAGGAGTAGGGTTGGGCCACATTGGGGAGGAGGGGTTCCAATTTTACAAAGGAAAACATTTAAATTATTCGCAAAAACTCAAATGTTATTATATGTGGTTTTACTTATAAGCAAGCATTTTGACATATTGTTGATTCTTTAAAATTGTTTAGACTCTGGCTCCTGGACAATTCTTGGGCCTCACAAGGAGTCCATAAAGCTGATTTTATTATGTCTATTGTTGCTCAGGTGAGCGATGTGGCCCATGGGCCTCTTGTTTTGGCACATTTTTTAAACATTTAAGACCCCATTAAAGATAAAGATTTGGAATTAATTTGGAATTAATTTCCTTTCTCCTTTAAATCCATTCATTACTTTCCAAATGAAAGCTGAATACCATAATACTAGTAAATAACAACACACTGTGTGGAAATAGCAATGACATGCTGCAGCTATTTAATATTTGGCATATTAAATGTATAAACACATAACTGTATGACAAAATTGGATTACATTGATTTATTTACTTTAATAAAACATTTCTTAAAATTTAAACTTTACGCTGTACGTGTCGTCCTAAACTGGTATTTAACACCTATGCAATTCTTTATATATCCTTGCTTATAAATCGGTTCTAAAGAACATCGTAACACAAACAGGTATTCGAATGAAAACCTTATATTTCCAGACAATTAATTCATTATTACACCAAGTAGAAATTGATTTCTGTCTAATTCGTCCCTCAAACGAAAGAAATCATATATATATATTCCTATTTAAAAATTGTGGCCCCACTTTACCTCCAGGAATAATGGTTTGAACAAACTTGATACTACCGGTACACTAAATGAGAATGCTTTCACATAGGTTTCAACTTTGCTGGCAAAATGTTTTATGAGAAGATTTTTAAAGATTTTCCCCATTATATTCCGGCCTGCATGTAAAAATTTGCCCCCCCCCCAATTGTTGCCCCCTCATAGCCCAGGGGATCATGATTATATCAAACTTAAATTTAACCTACCTAAGAAAGCATCCAAAAGTAAGTTTAACTTTACTTGCCAAATTGTATTTGAGAAATTTTTTTTAAAGATTTTCCATTACAAATCCCTATGCAAAAATTTGACCCCCCCCCATTAATATTGTGGCCCCACCCTACCTCTGGGGATCATGATTTGAACAAACATGAACCTACAGTACATGAGGAAGCTTCAACATAAGTTTCAAATTTTTCTGGCCAAATGGGGCCCATAGTGGTCCCACCTTACCCCCTGAAATCATGATTTGAACTAACTTGAACCTACACTACCTGAGAATGCTTCCACATAAGTTTCAACTTTTTCTTAAGTCCTTGGCTTAGGTGAGCTAATAATATGAATTCATTAGGCCTAAAGGAATAAATAATAAGTGTATTTCCTATTTCAAACTGAAACAATAGATATTGTATAATTTAAAGAAAACATTTCATTGCAGCATTTTTATGTTGTTCTCGAGTTTCAGTATTTTTTTTTTTAGTTAGATGGTCCTTCACTACAAATCTCAAATTGCTACTCACAGATTTATAAAAGTGTTTAAATCTCACTGATAACATGAACTTTTATTACAAACAGAAGTAACAAAGATGGAAATTCCTTAAAATGAAACAGCAATTGATTTTAGTCCAACATACATACTGTAAACCAACTTTTATTAGCGTGCGAGAAATTTTCGCGAGGTTCACGAGAGCCTCGTTGTCGCAAATATTTCTCGCCGCGAACCAGTCCTTGTCGTATAGTTGTTATAACAACACGGGTCTGGATAAGGCTTGGTCGCAAACATTAGTCGTCGCGAACCAGTTTATTGGAAGTAAATCGTGAAATTAATTCGTCACAAATAAAAGTTGGTTAACAGTATACCCGTACCATTGCTGGGGTCAACTTTACTTCTTTTATTTTGTGGTTCTTTATGGCATTTGAGTCATTCTAACCTGGTGAACACATTACAAAGCCTCCATGGAAAAATAAATTTTGTTATGGACTGTGCAAGTCCCATGGTAATATGTAAGCTTGGGAAATTGACAGAATCACTTTAAAAATACTACAGAACTACATCTGTAGCCCAAGTATTGTGGGCTGGAATTCTGTCTTTCCAAATAGGAAACTGATTCTGTGTGATCAAAATGCCCAAAGAGTAGCACTTCTTCGTTAAGTAGGTGACCATATGAATAAATCAAAGTTTGTTAAAACTTTTGAAAACCTCTTAATAACCACAGGTCAAATATTAGTGACTATTGGTAAACATGCTGAATATGATTACAAAATTGCTGATTCAGAATTGGGTTATGGTACTTGAAGATAAACCAATATTACACCTAGACTACATAAATGTACCAGCCAAATCTTATTTGTAAATTGTTTTATTTAGTAAATTACATAAAAACATGACACAAAGCATACTTCTCACATAATATCATAGAAACATAAGGCAGTGTAACAATTCACAAATAAACAAAACAGTTTTTTCAACAAATCTATAAAAAAAGGGATTATTGCAAAAGCAAAAAATATAAACTCTAAGACAATGTACAGGTATACATCCAATAATGCAAGACAACCTAGGTATTTAATTAATTCATTTGTAGCTCATTTGGATTTCATGAAAAGGAAGACTTTACAAAAAAAAGTTACTACAATAAAATCAAAAAAATTATATATGAAAAAGTTGTAGGATTTATTAATTGTGATAATAGTCAAGTGGTTTTCTTTTTCAGTCTTGCTGACTCCTAATTATAGCCTTTCTATGAACTGTCTTGACTGTGATTTTATCATCCGATAATGTTGTTATTGCACAATTATTTTCCTGGTTTCTTTTTCCCAGCCCTGCAAATAACAGATACATCAGTTTATAATTTGCTTTTTCTTTCTCCATTTTCATTTGCCTTTTATTTTCATAAATCTTAATTTATTGTACAGTTCTTAATTTTCTTATAATTACTTGAAACAAAAGTATTTTTAAAGGGGCATGGTCACAATGGGTTTTTTTCTTCAAATTTTACTTTTCCATGTTTAATGTTTACAATACTTAATTAAGGTATTTCCAATGGTCAGCCAAAACTTTACCGTTTTAAAAATTTGTCAAGTTATAAGCAAGATACAATGCTCACATTTCTTTGTTATGTAAACACAGCTTGAGCCATGTTTTTGTGTAACCAACACTGGTGCCATGCTTCCCTGGCTTCATCAAAGTGAGCTAAAAATCATTAAAGATGTTAGAATAAAACAAGTACATGTATGCCTACTTTTTCTTGGATTTTGCATCTGTGGACTGGAACACACTGCTAGCAGCCATCAGGTTTTCTATGTACTGGCCTAAGACTTGGTTCTCAGATTTCAGCTTCAAGTTCTCCTCTTTGACCGAGTCCACTCTTGATGACAGATCTATCAGTGAATAAAAGGACTCTCTTATTTAAAATTTAAAGTTACACTGTCAATTTATATCATGTTAGCGTTTGTTGTTTATATATCCATATTTGAAAGGTATTAGTGAAAGACTAGAATGACCTTGAACACATAATTATTCAATAATCTAGACTCCTGCAAGTACAGGAAAATGTCAGTATTCATGTAAAAATTTCTTGTGGTAAGAATATAAACACTGTCTGCATCCTATTCATTCTGAGGCTATTAGCCTTAACATGCAGTTATATGTTATCTTACAAAATTATGGTCATAATTATGGTATTTTGGTTTTTAGAGATGTGGAAAATACCAGTGGACTTTAACAACTCTATACACATAAGTATGTGATGATACTTTGCACTTATATGGAAAAATGTTTCAGCATGTGACCGTGTGCTATTATTTTCTTGTTTTTGTATTTTTTTGTTAAAAAAAAGAAAATGTGTCATTACTCGTACGTGGTGCAAAAAATTTATTATTGTGTGGGGGGGGGGGGGGGGGGTAACTAAGCAGAAGCACTAATTCTCTTACCATCCAGAGTGTTTTGCAATTCAAGAACTTGATTAATTAGTCTCTGTTTTTCTTCCAATTCATCAGGATTAGCATCAGGATCAAGACCTGTTTATTAGGAAAATATGTATTTATCATGATGTAAATAAATACACACTATGGGTGTACACAAAAATGATAAAGACAACGTATGTAATTACAAACAAATATATGTAAGAGAAATAATATTTCCCAGATAATAAAATACTTTTGTTATATTTAATATGTCGTAATAATCATGATGTAAGAAGCACATACTGTTAAAACTTTCACTGGACAGTCCTGTCTGATTATGAAAGTTTTTATTTGATAGTTCACCTAAAAAAAAAAACCACCATAATAAAATTACCATAAAATATAAATTCAGATACATGTAATTATGACTTAATTCATAACAGGTTTTGATAACTGAAGATTTTTTCCACACACTTATACAGACAAACAACCATCTCTTGAAAAATAGCTTAACAGCTAGAGTTAATAAGAATTAAAGGACATTTTTAAGGATCATTATATACTTTAATTAATCTTTTATGATAAGACTTTGATATAGAATTAGCTAGAAGGGACTGCTTCTCACAATGTGGAGATGGAAGAGAGAGGAGACAATGTTAATGAAAAAAATCCTATGTAATTTGACCAAAAATTTGAGATGGGTTGACCAAAACTAATAAATGTGGACAACTTGGGAACAGATTGATTGACACAGGAGGTTGATTATGTTCATTCTTTGATGTTGAGTTTTGTATATGAGATGATTTGTTAGGGGATGGAATGACTGGTATTTAAAGATATTGCTTAAGTATACCCTTTATAGTAATTAAATTATTCTTGGTAGATATTCGTAGTGCTGAAACGAATGTTTGAATATTTGCAAACAAATAGTAAATTTCTAATATTCGTATGGATATTTAGTATTCGAATATTCGGTCACATGTTTAACACCCGTATGCAGCGCTGTTAGCTATACAGCATCGTGTTATTCCGTCACGATAGAAAAGAGAAGCTGGGTTTGGGAACTTTTTGCTGTGAATAAAAGTAAAGACAAAGCCATTTGCAGACTCTGTCCAGTTGGTACAACTAACATTATATTTAAAGGCACAACATTTAACCTAATCAATCATCTAAAAGGCCAACACCCATTGGCCTCATGGTTTGTTATATATATTATCGTACATCCATGACTGCCTACTTGACATTTACTTTGAATGTAAAAGCAGGGTTTACATCGTACGGAGACAAACATTCCAGACTTTTTGATTCATATATTTGAACAATTAATATGATAAATGTATAATAGCAGAAATACTGAAATAATTTGTTAAATATGTTTGAGTGAGTGTGAATCACGAAGTAATATCGAAATAAACATCAAAAGGCTTTTTAAAGATATGTTTCCGTAATTGAGGTCATTATTGGCTTTATCAAATACTATAATTCAACATGGCGGAAAGCTTTGAAATCGGTTACGTATCGGTCTCAGGAGTCTAGACTGCAGTATATTAAAGAAGTAATAATTTTTTTTATTGTAGTTGATTGAGATGTTATTTTTTAAAATATAATTTGCATAAAAAATGAATGTGCACCGGCTTAAACATTAAGTATCAACATCGAACTGACGTGTTTAAGCAGTCTGCACATGCAATCACATGGTCATATAATAGCTATCAATCATGCATAATACTTTGTTGATGAAGTCTACGAATATTCGAATATGAATAGAATATCTGTCACGAATATTCGAATACTGATTTATGGTATGAATTCGTTTCAGCACTAGATATTCGACTGGCTAGATATTTTTGACTGACGCCTTTACCAGTGAGGGAGTCAGTCCAAAAGTCAAGCCGAGTCCAATTTCTACCAAGATTACCTAAACCAGGGACGTATATACTGTTATATATGTCTCAGATCTGCCCCAAACAGTATAATGTAGGGGTGAGGGTAATTTAAGATGGGGTGGGGGCAAACTTAGGATTTCGAGTACGTACCACAGTCACTGTCACTTGAGAGTGGAATACAGTACATGTTGTCCCCTTTATTGTCCGTCATGTTTCTCTATTATGATGATCTGGACACAATTACAAGCCTATGGAACAGTGTAAACAACGAACTGTCAATGGCTGAGTTGACCACGATGCTTTACTGGGCTTGTTTACACTCCATCTGTTCTAGATATTCTACAAACCTACGAATCATATAAAAACAACAGTCAAAACTGCAAATTATGCTACTAAAATAATATTTTCGTCATATTAAACACGATAATCATACATAATGTACATAATTCATACTCACATACTTATCTTCCGGTCTCCATAATTTTGCCGAATCACGTGATTGTGACGTCACTATAAGGTGCTCGTTCACACACGACTTCATTCAAGTTGTCAACAGAGAGGCAAGGTGTAAGAGACAACTGTCAACTACTTGTTCATTATTCAGTGTTCACCTAATTTGAAATGTGACGAAAGTGAAAATAATCAACAGTCATAATGTGAAAAGTAAGTTTTAAAATTATTTAAATCATTTTTTACATTAATAACTGAAACTTTTTAATCAGATATAGGTATAGATATGTCGAATGTATGAATATATAAGGTACCCGGTATTCATGCTTTCAAAAAGTGTGAAGAACCTTATCAACGTAGGCGGTGTAGAAAATATTTGTCATCTATTAACGCCGATATGTTTAAATTTCAAAGTGCAGATCGAATATATATCAAGTATACATTACATCAAGGGCAGGTACAGGTGTTTTGTATTGATATTGTATGTAAAGAAAAAGTTCTTAAGAACTTATCATTTGTTTGTTTTCTAAGTTACTGAAAATGGTCTTTTGTTGCATATACACTGAATAAATCTTGCTCATTTACTTTAGAATAAGTTTTTTTTTATAAATATCAGTGGTATAATTTACCTAACAAGAAGTGAGTGATATGTGTGTGTTTTACAAAATGTGATATTCTTTCTATGATTGATAAAATGTCAATATGAATTGAACTTTTATTGCAGAATCTATTCCATCAGTGAAATTTTTGAAGGAAATTTTTTCTCAAATCTTCTGAATAAGGTGTATGTGATTGTTGGATTTTTGTGATCTTTTGGATAATTCCATCTATACATGGGGAGATATCAGTTTTTGGATAGGAGGTGATGAAGACTCCTCCAGCATGACCGAGGTGCATAGCAATCACCTCCAACGCCTCAACTCAGGGCTCCCAGAGGGATGGGAAGCACGACTGGCTGCAGAGCAGGGCAGAATCTATTACCTCAAGTGAGTATTACACAATATACTAGTATACAAAGAAATGAAATCTATACATATACCAGATAATAAAACTGTATTTTAAACCATAGTTAACTTGTGTTTTGATTAGCATTTTTGTTTATATGTGATCAACCCTAGAAAAAAGAGTTCAAAGACATCAATCTTCAATGATCTTTAATTAAGAGAATTCATTACAAGACAATAAATTATATAGCCAAAATTGCAGCATGCATTGGATAGAGAAATTAATTCATTGCATTCATCAATTGCCCTTAATTCATTAGTAGTTTTTGTTGATGATCGAAATTAAAAACAAACACTAAAAATAAATTAATTAATGGTCCCAGGAAATTAGTGGGAAATTCATTTCATTTACTACATCATGTGTATTGATTGAAGTAGTCTGAGCTAGTGTATATTACATTTTGGTCTATTTTGTATATGTGGAATGGAATGTGATGTATTGCCTGCCCTAGACCGTCTTAAAAGCTCTCTGTAAAAACAACAATTTGGGTGAATATATTATAACAAAGGTATTGTACATGTTGTAAGGGATTTTACAAATGACTATACTGGTATTAAAAATGGATTTAATTGAAGTAGACTAAAATGGAAAGTAACTAAGAGCACTCAAATTCTCTAATTGGGAAACACTGACAAGGTTGGAAGCAATATCCAATTAATACACTAAATCCATGCATAATTGCACACCACTTTGCCATATTATATTGAGAATTTCATTTATTAGGAGATTCCTTTTACCCTGTAAATGACAATATTTTTAATTAACAGAAAGTCCTTCAAAGAAATCCTCTAGACTTGTTCAAGGGATAATCATCATAAGATACAAGATTTTGGTCCTTGCCATTTCAATTTCCACTTCATAACATGGATTGACTGGCCTTTTCTTGTGCCATTTCTTTAATATCTATAGATGTTTAAAAAAGAAATTTCAATAGCTTTTCATAGCCAGACAAAAAAAAACATCATATATCAAGGTGTTTCATCGCTCATTCTCTGATTATATGGGTGATATCAATTGATAAATTGTGAAATTGACCCTCTACCCTATAACCTCCCAAAGCGAAAAAAAAAAACCTGTCCTTTAAAAAAGATATTTACTCTCCACCTTTCATGCCAAGAAGCCAAGACCCTATTTTGGCCACCATTGTGCAGTGAATAATGTCAACAATTTCATTTTAATCCATTTTAATATTACTTTTGGTTATTTAACGTTAAGACATACAAGCCCTTCTATTGAAATCAGGCTTAATGGAATGTTTAGATATGGACAGCTAATATTCTGGCACTTAAATATAACATTGTGTGGCTCTATGAGTCAGGTCAATAGAAATGGACATTTGCAAAAACTTGATTTAAGCTGACCATGGCTGTAAATGTCTGAATTCCAATAAAGGGGGATCATGTAGATTATTAGTATGATCTTCAAAAGGTGATAGGTAGAAAGACAGGGGGCATTCCATTAATGTTTGATGAAGGTGAAATATTTCAATAAAAGATTTCACCCCCTAGTGGTTTTTCATTGCATGAAGAGTTGAACTTTAGAAGGAACTGTAAATTTCTTCCGCAAATATTATCTACAACTATAACGTAAGTGTAGAATGGGTGCACAAACATTGTTGGAATCTCTACACACTTGTTGTAAATTTGCTCTTTCTTTCTTGATTGACATTACATACAATTAGAGATTTAAAAAACTTTTGTGACTGCTTGCAGGTAGGGCCAGGTAAAAATAACAGAGACCGAATTACTTCTCCATTGAATAACATACTCAATATAAACAGCAAGTTACTGACAAATGCAGAGGGAGTCGTACCTTAATTAATGGTAGAAAAGTTGCCTTCGTTTATAATATAAGGCCCAGATGACATTTTACTGTTTTGAATAGACAGAGTTCATTTTCCTATGTAATTATAATTGTAAATATCGCCACAAATTCATATTTAATGAACCAGAATACAAGTGTTGGTTAAACACTACCTCGTTGTAATGTGAGAACTGGACAATGATTAGATTTGAACGAGGACTATTCTCAATGGTAACTGCTCTGTGGTGTAAAGTGGTGGGTCACCGCATGTCAAATAAACCTGTAACCTTACAACCATTACATATGTAGGTAACACATCTACAGAGGATTTACCTATGTAAGCTGTTGTAAAGAAGGTGTGGTGTGTATTGTCTCTAGACTAAATATCCCCCAGCAGTTTGTATTTAATCACAATTTGAATGGTACCAGTTGATAATTATTTTTAATGGAAAAGATTGTCATACTTTCTCATCAGATAGGAGATATCCCAATCTATTGCCTCAAGCCATATGCAACTGTATGTACACAGGGGTGGAGAAGAAAAAAAATCTTCCACCATACTGTCAAATACTATCGTTTTGTCAAATGTTATTTTGTTTCATTAGCCAGGTGTAAATCAATCAACTTTTGTCCTTATTTTTTTTTTTTACCTAATATATGTTGCAGTTTTGTATTGTATTTACCTGCACATGCTTGGTTAAAGCTAGCTAACCTGCAAATTGTGTATACACATGAGTAGTAAAAGTTAAGATTGTGTAAATGGTGTGTCAAGGGACTAAGTTCAACCTAGCGGAGATAGAAATCAAAATATTTGTTTGCAGTATTAGGTCTCCTGAAATCAAACACCCTTGTTGGCCCTCCAGAATGAAACAAACTACCTGCAATCTTGGACGTTTGGCGGAAAGACTCTAGCTGTTTGCTGTTTACACGGATTGCATTTTTAGGTGTTGGGGAGACTTCAGCTCTATCCATCTCTTAACCGTTTTGCACCGGCAGTCTTTCAGGATAAAGCCCGGGGTTTTAACAGCTTTTGTTCCATTATTTATTGAACATTCTTTATAAGTTGAGATAAACTGAGACTGTACATTCCTTTGTTGAGCAACTACTTAAGACACCAGTGTAGTAGGTTTATGTGTGCTAATTACTGAAAGAACATCAATTGAATTTCACCCTTTAGTCTTCTTGAGCTTTGTTTGCATAGAAAATTATGTGGAAAGAAAGAGGTCTTATTAGAATTAAGGGGGTTAGGTTTAAAAAACAAACAAACCACCAAAACAATTGCAAATTATGGCTTAGAATACAGTCACAAAATATGGCTAATGTCATGAATGTTTACCAAACAATTTTCACACTATTGATAATCCTAGTATACAAATATGATAATTTTTTTTTAGAAAACATACAATTACTTATTGCATAATTATGGTCTCAAAATTTATTAGCCAAATTATATATAATATTGTTATCTCTTTACAGTGACAAAAAATATGAATTTATCTTAGTCATTAAAATGATTGATGTTGCATGATAGGGCTGGGTTCAAAAAGAGGCAAAATGTTGTGCTTCAAGACCCTTTGCTTTGTGATCACAGCCTTATGAAAAGAACAGATTGTTCATTTCATAAGGGTTTACCCAGTTGCATTACGTGTACTGCAATACAGTTTCAGGTGCATAGAAACGTGTATTAAAAGTACACCTGATCATAAAGATAACTAGGATTTACCCTTGTGCTCTCTCTGTCTGAAAAACTCCCAGGGTTCTATTTGAACATTATCATTGATTATTGCGATAAGACCTCTCAAACCCCTCCAAAGACATGATGAGGGCACCCAAATTTCACTGTGGCTACCAAATGGGGAAGCTTTCATGGACTGTAGAGCATAGAGGCACTTTATTGCAGTTTAGTACCCATTTCTTTATTTAGGGTAAATGATTGTATATCACTTTGAAGTGGTTTTCTGGAGTGAACGTTTGTCAGGGTTGATAAAGGTAGAGGCTAGCCTTGTCATTCCAACATTAATTCTAACTGTCATCTCAGGTATGCCTTACCTGCCAGGTGAGATGACACAGAAATGTGCAGCCTTAATGTGCAGCTGTCACTTTGTTTTAAGGAATGTAAACAATTATAGACTATTATTGAGCTGTTTTGAGACAGTCACCAGCTAAAACAGATGTTTTGACCCAATTGCAATGGCAGTACAAGTGTTAACATATGAATATTACAGATTCAGCATGTTATCTTAGTTCAAATATTTGATACAGTGTAATGATGCCCAGGAGACTTATGTTTATATTCAGAAATGACCAATCTCCAGAAGCATTTCAGCCCCCACCTGTTGTACCAGTCACTTGTAATGGCCAACAGAAGTGTGAAGTAGTGAATGGGCTCGATATCTGTACATAAAACATGCTCATCATGTCACTGACTAAATGAGGCAGCTTCAGTTCCTTTTTTAACTGATGAGGAATTCTCAAAGACTGTTAAATTGTAAATTGTTAACAAACCACCATATTTCACCTCCTTTCATCTACCTGAAATGTATCATTATATTTTAATTAACAGTAGTAAAATTACAGTAATATGAAACCTATGGGTGGTACCGTTACATACAAAACGGCAGTATATAATATGTCTCTATGAAACTCTATCCCATGTAGATACAAGTCAAGCTCCATACATCATGCAGTGGTTGGGTTAAATTAGTCATTGTTCAAGTTTACATGTACTACAATATGCAACAATTATCTACTGATGCTGAAAGTTTTCCATCAGATGTAATTTGTACATTAAGTCCATAGGTTTCTTTTTTGCCTAGTTTCCTAATTTTGAGGTCAATGCAATAATATGAACAGAGGAGTCAGTTTACTGTAAGTTAATTGTCATAAGTACTCAATTTGTAAAATGCTATTAAATACACAAAGATAATTTTGCTAAGTACTCCAAGGAGAAGCATCGTAAAGTCATCTCCTTAATAGCATTGTTGCATGTGTAGGGTATATATATTTATTATAATGTGTTTGACTTCTGTATCTAATTAGATCAGTTTCCTAAAACATTTTTAATCAGGTAATGCCATTCATTGACTGAATGCGGAATAACATCAACTTGGCAATGGTTTGCTGAATGTGCCAATTCTTTGACATTGGAGTAAATTACAATAAATTTATTTGCACTGTATTGTGTTAGCCACAATCATTGAAGGTACATCTAAATGTACTTGTGGTATAGAGGAAATTCTTAAAATGTGACTTGCTGTCAACATGGAAATGTTTGCGAAATTTGCCATGACTCTATAGTTTTCACACATATGATGTTTCAGTATTTTGTCATATGACATCAGCATACAAAAAGGAATGATGTTCAATAGTAATAGAATTATATTAAATCATTGTATTTTAAGAATTATATAAATCATTATTTTTTACTAATCTCTGATATTTTAATCACCACAGGAGTAGTTTGTTAAAGAGATACAGTAATACACTACAAATGATGAAATTTTACTTCATAAAATATCCATGTTTACAGTGAATTGGACAATATTTGATATTAAATTATTTCTCCAAAGAGTTTTGAGCATCCCATAACCATTGATTACCAAATTGTAAATAGCTAAGAGCATTCATTTTAATGTTTTTTTTGCAAGATTAGAACCTCCTGTTACAATAGAAGGAGATTGTGTTTATATCATGGGTTCAGAAATGGACATTTTTGAAAAATTCATAAAGCTAATTATTTTTATACCTTGATCAGCTTTTAGATAAGAGCTGTCATATTGGTAAATAAATGTGGAACGACATACCAAAGCCAAAAGTACAGTACATGTATTATTGAATTTCAACTCTTATATCCATTTAGCCTAATTTAAAAATCATCATTATAGTCCTCTTTTATGAAGTGAAAGACCCAAGATGTACAGAATTTGTTGGTTAAAAACATTCAAATGGAAAGTTTCAAAATACAATGAAAAGTGAAGCAAGAAAATTCACTGCTACTTTGACTGAAAGTTTATTCTTTCTGACCGTTTCTTCACCACCTTCTGTAATCGGCCTTAAGTCCTGGATTAGGATACTCCAGCTAGTAATAGTGGTGTGTATTTTATTAAACTGTCCCATTTATTTCTGTTTTAAACCTTCTATTGAAGACGTTGAGTAATATCAGGAAGATTTTCCTCTCCATTCACTATTGTCTAACACGCCTTTCTTACCTTGAACCAAAGCTACATTTTTTTAATCTTGATAAAGGGTTTGACCTAGAACATATTTTTTTTTGTACACCAGGAAAGGCATTGACAAGGGATATAAGGTTTAAATTAAATTCTGATTTCTATCTTGCTTTAATGAAGTGATTTTTTGTGTTGGATTTTATATAGATATCTAGAGTTTAGAGTCTTTATTGTATTTGAACATTATGTACATTAGTGGTCCTTCTTTATCTCTTAATTAATTGATAAATGCATATGTATTTATAAAAGTTTTTGATTTGCATAAATATAAAACCAATTCTCAAAGTAAAATAAGCCTACCACTTAAACTTGTTCTTAGAATCAACATTAGGAAAAAGAATACAGATTTTCCCGCAAAGTTGAAAAGGATAAAGTCCGTAATGCTTAGAAATCTGTCATTTGGAATGGATGAAAATGGCATTAAGGTCAGAGACTGGAAATCTTGTCTTTTAAGTTTCCATAGAAAGCTCTTAATACTGTTGATTTCCTGCATTGTGACCAGATAGTAAAGTGGATAAAACACTGACTCCTGTTGTCCTGTGGACATATGAAGGGAATAGTTTTTGTCTATTGATTTCCCAGTCAAACAGTCCAATTTTGGCCGGGTAATGAAGTTGTTGAAGAGGTGATCAATTTTATAAGTTACGCTAGCAGATACCAGCTTATAATTGACCAATTTACATGTATGTCCTTAAGGAGATATTTCCTCCTGGAGATATATTGCCTTTGTAAGCCAGTGGTACAATGCTGCATAATTAAACAGATTCTTATTGGCAGGTTGTAGTTCAAAACCATGTGGAGGGATGGGAATTTTTGCGGAATATTAGATCACCCAATGTCATGGTAAAACCAAAGTTCTAATACTTTGTGATTGAAGATGAACATCAGCAATTACATAAACCCCAAATCAGTAGAATTTGAAAACTGCAGTTGCCATGATCTTTAAATAAGGGATTGTGGAATTTTTAAAATCCATATTCTCTTGAATTTTGAATCTGATCCAAGTTATACACGGGTGATAAGAAGTATAAATAGGTTACACTGTTACACTGATTTAATAGATGTCCAATTTTCTACAAGTCTTGTTTGAAAAGAAATCTCTTTAAAAATTCTAAATCTTGTTTTCTTGTCATCTTAAATGCATTCCATTGCTATACCCATTCCATTGATGGTGTACATTTAACTTTCAGGTTCGTTTACGTAGGTGGGTTTTTTTTTAACATTCACTGGCATGCACTGGAGAGGTGTCATCTTCAGTCAATGCATAGCTGAACAACAAATCTATCAATTAAACACGCCTATATTCAAAACAAACCTGCATGGTAAGAGTTTTATTTATGCAAGTTTTGCATTCACTTGGAACTATGACATTACATACCGATATCTCTTAGACATGCAAGGATTGAAAAGGAATATGCTTTCTTTTTTTACTAGCTTTTTTGTGTAAACACAGATTGAAATGCAACTTTTGTTTTCACTTTTTACACACCAGTTTAGAAATTTGTTTTTATATACCCTAGTAAAAGGGGTTTGTTGTATACATGTACATGTAGATAATGTTTTCACAGTGAGATAGGAATTAATTAATGGATACATATATCATGATCCCTACCCCGGTATGACTTAATATTCATGACAATTTTTAACAGCTTCAATTTCAAACTGACAATTAACAGCAGGTTTCTTGGGGAAAAAAATTATTCACAAAAACATCTATTAAATGTTTAAAAGATGTACTATTTTCTTCCAATTTAAAATGAGTTTATTGACCTTGTTGATTTTCCCCAATGAAAAGAATTGTTGATTGAAAGTAATATATGATCTGATCTATTATTAAAAATGGACTGTGAGCTGGAGTTTAATGTTTTTGTTAAATGAAATAGTCTTCAAAAGAGCAGTGGTAGAAGAATGAAGTTCATTCAGATCATACTATACCCCAGACAAAAAGTTGCAGAGGGTATAATATTTTTTTACCCCTTAGTCAGTCAGTTCATCAGTTATTCAGTCAGTTCATCAGTCAGTCTGTCAGTCAGTCCATCAGTCAGTCTGTTAGTCAGTCCATTAGTCTGGTCAGTCTGTCATATAGTCCATTAGACAGACAGTCAGTCAGTCCATCAGTTTGTCAGTGAGTTAGTCAATCAGGCAGTCAGTCAGTTAGTCCATCAGTTAGTTAGTCCATCAGTCAGTTTGTCAGTCCATTAGTCAGTCTGTCATTTAGTTCATCAGTCAGTCAGTCCATCAGACAGTCAGTCAGTCCATCAGAAGTCTGTTAGTCTGCAGTTAGTCCATCAGGCAGTCAGTCAGTTAGTTCATCAGTCAGTATGTCAGTTAGACCATCAGGCAGTCAGTCAGTCAGTTAGTCCATCAGTCATCATATTCTTTAGGAGACTAAGGAGAAACATCGGAGTTCTCGTTTTTGGTTGAAAAATAAAACCAAGTTCTGTTATTATTATATACATCCATCTGTACATCCAAGGTCTCTGTAGGCTAGTTTGACTGAAATTGTGCTTACACATGATAATCAAAGTACTGAAGTACTGAAAGCCGGGCTCTTTTGAATTGTCATTATGCATGCATATTGTGTAGTAAAGACTGGCAATATCTCTCTCTCTCTCTCTCTCTCTCTCTCTCTCTCTCTCATGCTTTTAATGTCGACAAAGTCAAAGCGTCTGAAAGCGACTAAATTTTGTAAGCGGCAATTTACAAAAATATGTCTGTTTAGTAGAAAAAAATCAACAGTGCATTGAATTTTGAAACAAGTGTATAAAATCAATCCCCCATTCCTTCGATGTGCATCCGAATACCAATGCTTTGTAAAGTAGTTCATGGAAATTCATGCGCATTGTATATGTGCCCAAAATGCATAGTCTTGTTTTAAAAACACTTAATTAATAAGAAAAAAACCTATTAATCGCTGAACTTATTCGCAAACAAAAAAAAACCAATAGATTTTACAAAACATGGCTCTCTGTGTAACTATTTGGTATAGCGGAATCATTTACTTTGTCGCTGTTCGGTTTTTTGTTTACTTTTAAAGTTGTGCTATTTATAGTAACATTGGCGATTTGCCTGCCTACAGCCAGGACTCTGCTTTCAGCAAAGCCCGGCTAAAAATCATGTTTATGATATATTGTTTATGGCATGACAAAAGTGTGACAATCATTATGACCATGAAATGAAAGAATAGCGCGGCTAAAAATAAGTAGAGTTCCATGTTGTTGACTCTTAAATGTCAGCACGGACTTTTAAGAGTCAACAGTTATATGTTTAGGAATAATTATGTTCCAGCTCGACATTGGTCTAATTTTGACTATATCTGTAGATTTTTCTTGTCAATCCTTTGAATGGTCATTTGTCAATTAGTCCTTTACAGAGAAAAAATATGCAATACCCTAACTTTTCTGCAGCTATATAGGTCTGCAGTGGCAATAAGCTGAGCAGTTAGGGTATTTTAAAAGTTGGGTAAGTCAACCAAGAGGGGATTGTAATGGCATTTATTAATACCAATACAGCTACCAGTACATGCAAATTTTGAACTAGCCTAGAAGTCACACTGAGGATTATCAATTGTATATACTCGTAGGCAAAATTTGAGTTTTTAAATCTATCAAATTTATGTAAAATGTGTCCTCATGATCAAATACTTTCAATTTTGTCACTTTTGGATGAGTTAGGGTCATTTGTGTTTCTAAACTTGTTTGACACTACTCGGGTTCTAATTAATTGTCTGTTTTTTGCAAATGGTAAACAATTCTTTCAAAAGTACAAATATTTCCTGCATGAATGAAACAGTATCATGCTTTTACTCTTTCACTACATAAATTTTGTTATGTTTTTAGATCACCTGAGCCAAAGGCTCAAGTGATCTTTTCTGATCACAATTTGTCCGTTGTCGGTCGTTGTCGTCGTCGTCATTGTCGTCGTCGTTGTCGTCGTCGTCGTTGTAAACTTTTCACATTTTCATCTTCTTCTCCAGAACCACTGGGCAGATTTCAACCAAACTTGGCACAAAGCATAACTGGGTGAAGGGGATTCAAGTTTGTTCAAATGAAGGGGAGATAATTTAGAATTATTAAAATATTGTAGGTATTTTTCAAAAATCTTCTTCTCAAAAACTATTAGGCCAGAAAAGCTGTAACTTGTATGGAAGCATCCTCAGGTAGTGTAGATTCAAGTTTGTTCAAATCATGGTCCCCGGGGGCAGGGTGGGGCCACAATGGGGGGATGAATTTTTACATAGGAATATATAGAGAAAATCTTAAAAAATCTTCTTCTCAAAAACTATTAGGCCAGAAAAGCTCAAATTGGAGTGGAAGCATTCTCAGATAGTGAAGATTCAAGTTTGTTTCAATCATGCTCCCCGGGGTTAGGATGGGGCCCCAATGGGGGGGGGGATGAATTTTTACATAGGAATATATAGAGAAAATCTTTAAAAATCTTCTTCTCAAAAACTATTAGGCCAGAAAAGCTGTAACTTGTATGGAAGCATCCTCAGGTAGTGTAGATTCAAGTTTGTTCAAATCATGGTCCCCGGGGGTAGGGTGAGGCCACAATGGGGGGATGAATTTTTACATAGGAATATATAGAGAAAATCTTTTAAAATCTTCTTCTCAAAAACTATTAGGCCAGGAAAGCTCAAATTGGGAGTGGAAGCATTCTCAGATAGTGAAGATTCAAGTTTGTTTCAATCATGCTCCCCGGGGTAGGATGGGGGCCCCAATGGGAGGGATGAATTTTTACATAGGAATATATAGAGAAAATCTTTAAAAATCTTGTTCTCAAAAAGTATTAGGCCAGGAAAGCTGTAACTTGTATGGATGCATCCTAAGGTAGTGTAGATTCAAGTTTTTTCAAATCATGATCCCCGGAAGTAGGGTGGGGCCACAATGGGGGGGGGGGTGAATTTTTACATAGGAATATATAGAGAAAATCTTTTTAAAAAAATCTTCTCAAAAATGCTCCAATTTGAGTGGAAGCATCCTCAGATAGTGCAGATTCAGGTTTGTTTAAATCATGGTCCCCTGGGATAGGGTGGGGCCACAATGGGGGGGCCACAAAGTGGTGGGGGGGTATATAGGAATAGAGAAAAATCTTCTTACAGATACAACAAAAGGGGCTTATTTACCATAAAAATATGTGGATAAAAATCGGCAGATATTTTAAATTTTTTTAGCAAGATCTACCGTACTTAGTTGTCAAGATATTTTGATTTTGTTACTGTTATGATAATTTGATCAGAGTTAAGGCTATTGTTGCCCAGGTGAGCGATGTGGCCCCTGGGCCTCTTGTTTATGTTTCTTGCAAGCTCAAAAATTAAGCTGCATTTCTAGATTTCAAGTGACATCACTATAGCAGTGCATTATTTTTCAGTAGATAATATTAAATAGTTAATATTATGTATTTGTTAATGTTTTTCAATGCCTTAAAATTCACAAGCCCAATGTATTTTGTGAAGGCATAATTGACATTCCATCATAATTGAAGCTAACTCAAGGTATGTTAAAGTCTACTCAACAGTAAGTTGAGAAGTAGGCCTATGTTGAATGCAGACATATGTCTAACAAAATCCTGTCTTCTTGCTTAATGAGATGGAGAAGCTAGGCCCTGTGATAACAAAGACCAATGCCTGCTAGCCACACTCGCTCATGTTCCCTAAGTGAATTTTAAGTGTGATATTTCCAGTTTTTAGTCCTAGAGTAAATAAAGGAACTTGATGAGACATGGCTGCCCCAAGTGTTTACCAAGGTTTAACTGGAAATCCACTGAACGTATAGACCATGTTATATCATACAGAAAGTTTAGAAAGACCCGGTTGTTCATATTAGAAATAAATTGATGATTTAAAAATTTGCTTATTTTACTGTATTAAGCTTAAAAAGTTTGGAAAATCTATATGATCGATGTAATGGTTAGATAACATTGATTATTCATTAATCGTTGCTAGGATTAGAAAATTCATCTCTATTCAAAACTAATGTACGTAGCATTTATTGCATTTTTTATATTCTGCATAAAGTATTCCACTTTTATCCTTTAATTTGATGAAACTTTAAGCAAGAGAGATTGATACATTCACTATATTAAATACTGTGACACATTATGGGAGGTTGGAGACAAAGAAATGATATTGATAATTAAGCCTAGAGATAAGCCGTGGGATTGCACCCCACCCACACTCCCATGCAATAACAAACCATTGAGCGTTGGGTTGAGACAGGTCACTGAGAGCTTCTACCTATAGGACTGTACCTTTTGCTGAGGTAACAGCTAACTTTCTCAGACCCAGAAAGAAACAAACATCTCCAAACACCGAACTAATGCTGGTATTAACGGCGATATCCTCCCATTGCTGGAACGGCCATCAGGGTTGTCTTAAAGCTTTCTCCATGAAGCAGACTTGCTTTTTGTCTGAAAATTGTATTTGTGGTGGTCCAATGCATCGATTCATGGTCAGATTATTTATGAAGAAAAAGCGCAAACCCAATGAAAGGTAAAATGCTGTACGAATTTTCATGTATTGGATAATTTGATTTTTATGAACTTCAAGTGAACTGACTAATTAAATTGTCACATTATAAGGATTAATCCTTGCATGGATTGGTTTGTGGTTCCAGTTTGATATTGTGATAAAATTCCTACCAATCAATGACTCGATAAAGTTTGTTTTTTATCCACAAAAGTAAATTTGTTTGAGTTTATAGATATTATGTTAGTTTATTTGATACTTCTGGAATTTTTATGATATTACCTTTAAACTTGGATGAATGAATTATAGCGGTGTAAATTGGTTGATGGAAAACCTGGCTATCTTTTGAATATTTTAACATTTTAAACATTTAGTTCTAAGAGTTTTAAAGAGACACTCTTTAAAGAATGTAAGTAAGAAGAAATTTTGGAAAGAAGAGCATTCTGATTTCTTTCAATTTGAATGCATTAATAAATCATTCAACACTGGGTTGGGCTGAGAATTATGTATGTACTACCATGTAAACCAACCATCCGTAGAATTTGTCTCTTATATTAATCCTTTCTCTTTGACTCAGGTACATATCCTTTAATATTTTTATTGTCAACCTTTATCAAAGGTAGAAAATATGCAGCATTCCACGGTAACCTATTTCTTTCACTAGCAGGTGAACCTGCAGAAATGTAACCTAACACCCCATGCATTCAGGTACATGTTTTGAAGTTTTGATTTTTAGAACCTGTTGATTGTTCACCTGTTCATTTGTAATAGAAATTTTCGAGGTTGAATTAAAGATGTTTACATACTCTGGAGAGTGAGGAATTGAGGTTTGGATGTAATGGTCATTTAAAGACCAACCAAAGTTCTTTGTCCTCTTGTCCCTAGTGACATCTAGGTTCCTTTTTAAAGTGCTAGCTAAAACAATTAAAAGAGGAAAACTTGAAAAGACACTTTTCTTTTCTTTTTATATATGGTAGACACTCCTTGATGAAGATTTGATGGTTGTCATAAAGAGAAGTTTAAGTAGGTGTTAAAAAGTCTTTAAATTTATGTTTTTGAAAATAACATAAAAAGATAGACTTTGACGCACATTAAAGTAAAACTGCACAAGTGGACAGTTAAGCTACCACATATATATCATTTTAATCAAACCACCACACGAGGTCTGAATTGATCAAATATCGAGATAACATGTATAAGGGACCCCAGGGTGAAGTGTATAGTGACTTCATCTTGTCATAAGACTGCTCCAACATGGCAAAGGCTAGCCGATAGGAAAGATAATCAGCTGAGGACCTGACATCTTTGTCTTGTTGACAGAGTTATCTGTCATCTCATCTTCAGGAAGCTTTGTTTCCAATACACAGTAGTTATAAAGCTTGCTGTCTCCATGCTAACTTGATATATTATGGGTTTAGAAGAAACGGGCTGAAATATCATAAAGAAAACCTTGAATAACTGTTATGTAGTATACATTTCATTGTAGTCGTTTATATACGACAGTAGTCAGTCTGCATCTACCTTTTCTTCTCATTTATAAATTGCATTTCATTGTTAATTATTTATGTAAGTTTTTCTCTACAATAATTGGAATTTAAAAATTCTGATGATGCTCATATATTAAGCAAAAGTAAAAGTACCATTTCAAATTTTTTGAGTCAGGCAAACTCAAGTGAGATAACTCTGTTTTTCTTAATAGTGTCAGTAAGAAATGGCTTATTTTGAAATGTTCATAATGATAGATATAACCAAAAAGGAATGGGGTTCTTTGATAAATTAGAGTGGGTGGAAGTACATGATTAATGAAATGCACATATTATTGCTGACATTTTTTTTATTTACTATATTTGGCCATAAAATGCAATCTTTAAAATTGTAGAAATGCCACCATCTTATAGTAAATTATAAATTGAAGCTCTAACCAATTGAGTGTCACAGTGTATGGTGTAGAAGATAAAAGAGCATGCATGTATATAGATTAAACCTCATATGTATATATGATTGATTCTTTAAAATTGTTCAGTTTGAAAGAAAGTTAGGTGACACCCTTTGCTCCATATTAATATACTTTTAAATCATTCAAAGTTCTTTAAAAAATGTACAAGAAGAAAGAGTTCAAAAGTTTGTGTTAGAACATACATCAATATATTGGTTGGAAATCAAGCAAAGCAAATGATTAATGGTAGTCAGGCACTGAAGTTAATTACTGTTAGTTGTTGACTCTGTGGAGGCAGTAGAGAGAAGCCGATCCATTTCTTAATTTCTGCAATACCCCAAATTTGGAGTTAATGTATTCTTCATCTCAAGCATGATTTGACATTTGCATATTGGATTCAGCTACAAAGATTCGATCATCATTCAGTTTGGCAATGATATGAAACAATGAATATTCTGTTGATAAAATGCAGGAAAAACACTATCATTATATACATATTGTAATGGAATTGAACCTATCAGAATTGGAATTACTGCTATAATGCCATATATGAACATATTAAAATGAGTTTTTTTATGAGATCTTTGAAATTGTGATCAGGAATTTTTACTGGTACATTCTTTTTCTGTATTATTTCTGGCAATAATTTAATAAAGAAAGAATTGGCAAAGAATTTATACCTTACTTAATTTTTTTTTATAGCAAGAGTAAGTGTTAGGCTCTTAATGAAATAAAAATAGATATAGATGTTACTTGGAAGAATATTGGTGTTGGGGGGGGGGGGGGGGGGAAGGAGGGCGCCAAACTCCAAAATGGAGAAAAATTTAAAATATCTCAGCTTGCAAAATCATTAAAAATTATTAATCACAAACTTGCCTAATGACTATGGCCATGAGAAAGCTTTATGTAATCAGTATTAAGATATGAAGACAGTTTCAGAATCTGTTAATTATATGTACATACATTAACCAAAGCAAAGTTCATGAACACTCTGAAGGCAAGCCTATTGCAGCCTATCAGCATCACTACTTCAGCAGCAGATACCTCCGTTAGGGGGCTTGATTGCCAAAAAGTAGTAAATTTATAGGACTGTGTGTCAGGATTATTTTCAAATATGGGAAATACGCATGCATCCAATAAAGGATTTCAACACTGCAATTGTTTATCTGCTGGCCAGAAGAAAGCATATCCGAGTGATGCATTGTGAGTATACATCTTAGAAATAAATGAATTCAATGAAAGAGTGGGAGTTTTTTATAAATCCTTTCCCCCATTTTTGAAGGGACTTTTTAATTGTCAATTCTTATTAATTAACAGGCAAGACAAACATTAATTTGCTGATTTATCAAGGTTTTTTCATAGATCCATTTTAACTTTTCTATTTTTTAGTAAAAGGTTTTTTGGGGTTGTTTTGGTCTTTCCTTGTGAAAAATGTGAAATGATTTTGAAATACTTAAGTAATCATTAAAGTGGATCAACATTAGCAGCTGATAGCTGATTTCCTTGTTGGAAAGCTTATTTGTCTGAAGGTTCCATCTGATCTTGCTCAGATTTTAAAACTGATCTCATGTCATCTTAATCAAAGCATTTCTCTTTGTTTTTTATACATACTTTCTAATCATTACTATCATATCTTCTGGGTTTTTTTTTTTAATAAAAATGTAATTGGTATTCATTAAAGGTTAATTAATCTTTTTCTTTCAAGAAGAAATGCATGATTCCCAACTCCAGCATAATATACAGCATTGCTAGTGGAGGTTACCTTTGAACTGCAAGCTTCCAGTCTTCTACATGTTACAGATCATAATCAGATCCCCTAACTAAGCTTTCCTTGGGTTTTCATCAAGTTATAAGCCAAAATCTTTCATTTTTTCATCCACATCTCCTATATGACAACCCTTGTTGCATGCATTGATTAGTCAGCAGAAGGATTACGGAACACTAATCAACTTATTGGAAATTGAAAGCTTCCAAAGAAGATTAGGATGTTAGGAAATGAAGCATACAATTTTTTTAACAGGAAATTCATCATAAGTGATGGATGGGGCAAACAGACTCCAGACTAACATGTGCTGATACTTCTTAATTTCAATACTATAAAATTATTTAGTTTAATAGCTCTTTTAGATAAAATATATCTGATTTCATTATTTTTTTCTGCTATGAGTGAAATATGCGTATTTTTGACTGGAAATCACACAAATTTATATATACCGGTATATTCCATTACTTTAATGTATCTTAGTTTCATATAACAATATTGATTTCTACAGAATTTATTGTAGCATTCTTAAGGTGTTTCATTGTGATGGTTTTAATCAAATGACCATTACACCTGCATGGCGTGTGTATATAAATGGAAGGTCACCCCCACCCCCACCCACCTATATGCCCAATGATCCCTGTCATCCTATATATAGTTTTGCAATGGACCCCATACTCATTGCTTTGAAAGTTTTTTTATTCCCCCTCTAAAAGCGTGTTCCACAAATTCCAGTTTCCTGTGATACATTGATTTTGACCTTTCTCTTATTTATACTGACTTACCCAACCAATTCTTGCTGATTAATTCTGACAGTTGCTATACATGAAAGTCACGGATATCATTTCATTTTCTCGGAGGTTTTCATTTTCCAAGAGGTGGTTACTGAGAAGTAGTACAGCATCGTGTTAATATTGGTTCCTGAAATTTCTATAGGTTATCTGAATAGTATTGTGGTCTAAAACGTTGCTGAACTTAAGGCGTCACCTAGCTAATATGGTTTATACATCATATGGGATTTACTGACCAAGTACCAATATAAGCCGTATTAGGTCATCTACAAGCCATGTTACTACAAATGAAATACGTTGAAGGTTGTAATATATATAGTAAAAGCTGGAATCAGTAGGCATACAGAAAAAAGATAAAATTTCACCACAGTTTGTTCTATGTATTGTATAAAAACTAACTACCAATAAAAAATGGATAACCAAATTCATAAAGTCATGACATGTGTTTTCATTGCTCAATATAGTAGTAGAAAAATTAATGAGAAAAATCATTCTACAGTTTGGAAACTTTCCCTTGCAAGGTAATTAAGTTCCAAGATTCAACTGTAAAGACAATATATAAATTACTATGTGAGGGTTGTGCAGGTCTATCTCAAAATAGCAATATTCATCAATAGACCTTGAAAGGATGAGGGTGTACATATTTAAGCAATGTGTGAATAAACAGATTTATGGTAACAGTGTTAATGTTGATCTCTTGTGGCCTTCAGAGTTCATAGGCCTTTTGCATTTATTTTGGTCATTGAAGCAACTTGCAAACCAATAGGTAAGAGAAGTATATGAACCCAATATTTTGATATCTTTTACATCCACCAATCTTCTCCATTTTATTTTTCAGTCACACCAGTCAAGTGTCGTCCTGGATCCCCCCTCTGGAACATTGGGACCCTGGGACGGCCGAACAGCCATATGGCTGGGAATGTGCAATAGACAAAAACGACAAACCCTACTTCATAAAGTAAGTACAGAATGACACTAAACATACATCCATAGTAAGCTATTAAGTTGTCAACCATTTTTTGCTAATTCCGCTACCTTAATTTCTGGACTAACCTCTTCAGTAAATGTAAACTTGAAGAGGATGGCTTCTAATCTAAGTATATGTATTAAACAATGTCAGTTTTTCCTATCTACTTTCCTGTTTATTCTGTAAGATTCAAAAGTAAACCCAAAATCTTTCAGTAATGTGCAGATCGCTGCATTAAACTTCATTCTTAGAAACTTAGAAACTTAAAAACTAGTAGATGTACTTATGTTATATCTAATTCAACAGGTCCTCCAGAAATACCTAAAGATATTCAAATTTTTGAGAAAAAGAGGTTGAAACTTATAATGAAACAGTGCTTGGGGCTTTTCATTCGATGGTATTTAAGATGTCAATGTTGAAGACATTGAAGTGTAGCTGTACTTTTCTGCCAAAATTTCCATCCCAAGTTCTAGATAATGAGGATATTACTAAACATTACAATAGGAATAATTTCAACAAAAGTTTGGTGATTGTCTTTGATTTAACTTAAGTTTTCAAACTCCTATTCTTAGGACAATTTTTTGTTCTAATTATGGTCCTTTTCTGATTACACACTTGACAACTTTAAGCTGTTATTTCACATCAGAACCTCAGGATTCTGAAGTAGTCGATACTCTAACATTAGCGTTCTATGGTGTGTAAATGTTTTCATTGAAACAGACATATCCTTTATAGTGATTGAAAACGTCAGTATGGATCTCCTGGTCCAGCCATGGGTATTAGAGCTGTCCAGCGAGATTTAATGGAAAAATGGGGCCAGTGACCCCTGTCTTCATGTTTGATTAGCTTCCTCTTTGCCAATCAATGCAACTGCTTAACTTATTCCAATCATATTTTGTCCATTCTTCTTCTCTCTACTATTAATCTAATGATTAATAAGAAAAACATTCAAAAGTCACAGAGGCAGCTGGAGAAATATCTCATTTCCTCACTCAGTCATCCTTGATGCTGAAGAGTGACGTTTATGAAATAGCTCAAATCCATATCTCACCCAAAAACTTACAGAGTCGTTGAAACTGTCTCACTGAAGGATATCCGTAAATGCCATATTTTCCTCCTGAACAAAGCAAGGGAGTCATATTGTCAAACAATGACTGAATCTCTGAGCATATGTTTATTTATACCAATTGTAAGGCCAAGGATAAGACTTTTTCTGCAAAAACATCCTATTACATGGTATTAGCAAGAGCATTGATATCTTGAAATTTAAGATAGTCATATTTGAAAAAAAAATACAAGACTTAAAAGTTTTAACCATGCATGTGCAGTAAATAATTTTCTTCTTTATTTATAGTCATATAGAGAAATACACTACACGAGATGATCCACGGGATGATCCAGATTACATAGAGCCCCCCAAACCAAGGGACATTACTCTTACTAGAGATCAGCAGAAGGGATTTGGTTTTGTGGCAGGAAGTGAAAGACCTGTAGTTGTGCGGTTTGTCACAGACGGTCAGTATACATGTATTACATGTACTTAATGATCTGAGTGAGTCAGATCATTTAAACTGTCAATTTTGGGGTTTGATCAAGTTCATAAAATGTTTGCATTGTGCACAATATGTTTTCCCAAACCATCCTTGTCATTTGTTCTTCCATTTATTCTTTTTATTATAATGTCAGAACTTTTTAAAAGTCTGTTCATAGCTGACTTTGCTGAGTTGAATTTTGCTGTCCTTTTTTATTGGTGACTTACAGAAAGATTTATGTGTTTATAAGTGTTAAATGATGAATAAAGTCTCCAACTGTAAGTAAAGTTACTATAATCTTTGCAATGGACTCTGCATGCAATAGTACATAGGCTTTTGTGACAATAAATCTAGTTTTAACCAAATCCCTGTGTAAAAGGACCAGAAATTGAACCCAGGTCCTGTGTTTGTCAAATCTATCTAAGCCCTTTTAAAAATTGAAGGGAAGGCCTTTCCTCTTCCACTGAATTTTGGCTTCTGTGTACTGTTTGTAATGTTTAATTTACTTTGACTCTGAGGAATTCTATGCTGGTGCACATCATGTTTTAGGAACAATATTGATAGTTCTGTTTAAGTCTTAAATTTAACTGGAATATGGTAAGTAAAACCATCTTCACTATTTAATATTGATCAATATGTTTTATTTCATTCAGGAGGTCCAAGTGTTGATAAGCTTCTGCCGGGAGACCAGATCATAAGAATTAATGGGGAAGATGTGAAAAACTCACCCAGAGAATATGTCATAGACCTAGTCAGGTACCAGCAGGGTGGAGTTCTTGACCAATTTTCAGAGAATAATCTCTGAATCATTACATTAGAGAGAAACAAGAAAGCGCCTACTGTATACATATATATCCAATCAAACTGATTTATCTACTTAGAGAGAAAAAGAAGGAGATTTGATAAACATTACCCAGTCTCTTCATTATTTTTCCACTTCTTAATCATGCATTTATACATTTTTTGCTTTTCTAGATCCTGTAAAGTTTCTATTTCACTGACTGTGTGCCAACCGTATTCAGATAATGTAAGTATACATGTATTATTATTTTTCTTTTATTTCATGGGCAATGACGCCATTGTAACATTTCAAGCTTAAAAATGGGATATTTTTGTACAAAATAAACAGGCTGTAATTGAAACGCCCCGTTTTCTTCCATAGGTACAGGGTCAGGTCAGTAATACAGTATTCGTTGTGAAACCTCAAACACCAAATCTGTTGATTTTAACTGTATTCATTTTTTGTAAAGTGTAAAAGCCACAACCATTTCAGTAATATGAAGACATACACCATCCATCATCATTTCAATTTCTTTTTGTCATCCTGCTGAAGCCTTTTTTTCAGTTCTTGAGAGTTTTCAAACTAATTCACACCTTGAAGTGATCTTAGGTCCGTGCAGTCTTAATGTGTTTGCAGTATTTTAAAAGCCACTTTACAAATTTTTTGTTGATTTTCATCGCCCAAATAAATAACAAATCATCAAAAGCATGTGGGAGAAATGCTAAGGAAACCTGTTATAGCTTACTGATTATCATGCCAAATTGCTCTAGGATGATCATTTACTTCTATTGATTAATTCAAGTATTCCGTTTTGAATGCAATTTTTCTGTTTGCTGAAAATGCTTTCATTTCCTGACTTGGCATTTGTAACAAACTGATTGAAAACAAAATTCTGAATCTGTTGAATGAGCAGCTGTTAGCTCTGATTGAAATGGCTGCCTTTTTTTTACAGTCCACGAAGAAGTCTTCATTACTGACAGCTGCTAAAAAGGCCAAGCTAAAGAGCAATCCAAACCGTGTCCGGTTCTCGGAGAACGTCACGGTTACCATGGTGAATGGGGCTCCACTTCAAAATGTGAGTTGTGTCTGTAACAACAATGGAATGCAATTGATAATCATTGAGGAATTGGAAATAAAATCTAATGATAATCGTTTAGCAAGAGGTTTTTGTCGGACATTTTATTCAACTGTTACAAATCTTTTGTCTAAAATTAAGATACTTTTAATTACTCTATTAACTGTTAGAATTTTGACTAATGTTTGTTAACATGAAGATTTTGGTGGCGACAATTCGTTATTCTATAAATGTCCAAGACATAGGCATGATTGTATCAGAGTATGTACAGTACTATTTTTCTTTAAATTTTAGGCTAATTCAGATGAGAGTTATATCCCTTTTATGCCAAATGTTTTGAAAGTTTTCCTCGAGAATGGGCAAACAAAATCATTTAAATATGATAACAAGACTACTGTCAAGGTAAGTGTATGGATATTTAACTGATAGGTAATGTATATTGATGGTATTGATATCTATGCATGTATTAAATAAATCATTTTGACTTTTTTTTTAAAATCATTTAATTGGCAAATTTATACATGCAGTCTTGGTGCTTCTACTTAATCATTTGCTGACACTTAGTCCATGTCTTTAAAAACCTGTCAAATGTGTTTTCTTATTGCACACATTTCATGAGGTATTATTTTGCTGAAGTTTTGGGTTTATTTTTTTCTACCTTTAGGATGTGGTGCAATCCCTGAAGGAGAAGTTGAACATTAAGTGTGTTCAGCATTTCAATTTGGTGCTACAAAACATGAAGTCTCACATTCCCAGTCACATGACCTTACTCCAAGAACACGAGACCCTGGCAGAGGTAAGGTGGCCATGCAGCTAGCTGACACTATTGTGTTTAGTGTCTTATTGTCTTTCTCAAACTTGATACTTTTTTGTAAAGAAAGATTAAGGTGGTATGGGACACCTCCATGTTGAACGTATTATTCATCGAAATAAACAATAAAATCAAGTATAATTTTATAAATGATTTCTTTCCCAAAATTGTCATCTAACAGCTTAGCGCAGTGGGTTAGAGGGTTCACTGTGGATAAGTCATGAGTTCGAATCCTGCTGGGGATTTTAAAATTTTTACCTTTCCAAAAATTTTTAAAATGTATTTTTTGGTTAAATATTGTGAAATTTGAAAATTCTAAACTGGTGCAAATGTTTCAATTATAATGTACTTTATTCCACATTAATATCGACAGATGTCCCATACCACCTTAAATTACTTTTTGACTGCAGAATAGATTGAATCGGCTTATATACTGTCATGAAATCAATATTTTATTACAATATGCATAATGATTAGATTTGCATGATGAAAATTTTTTTTTTTAATATTCCATCTGAAAGATTTCTCCACAAACCACTTCATGTATATAAATTTGATAGTATGACTGGTTACAATACTGGTTTTGATGCAGTGCTTTGTTTATGACAGATTGCTGCCAGACCTGGTGCTAGACATTTCCGCTGTCTTTTCCGTGTAATGTTTGTTCCCCTGGATGCCTATGATCTACTCAAAGAGGACCCTGTAGCATTTGAATATTTCTATATGCAAGTAAGTGCATTTTAGCATCAACACACATTAGTAAAAAGATCTACTGGTAAATAGGATATGATAATTTGATCAAAACTGCTTTTTTTTGAGTGGATGAAAAGAAGTATATTGCACAACTTATTCATTGAAAATTTCTATAACTTGTGTATGTATTAGGACCTATTAAATCTTGTTCTATGGGTGAACAGTTTTGTTTAACTCCTCAACACTTGCATGAGTACATCAAAATCTGTTAATTTTGTTACTACATTTATAAAATTAAGTGAGTCTTGATGACGTGAGCTTGTTTCATTATTTTTTTCAGTGTTGTAATGATGTGGTGAATGAAAGATTTCCAGAGCTCCGCGGAGAGTTGGTGTTCAAGCTTGCTGCTCTCCACATTCAGCAACATGTCATGAGTAACAACAATGTCGCCGGCAAAATCAGCATCAAGGCTATAGAGTGAGTCACTAAAAAATCACTTGTTTCATCAGTAAAATTTAAGTTGTTAAGTCTGAATTCATGAAGACCAAATTCAATTTCTTCTAGTCGTGAGTAATCTCAACTTTTAGTGTACAAGTTGGCCTCTATCTTTGTCGGCTGCTATTTTACAATAAACGTTCATGGTAAAAGTCCTCAATTCAATGTAAGCAAAAACAAAATATGCTAGAATTAAGACTTTAAGCATTGAATGCTTATTTTTGGATATCGTCAGTCCTATAACAAATCAGGCTGTGCAGACAAATTGAATACCACGCTTTAAAGCTATTATATGTATGCTCTTTGTCAGGAATATAAATAATTGATGGAACAGCCAATGTTTAAAACATATTATTTAGTGAGCTTCCGCGGCTAAAAATATAATGCCAGAAACTTTGCTGGAAAAACTCTTTTTTGAGATCAAAAAGATATGATTTAACGATTATTTTTAAGAAGAACATATCAAAATGATTATGTAAGTCTCTTTTAACCGTACTATAATAAATCAATTCAAATTCACTTGTGCTCATACGCCGTGAGCGTTATTGAAAATTGATCAAAGATTTCCAATGCTAACATAAGGGGAGATATACACCGAATGTATAAAATATAAAACTTTATTTCTTTTCTGTGTAAAATTACTGTAAACTTGGTATTATACACCTGAGTTAAATATTCTGTAGATTATGAGTAATCTCTGCTCGAGGACATTTATCATTGCTGACCAATGATAATTTCTATGTGAAATAAAGAAAATGTTTTCTTGCCCGTGGAAATAAAATTTATTGAATCAGTTTTTGTGGAGCCAATTATGAGGCATATAATTCTTGATTTACAGTATTGATGACACACTTGTTCTGTTTGTTTAGGAAGGAGTGTGGGATTGAGAAGTTTGTGCCATACAGTCACCTGGAACACCTAAAGCCCAAGGAGTTGAGGAAGATCCTGGCCAGCCAGATGAAGCTGAATCAGAACCTGACCCCGCCTGGTCAGAAACAGCTCTCCTCCATGCAGGCCAAGCTCCACTACATGAAGATTGTCAACGAGCAGAAGGCGTTCGGCAGCCGGGTGTTCATGGTCACCCTGCTGGTACGACTAGTTGTCTCCCTTAGGGTGGAGCAATTCTCAATGATTTACTCTGTGTGAAATCAGGCAGTAGTTGTTGTGAGATCATTCTCTTTCTTTGATTGGACAATATTGGATTTGATAAAACAGCATGATTTGTTTGTATTTGTAGGACAAGATGACAGAGGCTATGATATTGGTGGGTCCAAAGTCTGGTATTGCCCTCATAACCAATATCAAACAGTACATGGTAAGCCAATTTGAAAGTATTCGGGAAATTCAGTGGTTGATTATTGGAGAGATTTTAAGTTTTATAAATTAAATGGATTTCAACATTGTTCTACAATTTCAAAATTTTTAATTTCATTTCATTTCAAAATTAGATGTCAGTTTTGGCAGAGTTTGACCAAATTGAAAAAATCAAAGTGGCCAAGGAAAAGGAGAACATGCAGAGAATTGAAATCACAATCAAAAGTAACAACCAGGAAGCAGTAAGTATTACATCAGAGAAAATAAATTATACAGGAAAGGGAAGTGGGGTGGGGCATACTGCAAAACACACCTCTCTTATAAAACAAAATTGTTTGATGTTTTATTATTATCTAAAAGAAGTTGAAAAATAAAGACTAGATTATGCATATATATACCTGTAATTCCTCTTTTAAGCAACATATTTTTTTTTGATAGACGTTAAATCTTGGGCTTCTGAAGGATGATGCCATGAACTTTGTTGCCATGGTAGAGGGTTATTACCGCATATTTGTGGATGACAATGTCTGTCTTGTGGAAAAACCAGCCAGTAAGCAAAGTTCTGACCCTGATGGTGAGTTTATGGTTCAACAATTCCAAATTTATGTAACAATTATCATTATTGTGATTAAAACATGAAATTGGCGTATTGGTACATGATAATTCAGATGGGTTTCTCATGGAGTAGAATATGTGCCTTAGTGTACATGACAGCTTTCTTGTATGTATAGCTAGTATAGAGTATGTTTTTATGCATTTTTAGGAGTTGTCATTTACAATTATTTAACCTGCATGTGATCAAGAGTCGCTTTATCACCCCACTCACCCCAACTCCAACCTTAAAATATAAAATAAGGAGGTACATACTTGTACATGTATGGATTATCCAAAATTTATAGGAAGTTTGCCGGGGGAGGGGGGGGATGTCACAATAAAATAAGAAATGTTTGGAACATTTATTTATTGATTTCGGATTATAGCATTAACAAAAGTAATCCATACATTAGTCAGGCATGGGCTTGTTGTGCTGGAATTCTCTGTAAACAACCAAACAACAACATCTCAGTGCCAGACAGATTATACCGCTAACATTGTTTTTATAAGTATGTAACCAAAAGAGTCGATTTTGTTTGGGAATTAAAATTGAAGTCCCTTGTACAATGTATATAATGTTTAAATAGACAAGCTGAAAATTAAAGTTTCTGTGTTGACTCATAAGTAGAAAACAGTGTTAGTACTAAATGTCCATATACCTGTAATTATAATTAATATCTCACATTTAATTAATTTATAACGATAACAATTCTATACAGTTCTACTTCACTGGTTTTTATGTCTCATTTTTAAAAGGAACAAAATTGGAATTCCTAACATTCTTTTACAAATATTGATCTTTTTAATATAATAGATTTAGAGTTGATAAAGAATTTTAAAGTATATACTGGTAATAGGGCCAAATTAGAAAAATCCTTTCACAAGTCTTGTCATTAAGATATTTACCGGTTTGTAATGGAACATACCTGGTACTTGAAATTTATGATTTTCTCTCCAGATCTATAGCTTTTGAGTTTTTTGAGAGGTGTTTTCAGAGGCCCAAAGGTCCTTTTTGTTACACCATGAAAACAGAAAATTGTATAGGTTCCAAATTTAAGCAAATACATTTTTTAGATTTAGGATAAGTGGACTTTGTTCAGCTTATCAATATAAACAGATCAAAGTATGCCATGAATGTATGAAAACAGTTATATCATAACAAGGAGAACTGTGTATTAGATTGAATGAATAAATATTGAAAGATCAGGGGTTTAAATATTTAAAGACATTTAACAACGAGTTTATTTGTGACATGCATATAGCACCTTCTTGTCGAGTTGTACAGGGGGGTATTACTCGGATCATAACGATCATTCGTTTGATTTCCTTCAGTGACCACTAATAAAATACTAATCATGACGCCCTATTACCTGCTAAGCCTATTGTCCCTGCATCATTGAACTCGAAGGAATGGTAGGAGTTATGCCAGATTACAATGATATTGGGACTTGTAATAACATTACACATGCTGGTTTAAAACTATTTCTTATGCCTATTAATTCGTCACATAAGTCAGAGACAACACTCGAACAATTAAATGAACTCGGCAGTGAGTTTATAGACCAAAGTCTTATTTCCCCTGCTATTCATCAGCGACGTACATACATCCCTGTATTTCTTCATTTGTTGGGAGTGGGATATTTGTATTGTACATTAAAAGTGAATACAAAGTATTGTCTGTATGGATACATAAACAAGAGGCTCTGGAATTTCACGTTGGAAACATCTATGTTCATATGTTCAATGGTGCAGACTCTTCATGATTGATGGAATCTTGGAGGCTGCTATTTCAGATAGAATGGTCTGATAGCGGGACTATTATTCCTGGAGTTTAGTTACGGCTGTGAAGTTTAAATTGGAGAGGTATCCTCTGTGAAAACGTATTTCACTCCCTATGTTACATTTATTATTAATGGACACGTGGTGAAAATTCAGAATGGGGTACTTAAAACCAAAAGAGGAATCAATATGGTAATATAACACAGGAAACCTCCGAGTGAGAGTTGGACTAAAAGTGTCAGGAAAACTGAGAATAATGAGGACAATTTAAACAAATATAAAGTTCTGTGACCTTTTAGTCTGCTGTTTCGAATTCTGTAGATCAATATTGAATAAATTCTGTAATACAGGTAAGTAAATACCTGTTATTATGCCATATGTGGTTTTCTCTTCCTCCTTATAAGACTTCTTTGATCTTTCAGTCCCTCCATATTTTGGGACCCATCGAGTTCATGCCTCTCCCTGGAGTTACCCTGAGGATGTTGTGACCCATGTGATCCAGAAAGAACAGGATTCTAAGGAGATAGCTGAGCATGAGAGAATTGTAAACTTTGCAAGGGGACCCCCTGTCTATGATGGAAGTGACAGCAACTTTATCACCAAAATTAAAGAAGATCTCGGAATTCAGGTAGATAGATATGGCTATGAAGAATTTTAGCAAGAAGCAGAGATATTTTTAAATCCTTGTTCCAATTCTCAATACCGGTATAATGTTTGCAGAGGTGGCTATTAACTAAATGGGAAAGTTTAATACACCAGATTGATGATGGCTGTAAAGTTGAAGTTCTCTTTTAGTTTTATCTTCACATTAAACCATAAACTTAAACCATAAACTATGTTGAAGTACTTAAGACTTTCAAACACTTGACCTCCTAGGTGTACTAGGAAGGTGATAAAGAGATGTTTATGTTTTTAAGTGATATTGATCTGGACTTTGACTTTTTTCAGCCAAAGAATTCAGAAGAGCCTGAACCAGTGATCTCCCTTGTTAAGGACTCAGAGAAAAGTGTACACCCTGCAAAACATGTAAACAAAATTGTGATTGGATCAGATCCAAATGACATTCAAGAATATTTAGCAGCTAAAGAAAAGAAATCTGCAATCAAACGACTAGATACACATGAGAAGCAATTAGAAGTAGAGATTAAGAAACCAAAGACTGAAGACTCTCTGACCAATGGAGAAATATATGAAGACAGCAAACTAGAAATACACTCCACAGCAAGTGGGGAGGATCAGTCTTCTGACACAGACAGTGGGGTGGAGTCAGAAAAGAAGATTTGCTTGGACGACTCTCCACAGATCGGGCGAGGACAGGAGCTTGAGAGCAGTGATACCGACAGCTGGGGGACTCCGGCTAACAGTCCCGCCAAAGGTAGACAACCCCCTTCCCTCCTCTCTCCTTTTACTGTCCCTACTCTGAGCAATGGAGACTTTTATTAGTGATGAACTTCATTACTTTCTACCACCTATCTATGGATGATTCTATGCAACTTTTTAATTAACATAATGGTTAAATTATTGAGCAGGATAAGAAATACACATACTCGTATCACATCCATTTGAAAACACATGCATTATTAATGTGAACTTGAATGTTAGCATTTTTAATTTTTCTTCTCTTTTGAACTAAAACTGCTTTATAGATATGAAACTGAGCATTTTTGTTTATTTGTCTATACTGCATCCATTCTTCAGATGCTGAATCAGAAGTTGAGCTGCCAAGGACAGAGTCTGATTTTGAAGTGATCGCCTCCAGTTTTGGTCTGTTGAGTCCAGACAAGATCCCTCCAGAGATCCAGGAAGGAATACTCAATCCCAAAATGTTCTCAGAAAGGAGGTTGTATCTGGATCCAGATATCATTGGTAAACCATTCTTCAGCTTAGTAGAGATAACACTACAAAATAAAAATATTGGAGATATGTTCCCAAAAATGTCATTTTCAAAAAAGTTTTGATCATTCAATTATGAATGAGGCATATAGAATAAAGAGTTTACAAAATTTTGCCCTTGTTATAGATTTGACCTTGATGCCACCGGCACCACCACCCCCTACCTCAGAGCCACCAGAACTTGACCAACAAGCATCCAGGGAATTGTGGCAGTTGTCTTCATGTGACCACACCCAGACATTGGAAACAGGTAACTGGAAAATAAAATCTTGATGGTTATGTTAGAAATCAACTGCTAATGTATGATATTTGTAATGTTAAGTAAATGCACTTCAACATTAGTTTTCTCCCAAGTAAATGCTTTATGATTTTTTTCTGTAGTTGAGGTAACAATACCCAGAGACCAAGGAGCTCACCCACACATTCCTCCGTTTGAGCGTTCAGTCAGTGTTGGTGCCACCCCAGACTTCTTTGACTCTGATATAGATCAGCTGATTGCTGAGTTGACCATTCCCCCACCCCCCTCTTCAGAGGAAGACATAGGGCAGGTGGACCATTTAGCTCACACATGGAGTGGCCCAGAAAATAAGGAGTCCAATGAAGAATTCAATTTGGAGGCGTTTGAGGTGGATTTGGAGGCGTTAGTGATTCCCCCTCCCCCTGGGGAGGCCTCTGTGTCACTGAACCAAATCCCCATAGTTCCCCCTGTGACTTCAGATTCTGATGAACATGATAAAAAGAATGACCATTTTGGAGGTCATCATCGTTCAAGTTCAGTGGACACTTTCTTAAGTAAAATTCAGAAAAATGAACATAATGATGTTCCAAAAAAAGATGAAACTTTGAAGACTGACATGGAATGTCAGTTAGTTGCTAGTGAAATTAAGTCTAGTGATACAAGCAAATCAAAATGTCAGACAAAGCCTGAAAAAGCTACCTCATCTACCTCAAGTAAGGGCACTCATGACAATGATTCTCCAGGATCTGTATCTGAAAAACTGAACACTTTGTTGAAAATGATTCCTAATTTGGGGCCAAAGTCAGACAACGAAAATGATTTCAAATGGAGAAGGACTTCCTCATTGCGTCTTTCAAAACCCTCGCCTATGTATGACAAGGACAAAGGGCATCCTCCTAATGGATTAGTAAAAAGTGACAAGTCATTGAAGGCAAGCTCAGCAAGTTCTCCAAATCAGGTTGTGAAGTCTAGTCAAGAAGTGAAGCAGTCAAAAGGTGAAGTGACAGTGAGTTCAAAATATTCTCGGCATCTACGCAGGACCAACTCATTCGATGTTCCCTCCAAGGAGCAAGACACAAAAGAGGAGCCAGAAAAAGCGGTGACTGAAAACTTCTCCTCTTTAAAGGCAAAACTACAATCTTACAGAGATTATCTTCTGAGTAAGTCAAACAATTCAAAGAAAGAGAGGCAAACTGAGGAGAAAAATGAGGACAATAGCCCTCTGAGGAGATCAAATTCTTTCACAATGAATTACCTCAGAAGGCGGAACAGTTCCTCAGACTCTGATGATCAAAAGTCGACCAATGATACTGCTACAAACAGAAGCAGACGGCGAGACAAGAAATCATCACAAGAGAAAGCAGACGACAAAGAGGACAAGAAAAAGCCTCCAGTGTGGAATCAGTTAGCAGCTCCCAGGTCCTTCCGACCTCATACCTCTACAACTACACAGGTACTGTATATAATTCATGATCTATTGATGATTCTTACATTCCATAATGTAACCTGATTAAGCTTATCACTTAGATCATATCACCAGAGTATAATCGGAAACTGATAGTTTTCTGTCATTTTAGTCTTCATTTGAATGCAAATTTCAGGCAACACCTTATTTTTTGTTTTATGTACTATATACATGTATATAAATAATGAGTATAAAAAGCATGTTTTAAAATGTGTACAGCAACCTTCATTACAAATATGCATGTCACTGAATGTATAGTTGCAGTCTATTCTTGAGGAGGCTGAAAAGCATGAAATCACTTCTATATCTTTGGTATGTAAAATTGTCACCCTTCCTCTAATATCAGGAATGAGGGACTGAATTGGGGCTCACTCGACCACACTTCACTGCTAAAGCACCGGGACAAAACGGGATGTGTGGGAGCTTTCAGTTTAGTTTCTCACAGGATTGTTTTCCTTTCTCTTGCATGTAAATCAAACTTTTCTATTCCAGCATCACACATTTCCCCTTGAAAGGAAGGTCAGTAAAGGTTATGTGAATGAAACATATCATGACACCTTTTTCCATAACGTGTGTGCCACCAATTTTCATATAGATTTTTATTTTCCAGCAGTCTTTTGTGTGTGTTGCTCTGCAATGCACTGTTTATATCTCTATTTTTTAATATGCCAAAAACAAAAAATGAGTGATATATTCAGTGGAAATATATTCTTATATGATCCAATCTAACAGACGTACACTCCGAGTGTATCCTATTCATTATTTTACAGGCATTATTTACCGTACTAACATTATGGTTAGCAGAGCTCCAAAGGCAGTTCTAAATTGTTTAATAAGAAAGAAAATACCTTGAAACTCCAAATTTTAATTGCCCCTAGTAAATAGATTACCTTTTTTTTTTTAATCATACCCTAATTTGATAATATTGAATTTTTTTGTTTGGTAGAAATAATTGTTAGCAATTTCCAATAGTCAACATAGATTTTGGGTTTTTTTCAGTTAACTTTTGTGTTTATTTGAATACTTTTGAAATTCAAACCAACCCATAGTTTTTCCTTGTAAATAAACTACCAAACATTGTGTAACTTTCAAAGCACACCTCCTTCTTCTTAAACTCCTAAACTCACAGCACTCTTTTTTTAAGTCTTCCATTTCATCTACCAATTTGGTTTTTATGAAATCGCATTTGTTTTCTATGCATGGCCAATATGTTCCTAAAAACTTGCCTTCTAAGCTGGTGTTTTGTTGACAAATATTGTATCTGCTGGAATATGTTTGATGATGCCATTTTTTCGCTGTGTCTATCATGTATACTTTGAATATGTATCAAGCAATTTGTATCATATTGTATCATACCAGTAATGTTGTTAACATGCTTTGCTTTTTCATAGTGTTTTCATATATTTTGGCTTCAACAGTTTGAATTACAGCTGGACCTCAAGGACATCGTGCAGGAGGGAAAACTTTTGGTTCTTCCCAAGTCAATAGATACAGTGATGATTTGTTAAGTTCATGGAAGTTCCATTCATATTGTTTGTTATGATGTCTCTTGCTCATTCTTTCACTCACTGTCATCTTTCAGGAAACAGACACGCCCACCCCGTCTGGGGGTGAGGAGGTAACCAATCATCTATGTACAATCAAATGCATGACCAAGTGGTTGTGGTGGTGTTACTCAGTACTGCTCTGTATTAGAAACATTGCAATATTGTTCAGACATTTTGGAAAATTGTTTGGCAAACTTAACAAGAGAAAAAAAATGTCGCATAGGCCTTAAAAGTAAAGTCATCTTACCTTTGATCTTGGAATTACTTTCTTAAAAAAATAAACCAATAAAAAATGAGATCAAAAGTCAGCTTTATGGCCTGTGCACCTGATTTTGATAAAGGTTACAGCTAGTTGATATGTAGAATAATAAGCAAGAGAAAAAAGCTATTAATTGTGAAACAGAGGCAGTGTTGATTCTATGTTGAGCGTTGTGATGACACGTGATGTCTTTTAACATGTGTCAGCAATGAATTGTCTGGTGAAAATCCTTGTCCTAACATTGTAGACGTCCTTTTAATATATTGCAATGACTATATCATGGATACCAATAAATACTGTATCATGTATTCATAAGTGGGAATGTATGGCTATATAAATGGAATAGATAGTGGGATGTTATACAATTTTATTATACCTCTGTGAATATTTTCTACGTAAAATTACAACGAATAAACATGCTATTCTATCTAAACGTGAGAAAGTTTCCGTGCTATCTGCCCATGGTGAATTGTCATTGAAACTATTCACCGGCGGCATTCGATTTCCCTCATTTTTAAACTCGGAACACCTCTGGTGTAATCCGATTTGCTACGTTAAACTAAAGTCCAATAACTCTAATTTGTTTATTATCAAGAAATTCTGCATGGCCGAAAAATTAAGTTTTCTTTGGTATAATAAAATACCTATTTACTGACTATTTGGACGATAGCAAGTTTATTGTCCCCTCAACAGCAACTATTTCCCTCAGATTCGCCTCGTGAAATAGTTGCTGTCTTGGGGGACAATAAACTTGCTTTCATCCTCATAGCCAGTAAATAGGTATATAATATGCTGAATAATCAGTAGATAAGAACATCATATGGATTGGTCCACCACATGCTCATGCAAAAACAAATTTAATTATCTTCACTTGAAAGTCACCTATATTTTCCTTGAAATTCACTTGAAATGGCACAGATTTCTTAAGTTGTCAATGTAATTTTAAAGATCACTTTTGTTTATGCATGTGCATTCCAATATATTGCATGGTCATATACTGCTAGAAGTTTGGGCATATATATATATCCATTTGTAACATTTGTCGTAAAGACTTTTTAAATGGATTCATGTTTTTATTCTGATTGACAGTGTTCAAGTCTAATAAAACCTCATTAAGTTTAAGCCACAACAATACAGGCTGGTGTTAAATAAACTGCATTACCCGGTTTTTGGTAATTGTGCTCAATGACAAAATGTAACTAAATTACAAAGTCACTCAATGGAACACAAAATCCATTTCAGTGAGGGTTTAAAGTTTTCAATTGGCAGTTTTGAACTTGAAATTCCCATTGTCAATATTGATGGGAAAAAATGCCTTCTGCCCCCATTTTTGGTGATTGATCTGTAGACACATTTATTACAATGGAGGAATTTAGGAAACTGTTTGGGCTTAAAGTGAGTCTTAAAATAAGGATTATTTTAGATACAATACAGTTGTTGTTTTGTTGGAGAGATGAATATATTGAGGCTGAAGTTCTAATCTGGCTTGGTCTTTGTAAGACCTCTTTGCCGAAATTCAGGCTGTAAAACTTTTATTTATGTAGATTTTGCATTCTAATGATTTACCAATTGTTGAATCATTTGATTTTTATTTTCACAAATGCCTTCTAGAAAAAGAGATATTTAATTGGTTGCATATGGTGAGATCAAACTTCAGTTTTTATTTAGAGTAAGACATAAAACACATCAAATAGAGAACTATTTCAATGTTTTGCTTATTGCAAGTGCCATAATAAATGTTAAGCATTTAGATTTTGCAGTTTGGTAACTGTTAATTTGAGATGACAAATGTTTTTTGTCTATTCAAGATGTATTTATAGATAGTCTTGAAATCTTTAATTGAAGGCTAAAATATTTTTAGGATTGTAGTTATTTAATTAGAAGGGGAAAAGGTTTCCTTTCTATTCAGTAGAATATCATTTCTGCCATTTATATAGTGAACATTTGCATGCAAGATCCCATCTTCAAAACATTATCAGTTAGCAAAAGTTGTAGTGGTCTGTGATTGTTGTGTGTAAATGTACTAATACATGTACTGTATGGATGTAATGATATCTATGTCTTTTGTCTAGTTTTGAATTCATGCATTGTCACGGCACTATTGAGTATCATAGCATATTTGCATCTGTATATTACCTGATTCTAAAGTTTTGCATAATTTCTTTTACTTTGAATTTATTTAATATTAAAACTTAATATGGAAGCTTATTATTAAAATGTTTACGCTGTTTTTTCTCAAAGTATATTATATACTTCGTTAGTTTATGAATAAATTGATCATCATTTCAGAAGAGCAATGGCCTGAGGAAGTCGGGACCACTGAAGGCGTTGTCCTCCATCTTCACATCATCATCTCAATCATCGTCATCTCCATCTTCATTGCCGGTCTCATCGGAAGTGGCACTATCCCAGACTGCACCAGTGCCACCACCCAGACGATCAAAGGAACATTCCACAGCAACAGAAAGCAAGGATGATATTTCACTGGTTCCGCAAGCTCAGAAAAGACCCAAGGAAAATCCGTTTGGAACTGTGTCCAACATGTGGAGACCTATGTCTATGTCGAAAAGTAGCATTAGACAGATTGAATCCGAGGAGACTAATTTCCGAGTGTATAATAATTTTGATGCTTTACGTGATATGTCCGAGGGTAAAACGCCTCCCAAGGAAGAGACAAAAGTGGTCGTGGCAAGCACCAAGTCCAAAGCTCCAGTGATCCCAACAGGAGATCAACGGGAGAGAAAAGGTTCATTATCGGAGGAGAGTCACGCTGTAGTGCGAGACAGTATAAGTGTGAGTCATTCTGATTCAGTGAAGCAAATAATGGCTCGAACGTACAAAACAGAGGACTTTGGAACTGCCACTAAAGACTCGGACAGACTTTTATCTGAGCTTAAACAAACTATGGAGACCCTCAAAGACTCTCGCATTGACCGAAAATCATCTCAGTTTGATATGTGTAAGGACGAGCTTATCAATCAAGTGAAGAACTTTGTAATGGATGCCAAATTTCTTGTCAGCAATGCATCACAGACCAAAGAGAAAATGGCTGCCAATTTAAATAACAGTATGCATACTCTTGCTAAAATCTTCCTCCATACTCAGGCGACCATGATCATGATGGAGGCCGTTCATCAGGCACAGCACCTCGGCTTTGAGGTGATCAAGGTGACCAATGCTTACAAGAGCACAGTGAATGCGGCACAAGCCGCAGTGGGGAAACCCATAGGAGATCCCCACATGAGATATCTCATGAGACAAGCCACTAATCTCGCACAACTCATCAGTGGCTTGCTCAAAACACTCAAAGCTCTAGAGCAAAAGTAAATTGGAATTTTTTTAATGATTTCTACAAAATGTTGCAAAATCTGTAGAACATTTTGGATGCTTTACAAACTATGGTTCTTTGATTGGCCAGTGTCTGTGTTCTCATTGCTTCTTGATGCATTTAATATCAGTCTTTTTTATACCTGTTTATAAGAACTTGTACCAGTAGTCAAACTGTCTGTAGCCAACTTTTGACTTGTATCATTTTGACTTGAATGGTTTCTCGTTGTTTAAGTGAGTGAGGAAGCTTGTGTGTAATTGTATGGTAATGTAACAGACACATGTAAGCATGACTTTATAATATTTTTTATTTATTAAAATAATGTGCTATAATTATCTAACATCTACCAATATATATTTTCTACTGCTTTCTGTGTTCCTTTCCTATAAATATTGTGCTGAGAACTTTTGAACTCTTTAAGTGCACCATTATAATAATGCATTCTTTGTATAATTTCTGAAACAATTACAAGTGAAAACAATTTTGAATTTAAAGAAAAGTGGAAATTTAATAAATTAATAAATTTCCACTTTGGATAAACATGTTATTTAGAGAAGAAAAAAGGAGCGCATATCGAAAACTCATTTTACACATGAAAGATTAAACTATACTTGAATTATGAGGCTACAGACAAACAAGATACGGTTAACATGACATTTGAAACAACACTCATAATATGATGCTAGGAACAAACAAGATGAGGTAAACATGACATTTCAAAGTTAAGTCTTTCTAGACAGAAGGTTGTATAAAACTTACATAATTAATACGTAATACTATAATGGTTGACTGTGATACATTTTGTTACTGTACCAATGTTTTGTTTGATACTCAACTATTCCATTGTTATAAACTATGTATATATCTATTTATTGTTATTTTGTAATGACAGATATAGCTACTACATGTATACCTATAAATTTGTACATTATTTACCTCCCTTAATTTTAACACCTTTTTTTGCTGGTATGGCTTTAAATCAAATTATTCAGACTTTCTTAACTGAAAGTCTCAATTTAGTACATAATATGGAGTTGAGGGTTGGAATTTTGTAAGAAAATACTTATTCTGGATGTACCGGTACATGGCTCAATCATTAAATCGTGAAACTGTACTTATTACTATTATAACTTTTAAGCTTTATTTTTGCAGAGATTTCTGTTACATGGGTATGTTTATCTACCCCTGAGACATTAAACGAAATTACAAAATTGTATTAATAAATTGCTGGTTATAAATATGTGTACTATTCAAAAAATATCTTTATTTTTTGTGTTTGTTGTAAATGGTATAACATTTTATGTTTAAAAAAGATCTGTTTTAGACAACCGTCCTTGCATTGTGAACAAAGTGAGCAAAAATGTAATTACCCGTTTTTTATTTAAAGTGTTTAAATTGAATCTGACACATGAAATTTCCCATTACATGTCATTTTTTTGTCTTATTCATGCTTCTTTCTGACCCAGTGAGAGTTTTAATATTAATTACTAAGGAAAAGCAATATTTTCAACATCTGACATTTAAAGTTCATTTATTAAATTTGTTGAACATATTCATACTCTTTGTATTAACTTGTACATGTATATGCCGTTATTGTATTCAGATGTATTAAAATTAATATCAATTAAAAATGTTATTAATTAAATGGGTGTTAAGTTTTGTTTAGTTTTCATTATTTTCATAAAAACTGATACGGGAACTTAAGGTTCAATGACCCGCTGGCAAGAGAGATAACTCGCATTTGAAGAATTTGTCGATATAGACAATATCATCGAGTTTCATGGGGTTTGATAAATTCTTAGCGCATGTTTCTTTTTACTCATACATATTTACCAATTATATAAAGTTATAAGGCACTTAAAATTAAAGGTTCTCGTCATCAAGTTGAGTGTCTGGAAATCTAATCCTTTGCGACATGTCAGGTTCAGATTGCTTGCAGTTTATTTATTTTGTTAGATAATGTGCAATATTTGTTGTGACTGCAATATATATAAGGATGCATATAGATTCATCATCATTGTCCTTTACACCCTGTGGTGTGTAGGGCAGCAACAAACTTACTCCATTTGTATTGCACATGAATGACACAGAAATAATACATTCTAGAGGCGGACAAGAGCCCGAATGAAAAATTGTATCTAAAAACTGTAATGTGTGCAATATAAAATATGTTCATGAAAAATTTTGATTCATCGTCGACGATGATTTTGAAGTATGAAAGTTTATGTAAAGAACAGTTTTTATTGCAATGTTATGTTTGATCGAGTTATAATTTTAGCAAAACTAAAGAACTCATTGAATTCAGTGTAAATTAGCGACAGCAGCGACTTTTTTTGCCGACGTCGATTATCCTATATCAATAGGAGTATAAATCCGTTTGACAATGGTTTCTGTAAACTCATAAACTTTGTTTTTCCACGTTAGCCAGGTGCTAAGACCCACAAGGCGTAAACATAATCGTAAAACTTTTCCCGGTTAGGCTGAGAAAGAACAGAAATATCTTTAAATCGAATAACTATATGAAGGATGAAAATACTGTAACTTTATAAAAAAGAAAAAAGGAACAATATTCTAAGTTTCTTTTTACGTCCTTCATGCAAACATAATGTTCAAACAACACTTGATTGATAGTATGGGCCATCATTAAGTCAACTGAAAGAGTTCAAAAGGGCGGGCCATCTATATTCCATGGCACATTGGAGTATGAGCATATAAATGCTGAAAAGAAAGCCCGATTTATGCGCACTCAGATGGGTGCATCCCTCCCTTGAATGGGGCGGATTAAGCGCGATCTCACCCATGTGATGGCCGGGGGTTTCTTTGTGGTTCGTAAAAGCCTAGCTGGCCGTTCACCGCTCGCCGCGCAGATTTCCATCAACATGACAATAAAACGGGATATTCTCCTCTGAATTGCCAATAGGTAACATCTTCGTTTAGTTTATGGAATAATGTTAAGTGTTTTCGTCCTTTAAGGATAAATATTAAAGGCTGTCGATAGTTTGGTGATTTTTCTGTGGATTTTGGCGGTTATGTTCCAGGTAGAACAGTCACGGGTATTCGACATGAAGCGTCACAGTGAATCGACAAGTTCCTTGTTGAATTTCGTGGACATTGCATCTAGCAATATCAAAATGGCCCTGGACCGACCACCAAAGTCCAAACGGAAGGTCAACCATCGAAAATATCTACAGAAACAGCTAAAGAGTTGTGGAACTGTTCAGCAAGAGGATCACAGCAGACGACAGTTGTCAGGGACCCAACACATCAAACTGATGAGAAGGGATGGAGCACAGTCTGGCGTTCAGATGAAGTCTCTGCAAGATTTATTCGACCCAAGAACCTTGCATGAGAAATGCTGCGCCGATCCTTGCAGCAAAAGCCGCGGATCGAAGGTACCATTGAGAAAACGAAACCTCCCGCCATCTTTCTTTCTGGAACCGTCAAGGCCAGAGCAGAGAGACAGTCTAGTGGAGTCGCTTACTTCCGCTCTCCCGGACGATTTTCTGCATTCGTTTCACCGTGCGCCAGAGTTGGATACCCTGTCTTCAGACACGTTGGACTCAATCCTTGGAAATAATGACTTCCAGGAACTCCTCAATGTTGGGCAATGGAACGACTCAAGCAGAGACAGTTCAGAAAGCGATCCCTGTTCATCCAATTCGGATTACAGTGCCTTCAATAATACCGTGTATTTTTCAGAAATTCGTAGTCCGGGTGAATTTCCGCAAGAGGCCTGGTCGTCACCGCAAACCTGTTCAAACACGTCACAAACAATGTTCACCGAAAACGCCAGTTCCCAAGTTTGTCACCAGCCATTTGAACAGCTACTGTTGCCGGAACCCAAATCAAATGCTGGCTTGTCACTTCGGGACACTTCATCCAAACTACCAACATTTCCACAAGCTTTTCTTAATAAAGACTGCTTGAGTTCTAGCCAACAGTGGGGAGAGGTTCCTTTCTATTCGTGTTACACATATCTTTGAAAAGTTCTTTCAATTACGTGTGCATTTGTAATTGTGATTGTACTGTAGATACCGTTATAGTATAGCATTGTCTTATTCATATTTTAATAAAGGATTTAAATTTTTTTAACATTTATTTTATGTTGCATTGAAGGTATTTTAGTGTTTGGTCAAATTTTGAAAACGTACTGAATTGTAGTAATAAGTAGATATTAAGATTTACATGTACATCGATCCGTCTTATATGATAATACAAATCCAGGAAATGTAATTTATTTATTACATCACAATTAACAAGATATATTTAAAATGTTGAGATTTCAATAAACTTTTGTTGATAAATAGAATATATTTTGACGCTCTATTAGTAATATACGAAAAAAAAGTTTTAATAACAATAATTTATATGTTATACCACTTCGTGTTTTGATTTATTATTGTTGTACTATAGTTGAAAATGACATACTAGTAGTGTACTGTTTGAATGTTTATTTTAATGTGTAATCCAGCTCATTTCACTCTAAAACCTGTTTTGAATTGAATTAATGTTTATATGAATTATTTATTATGAATTAATATTTTCCTATTAATGTACAATGGACGTCAAATACATACAATTCGTCTCTAATATTGCTCTACAAATAATGTTCATAGACGTATTTTAAATTGAATCTTCAGTCTTCTCTCTCTCTTGTTGTAGCACTCTGAAAACTCGTTGAATTAATTTCACGATCTCTTCATGTTGTATATAGTGTTTGTTTGTTCCAATAAAATATCAGTCTGTTCTGAAAATGATGTGAGAACTGATTTATTAACTTTACCCCACCACCCACTGTAGTATGAACCCAATGCCATCAAACTATACAGCAGAATCATCATCACTCGATGGAAGAAGGCCTATATGAACGATTTATTTTCGAGATATACTCGGTTAAAAGAAGTTTGATTATGGATATTAATAAGTACGTGTACTTTTATAATATGAATAATGATACTTCATCCATTACTATAAGAGGGAGAAATGAGAAAAAAATCAGTTTCGAAACTACCTTCCGAACTTTTGACAGTAAGCAATCATTCCTGCAGCCGTTGGTTGCGTCCGATTTGAAGTATATTGTGTTATTTTCTGGGATCATTCATTTCTCTCTCTCTCTCTCTCTCTCTCTCTCGCTCGCTCGCTCGCTACAGATTATGTTTTTTCTACTTGTAACTAAATTGATTTAACATATTTACTGCTTTTATAACTTGCACTGCATAATATGCATGTAATCTCACGTCAAAGGAAACATGAATAAAAAGACGAGTAAGGAAAAGATGGAATTTCGGTTGTTAACTTTCTGATCCATATGCAATCATTCGTTCCTGCAGGTGTTCGTTTCATGCGATGTTAACTATTTATTGGGTTTAATGCCTCTGTTTTCATCTCGAACAACTCAATATAAAGCTCGCCTTCTCCGGTCCTTGCAGTCAGTTTGAAAAGGACTAAAGAGTCAATCTGTCAAGAGTCGCTCGGTTGTGTTGAGAAATGGCCTGTTATATCTAAAGTTGCTCGCAAATTAAGATGCATAAACTTGGGGTGTTTAACATTCATGAACAGGACACTTAAGTAGACACTAACTCTCAAGTAATGCCTGTATTAAAATCTGTGTGAATTTTAACGCTCTTTTCAAGGTTGTGAGAAAATATTTCCATCCGATTTTCCCTCTTGAAATGAATAGTGAACTTTTTACATAAAAAATAAAACATAGATACACAGGCACCTGACGTTATAATTTGTTCTCATAATAAAAATAAATACCCTTTAACTAATATTAGGTATAGGGTATTTATTTTTATTATGAGAAAAATTTATAACGTCAGGTGCCTGTGCATAGATAGTATTTATTTTGTAAATTGGTGATGAAATTCGAATGGAGTATTTATAGTCGTGCGATTTCAAATTTTGTACATCGTTTTTACGATTTAAAAAAATCTTTATGCAGTTAAAAATTCAACTATATCCTGTTTACAGTTCTGGAAATAGTTTGAAATGACCATTTTGATAATTTTGGATAATTTTAATAATTGTTTCTACAACTTACTTGTTTCGACAATTTACTTAATGCACTAGAAAATTGTGCAGATGAGAAAAAAAGCTTTTAAGTATTAAGAAATTACAACAACAAAAAAGAAAGAATTGAGGTCAATTTGAGTGTGGGAAAAAGTCGACATTACAAGTTAAAAATCCCATAACTATGACATAAAAATTCGTTATTGTGATAAAAGTAACATCAAGATATAAATTTCATTTAACGATATCGTTTTTGTTTAAAAGGAGTTTTAATAATCTACGAATTTACAGTTATAAAAAAAACTACCTTCTAAGGTTGAAGGTTCTAAGGTTGAAAACTCACGTCCTGTCCAGAAGGAATTTGATGGAAAAAACTAAAACATCCCCCCCCCCTCAAGAAGAAGAAGAAGAAAACAAAACATATTACAATGTACATTGTAGATGTTTGTTGAAGACTTTATGGTTGTATCATTTTAATCAGACGCATAGCACTAGAGAGCGGGGCTTGGTCCTTTGAAGTTTTTCTGTATTATTTAGATTATATATTTTTTATTTTATTTTTTTTACTATTATTACTATAATTATTTTGCGGTGGTCTTTTCCCTTATTTTCATGTACTTTTAAAAAATAGGCAAATTAGCCCTTGCACCCCGGTATCGGGTTCGTTCGCCCTATCTACCTGTTCGCCTGAGTCTGTTCGCCCTAGGTCCGTTCGCTCTAATTATCGTTCGCCCTAATAATCGTTCGCCCTAAACCTCGTTCGCACCTGTTTTTTTTTTTTTAATAAACCACATCATAAGTTTTTCATTTAATTTTAACTTAAAACGTGTAAACTTTAATTAATTATTAGTATAACGTCATTCTCTGTTTTTCCTTCGTCAAAAAAAACGTACCGTTAAATGGTATAATTGTAAGATTTTATTGCCCTAAATTGTCGATAACCGTCTTGTTGTTTTTATAATGATTCGCTTGATGTATTTTTTTTAAACAATTAAAGAAATTGAGACTTTTATTGGCTCATTCAGAAGCTAAGCAGATGATTATCACCTATTCTATCTTTGAAGTTATTACATAACACAATCCATTGATCTCTAAATGAGATATATACGGAGATTTCATAATTATAATATGGTTATATTATGAGGTGAAATTTAAAATAATTACAAAAAATAACAGAAGAATATAAAATGTAGTAACATTTAAAAAAATTAAAATAAATCAATTCACAAGTCTCCGTGTCGATATCATGTCACCGTCAGTCAATTGGTGATTATTACGTAAAAGAGGAAACGGGGGTAATGTCTGCTTTAATTAATCTCTTTATAATGTTTAAATTGATCAGAAAACAAAAATATATAAATACATTAATCCTATATAAAAATAAGGCGAACAGACCTATGGCGAACGGCGTCAAGGGCGAACGGACCTAGGGCGAACGGAAAGTAGGGCGAACGGCGTCAAGGGCGAACGCGTTTTAAGGTGAACGAACAGCCAATCTTGCCCCCCCCCCCCCCCCCCAACTTACACTTTGTTATAAGTTAAGACAGAAGATAGAGACCTTTGTAATTTCTTATCATTTATCGAGGAGAGTTTTTCGGGATTGATCTAGTAAAATCATTTTGATAATTAGCTTAATTAATAAATTAATTCAAATAATTAGGTTGACCACAGTTTGCTCCCTTGTGGGAGGTCTTCAACTGAACCGGGAATTGAAATCAAGATTAGACTTGTTTTCATCAGAATCTTTAAAGCGCTTCGATGTAAAGGTAACTACTTTGGAATAATTGAAGCACCTCACTTACATTGATGCTTAAACACCCGGATAATAACAAATTGTTCAAAAGTTGAAAGTTGACAGTAACGACCAAGCATTTGATCAAGCATCTGCACATAATTTGGTAAATAATGACTTAAAGTTAACAGAAAATGGCTGCAATAGATTTATCCAAAACGTTTGATGAGATGGAGTCGGATGAACTCAGTTTGGAAACGTCTGTTCCAACTGATTTGACTCTATCGCCAGACCGAGAAAATGGACACGCAGACGATCGCAGGGATAGGAAATCTAAAGTAACAAGACAGTTGATAGAAAGAAAACAATTAATGCACGACATGCAACTTCTAAGAATTGAGTTATCTCAGAAGAATTTAACTCTCGAAAACATGAAAGCCGAATCTCTTAATAGGGTTGAAGAATTGGAAGAAAAACTTAATGATGCTTTACATCAAAAGCAAATTCTGGCGGCTCGTCTTGAATCACAATTATCTATTCAAGAACAAGAATCAAAACGGCGACAAGAATTGATAAAATCGGAATTGGAAGAAGTTCGTCAACGACAGAAACAATTAGAATCAACAAATGAACGTTTAGAAGAAAAGGCAGGGAATGTCAGGAGAACTTTGAGAGATTTAGATATTACAGAGGATAAATATTATGAACTACGGGGTCAGAGTGAGGAAGACATTTCACTGCGAGAGTATGTGGCGGTAAGCTTAGCACTATATATAAATAAATTATACTTTATTAGTTTATGTACATTACAAGTATACATTTTTGTTTGCAAAGTTGAACAGAATCATTCCAAAACTGGATTGAAGAACTGAATCAACGGTCAGAATTACAGCGCATTTATGTTTTCGGTCCACTGCACAGTCATAGTAATGTGTTTATTTTCATTTTTCAGATGAAATTGTTTGAAGCAGTCCGTCCACTTCAGACTGAAATAGATCAGATGCGGCTAAGAAATAAAACATTAGAAGATCAAACTAAATCATTTTCCAAAGAAGTTTTAGAGTTACAGGAGGTATGATATGCGAGTTTTAATTAATGCACTATCTATAGATTAGAAGGTATGACATGATTTATATTTTATGTCAGAGTTGAAAATAGGTTCCAAGTTTTGTGCTTGTATTTTACAGAAATTAGATGCAGAGCGACAGGAGCATGGTGAATTACGCATAAAACATCAGAGAATGATCATTGATTTCTCTGACACAAAGTCACAAGTCAAGCATGATAACTTCAAAGTTGAAAACTACGACAGGGTGAAAATGTAAATATTGTCTTTATTTATCAAATGTTGATAAGAACTGAAAATGTTTGTTGTACTGCATGTATTCCTGTTGAACTTGATGTATATTTTCACAATTTTGATTTGTGTTTTACATAGTGAGAGGGATGGATTAGAACACGATCGTTTGGACATTCAGAGGCAGCTATCAGTACTAGAGGGAGCTCATCAAACCCTGACCAAAGAAAGAGATGACCTTCACAGTGAGGTAGGAGGGCAGAGAGAACTTAACAAATTGAAGAAAAGAAAGTAACATTAGCTAGGCATAGTCCACCAATACATACACAATTGCTGGCAATGTTGATATTATTAATAAGTACCTAAGCTCCTCTACTAATTTTGTATGTTCATTTCTTGCAATACACACTGATATTTTTCAAGAGAATCCACATGATAAGCTCATTAGGTATGTCATACTGGAAAGATTTGGTTTAAATTGGTGAATTTTCAAAGGTCAAATGTGCCCCAAGTCTTTCTTTGTTTAATGACTGCTCGATGATACAGTATTTAACAAATCTTTACCCATTTTATTTGAGAATTTTAAAGAAAGATGAAAACATGAAAAATTGTGATAATTGCAGTAAAACTTAACATATCCCACTGAAGTTGGTGATGGGAAATTCCTACAAATTCTGTAACTGTTAACCCTGCATGAAACAACAAAGAAAGCATTTTATTGCATAAATGCATCCAATGTATCAATGTTTATTACATGTACAATGTATGTACATTTCCTTAGCTGTCTGCAGCCAAGCAATCTCTGTCCTTGCTGAAACAAGACAAGGAGTACCTAACCAAACAGGTATCAGACCTAACTAATAGGTGTACCTACGCCGAGGAGAAGGTGCAGCAGTCTGGTCACGAACTAGAGGACGCAAAGAGGGCCCGAGAGGAGATGTATGAAAAATATGTCTCCTCCAGGTAACCATACTTTACAGTTTTTGATGAACACAAATTTTGAAGTTATCTTTGCTTAGTTTTGGAAATACAGTGTATCTGATAAGGAAAATAATGAAGGGTATTAAAAGTTTTGATAGTTAATGTTTAATGACGATGTACCAGGTAGTTGTGTTTACCAGGAAAAGGGAAATGTTATTTTCAAACTCATCATGTGTCCATGTGAACTTTTAAAGGGACCAATATAAGACAGAGTATGAGAATAAACTGCGAGAGGAACTTGAACAGATCAGACTAAAAACAAACGGAGAGATTGACAGACTGCGCACCAGTACAAAGGAGATGTATGAAAGGGAAAACAGGTACGCTAACTTGTACCTTTATTGTTGCATTAACAATGATAAGCTGTTATTACAAAGATATCAGTACTAAAAATAGCTCAAAATCAATGTTGCAGGAATTTACGAGAGGCAAGAGATATGGCAATATCTGAGAAAGACAGAGCCGTAGCCACAGAGAGAGAAACGTCAACAAAATATGAGCAGTTACTTACAGAGTAAGTACAGATACAATATGTACAATTACAGTAAACCAATAAAACATGATTTCTTGATTTGAATCAAGTACATATATGTAATGGAATTCTTCATTATACATATACCAATCGTTCAGACACACAGCTTGAAAACTTGAAATTTAAAAATAAATTTCTTTGATATCAATAATGTTAACTGACATTGATATATGATACGCATGTTCTATGTAAGAACTGTTTTAAACAAGACAAAACAACCATAATTGTGACCTGATTTTAGCAGTTTGTGCTTTATTAACTGCATGGATGTACATGAATAAACCAGAACCACATAACTCACAGATACCCTTTTCCACTCTAGGTTTCGCCAAGTGCAGATGCATGGAGACAGTAAGACAGCAGGGCTACAGAATGAGATGAAGCTGAAGAGCTTTGAGCTGGAGAGGCTACAGATGGTGCACGAGGACACGCTCCGTAACCTGGGCCAGGCCAAGCTGGACATCGAGAAGCTGGAGAAGAAGTCTGAGGTGGGTGGGAGGGTCTATTGTATTGCTTACTTAATACTGATACACATGGTTACATACCGATATATTGGGAATGATACAACATACCTGTATAGTGTATATTGTATTTAGTAACATACAGTGTACTGGTATATTCCATCAGATACCCATGCAATGTGTACATATATATGATACCTTATGATGTATATTGCATATCATAAAATGCAACACTCATATATATTGTTTTTGAAACATTTAGAAAACAACATAGACTCTTTGTGATATATATATATATATATATATATATATATATATATATATATATAGATATAGATATATAGATATATATATAGATATATAGATATAGATATATATATACCAATGGTTACATTGACACTGTACAATTTTAATACATTTCATGTGACACCGTAAACCATTAACTTATAAGTAGAATATGGATATTTCAGGTGCTGACCAAGGAGTACTACACTCTCCAAGCCGGGATGGACAAGAAAGTGGCCGAGTTAGAAGCACAGATGTCAGAGAAAAACACCAAGATTCAGATGTACGAACGTGTGGAGAAAGAGCTGGATGAGGTGGTGCTACAGGCAGCACACGGTCAGTAGCATAGGCTGTTACAGGGGTCTTATTGTTGATTTTTTAAAGGAGTGTTATCTGTAGGAAATGAATAGTTTGATAATAGAGTAACAATGATAAAAATGACAGCTTTATTAAGAAAGAATATATTTATTCTCCTTATGACATATTAATTAAAGGAATAAGCAAAGTAAATTGGAAAATTTTCAGAGTTTTTATTTGCAAGAAATGTTTTTTTTTTTTTACAAAAATAGTCAATCTCTGGTTATGCCAAATAAGAACATGCAATTATTAATTGCTTAAAGTGGTTTTATATAGTGAAGATCAATAGTAGTACATGTGATATTGTGATAGGATCAAGTTGCTATGCATAATGTATGTTGATAGGCAAAACTGATATTAGATTATTGATAATATTCAAGAGATAGAGTAGACGAATTGAGTAGACAATTTAAATTTTTAGATTTAAAGTTTAAACTTGGTAGTTAGTTTACATTTCAGAAAATAAAGAGAAATTTAATTTGTAATACATTAATACATGTATTGTCAAATCTTGTATTTCAGTTGACGATGATGAAGAAGCAGAAAAAGTTCTCTTTTCCTATGGTTATGGTGCTAATGTTCCAACAACATCAAAACGACGGTTACAGCAAAGGTACAGAACTGCTGTATCTCTGTGCAATTGTTTGTCAACTCTTCATTACTTGTATACACAACAGATTTGAGCTATCCTAGACATCCATCATCCTTGTTATTACATATATCCTTCAGAGTCAGAGTGTATAAATCAGAAAGGTTTTTTTCCAGTGTTCATCTAGCCAGACGAGTTCTAGCCCTTGAGAAAATAAACACCCAACTGCGTCAAGACTTGGAGAGAGAGAAAACCAAAATTAAACAGCTTGCTGAAGAGGTAATTCTTTTTTTCTCCTTTATTTTGAATAAATCAATACTAGATATCAACACAGAGATGTTTAGATAATGTTACTCTGGTGTAAAAACCTATTTTTCCTTTGTTAGATTTTGTTATCGACAAAATTCCTCCTCCCTCCACAAATATTGATTGCAGTATATGTATGTACCTGTGTCGGCTTTCATTGATGAAAAGCCAGACCATTTGATGATGCTTTTTTATGCTTGTATAAATGAAAAAAAGATGGTGATTGAAATTAATTATTCTACATAGGTAAATGTATTTCGAATATAGATGTCATGTATATTCAAGTTGGTATTGTATTTCAGCTCAAGAACAACAATACAATATTAGACCAAGCCCAGCAGCCATACAACTATCTGATAGACAGTGTGCGACAAAGGGATGCTCAGATTAACAAGCAGAAAGAACACATTGCTAACTTGGAGGCAGATGTACAGTAGGTTCATTTGCATGACAAACCATTTGTCAAATGATCTGGGGATACTTTTGTACCAAATATTTATTTCAATTTTTTCATTACCTGCCTCAATCCTCAACAATTATTGTACAAAATTGATGATATTTAAAAATAAAATATTTAAGACAGTAAACAATGTCTTGTTCCAGACAACTAGAAAAGGAGAGGGACGATCTAGTCAGAACCAAGAACAACATGTCTCTGGATTTGGAACGCCTACTCAACCAAAAAGAGGTTTGTTGGTTTCATTTTTACTGGTTTTTATCCAGCATGTCAGTTTGGTGTACTTTATCAAATGATGATTTGTGTCAGAGTTGCATTCCTTAAAACAGCTTTTAACATGCCTGGGTAAATAGAATTAGTGATGTCTCTCTTTTAAAAGAGAAAATAAAATTCAATAGTCTGAGATTTAACATTTTCACAAAAGGTCTTATAAACAAAAATGGAAATATTGTTACTATGAGAATGCAATATAACGTACAAGTTTATCTACTTGCTGTTTTATAATATAATATTAAATACTTATCAAATGTATGAACAATCTCTAAATTCGTTCTTCTATATTTCTAGGAGATGTCAGTGATGAAACAGGTGGTAATGAACTTGTCCAATCGCCAGTACGGGGAGAAAAAGACAAAGTCTCGCGATCTGGCAAGACCCAAAAGTCCGTCCACACACAAAACATTTGGATCCTTTGAGCCACATGACGAACCAGAGATTGTTAAACCTGGCTTTATAACAGTTGTAAGTTTATTTTTGTACTTGATTAAAGCTGATTCTTAATTGTCAAATCTCAGATCTTTTAAACTTTCTTTGGGTATTTCTTGCATTTACTTTCATAAAAATTTGTCTTTATTGAAATCTTTTGTGGATTTTTGTGTGTTCTTATGAACCTTAAACTGAATAAGAAATCTGATATGGCAGAAAAATCTTAATCCTGGTAGTGGTAGCATCAGCTAAATTTAAGCTTTAAACCCAGATATGAATTCAATTTCAGACAAACGATAAATCCCATTGGTCCAAAAAACTGAAACAGAAGAACACAGAACAATCCACCAAGTTCTCCAAAGTGTATGCCACTGCCAAATCCTGACCCCTCTAATCCACCTAAGATTTACCATGTTACAAATATACCACATTAAACAGTAACTCAGAAAGTTTGAGGAGAATAATGGACTGTGATACATGTAGTGTGGAAGGAGATGGAGGTTGTTGATTTTATACACTGGGTTAATTGGATAAAAGCAGGCAGCAGACTAGATTGTATTACATCTATATGTAATTCCTGGTACAAGTACCTGGTTCTTGTATTAAGCAATTGATAAATATTAGAATTTTGAGTAGGTTTTTGCTATTGAACCTTTTACTCCAATTCAAATTTCAGTCAAATAATGAGCAGTTGATGTAGAATTAGAAAACAAAAATAAAAGCAAACAAATCATGTCACTAATGCTATTTTAGTACTTTTATCAGATACATATCTAGTACTATTTATTATATTATAGGTATTTTTTTGTAAATATATTTGAAACAATAAAATTTTAAATTCCTTTACAGTATTTTTAATCATGAACTGGTGTTATTTGTTTACATATAAAGATGATTTGTGAATTTGTCATCTTGCTTCATGTATAAATGGTCATGGTTGGAAATGTATACAACATAATTTTTCCAAATCATCTATTGGATTAATGCAGTTGAAGGTCAAAGCCAGAGTTTCAAACTGAGGCATTACAATACAAATCTTTATTATGGTTGGGAGTATCATCATTTATCAGTTTATACAAGTCCAATATGGACCAGACTGTTAAGTTCCATCTTTTAGGACCAGCACACTGTCAATAAATGTGCCTTTATATTATCTTTAGTTGACACCTGTATATTTTTGCAACAACAGATATATGTACAGGTAAGATGACGGTTGTTTTTTGGAAAAAGCTGGAACAAAGTGTGCAAAAAAAGTCACCTGGTTGGTTAAATCAAGTTAAGGTAAACAAAAACTCCATTTTGTCGTCACTTTTCCGCATTTATTTGATCTTTCATTGCACATAAACACAAACAAACACGATAAGAAATAAGTTTAATGGTGCCAAGGGAAAAAGGTTCTAAAATTGAACAGGTATAAAAAAAGATGACTAGAATATTTCCAGAGTTTCGTTTCAAACACTCATTGTATATGACGTCAATTTACACTGGCGGCTTTGATTGGTTGAGAGAGACTTACGTCACGAGACTGTCTGTGATTTAAAGTCGGCGTTAAAAATCCATAGAAATCTTTATATCCCACTTGCTGGGCTTTGTTCCTTCTTTCATCTTCAAACGCTATGTATCGAACTTCTCTCTGTATTACTGCAAACAATGAAAAAGGCAACAATAAACAAACGACTCTGTTTTCAATCTGGATTAAACGCTACGAAATGTTTTAATTTTGCTTCAACAAATATTGGAGGATTACCCCTAAATGTCAGTTAATCGGTTAATCGAAATATTTATGAAGCATTAAAGAACATTTATTCGCTTGCTGGAAGGATCTCTGAATTCAGAACACATTTTACTTGCTGATTTATTTCCTAATGCACCAAACTTCAAAGGGATAAATAAAGAGGAAACATCACGTCCTTATCTTAAATGTTCTCATCCAGTCCTTATGTAACTTAAAATAACGTTGTCATTATGTCATTTCCATGACATAAGAATTTTTCATTAAACCTCCCCTTGGCCTGTTTATTAAATGAAGTTAGCGACAATTGATTCGAACCACCTTAAAGTTCACTTGACAAGATTATGAATTATAGATTTTTTTTAATCTTCTGAATTGCTCTGACACATTCTGCCTATTAATCAACACAAAACACAAGTTGTTATCGATCTGGGTGGAAAATGTTCGATTCTAATATTGTTAATTAAAAAAACTTCTTGCCACGAAGTAAGAAATCTATAGATTCAATTCCATTACTCGGTCTTAAGTTCTTTTACCCATCGAGTTATTTTTTTTTTATAAATTATTTTTTCTTGGTGGTGAGAATTTTATCGAAAGAAAAGAAATGAATGTTATGTTGAGAACCACTGAGAATTTGGTTTGTTGGTTCAATTTTCTGCTGCAAAAGACGAAATCAAACTAATAATATTTGTATAATTAATTGCTCAAACTACACATACTTGAAACACGTTCAGAGACCTACAACGGATAAAAGAAACAATGCAACAGATAAGATTTGGGTTTTCTCAGGAAAGCAGATGCGACAAATACACACAAGAATCAAAGTTCATGCGATAAAACGAAACCTTTAATCTTTAAAACAATGGTATCTGTAAATCAAATAGAGTAACTATTGAAAACTACGATAAAACGATTGAACCTGCTAATCTACGACTTTATGTACGTAGGTATCAGTACTGTGTAGTATACTCCCCTCTATTACACGAGTTTTGCCTCATTCTTTGTTAACATCCCTTTATATGTATTTAATATAATTTATAATCTCTCTCTCTCTCTCTCTCTCTCTCTTTCTCTCTCTCTCTCTCTCTCTCTCTCTCTCTCTCAGCGCAGCACAACAACTTACATTCAGGAGACGGTAGAGTGTTATGAATCTCCGTTTTAGATTTCCGTAGGGTGCCATACAGGTTGAATTTCCTGACCTCCACTTGGACGCTGGGGGGACGGAATATCCCCGGGATGGTCAGGGTCTCCTCGGTCCGATGCCGGTGTCGTCTGCGCCGGGTCTCGAGGGTGGACCGAGTTCTGTCTAAATCCACAGTTTATTTCATTAAACTGAACAAATAAGACCAAAAACACGAAGGACTAACTGAACAAGAATTAATAATTTATTGAACTTATATAAATGAAATATGTAAATAACAGAAAATATATAGAATGTCGAACTGCGAGATTTCGATTGAAAATATGATAGGTATTTACCCAATAGAAATAAGATACAAAATTGTTACCTATGACATTCATTCCAACGTAATTATAGTTTTACCATGGTGCACATATTATGCACAAGATTTTAATTCGAGCTCATTAAAATAAATTGTTAAATCTTCTTACCTCTGAATATGCTCGGAAACTTTATGACCATTTCACCTCGTCAATCATAAATTGTTTGGTTTGGAAATTCTATCTACACAAGTTTTAAGATTAAAAACATTGTCGATTTAAAGATTAATAAAGTAACATATCACATTGCGGAAACCAAGGAAGATTACGACATGACACAAAATTAAAAAATCTGCCTTGATCCCTTATATTGCTTGTTAATGCGGACACATTAAAACGGCTTAAATGTCCGGATTTAAACTTCCAACTGTTTACCCGTCAGGAGAAGGGGATATTATATATCATAAGCACGGGAGTAAATCAAACAAAGGCGGTAATGTCTTTGGTCTTAGTGGGTTTATGGCCGTTAAAAGTGTTTCTTTGTAACTGCGCTTATAGACAATAAAAATCGCCATGTCCGAACATTGTCGTTCATTCTTTTGCAAAGCAGAGCTATTCAAGCTTTTTGTGCACGGTTTGTCTTTTGTATTAAAGCATACAGTTGTATTGGTTTGCCTCCCAGCATACCATTGATTGGGCCCCTAGCGTATAGTGAAAGAAATCCTCGTCAATATTTTCCTATAGTAACTTAAATGTACACCTAGGTCTGTGCAAATACTGATAAATCCGGCCTGGAAATTAAACTGCTAGGAATCCATATTTATATGGGAGGTCGAATCATCCTTTGTGAGAAGCGGAAACTTTAGCAAAACTGTCGCCATTTGTTAAATAAAGATTTCGCGATGCCTTGAAAAAAAGCAATTGTTCGTTTAAAGAATTGGCGAAAAAAAGACATAAATCCGCAATATTTTGCGTACATTATCAGAAATTGCAAACAAAAGTTTGAAAGATTAATATATATGTACACTTGAAATCGCTCCATCGCAATTTTGAAGATCAATGAAAATCTATTTTCTTTGGTGGCATATCTCTGCCCCTTGTGTGCAAGTTATTTTTCTATAAAATATGTCGACATGCAAGATAAATATGTTGACATGCAAGATAATTATGTCAACATGCAACATAACTATGTTGACATGCAAGAAAATTGAAATCAAATAATTATAAAAAATCTCAAATATCGCCCACATGTGACATCCAAGATGCTAGATGCTACCTATTTATGTCGACATGCAACTTATTTATGTTAACATGCAAGATAACTATATGGACATGCAACATATTTATGTCAACATGCAACTTAGTTATGTCGACATGCAACTTATTTATGTCAACATGCAACTTAGTTATGTTTACATGGGAGATAAATATGTTGACATGCAACTTAGTTATGTTTACATGCGAGATAAATATGTTGACATTCAACTTATTTATGTCAACATGCAACTTCTTTATGTCGACATGCAACTTATTTATGTCAACATGCAACTTACTTATGTTGACATGGGAGATAAATATGTTGACATGCAACTTAGTTATGTTCACATGCGAGATAAATATGTTGACATGCAACTTATAAGTTGTTTGTCAACATAACTAAGTTGCATGTCGACATAAATATGTTGGATGTCAACATATTTATCTTGCATGTTAACATAACTAAGTTGCATTTCGACATAAAGAAGTTGCATGTTAACATAAATAAGTTGCATGTCGACATAAATTTGTTGCATGTCAACATATTTATCTTGCATGTTAACATAACTAAGTTGCATGTCGACATAAATAGGTAGTTGCAGGTCGACATAAAGAAGTTGCATGTTAACATAAATAAGTTGCATGTCGACATAAATATGTTGCATGTCAACATATTTATTTTGCATGTTAACATTTATAAGTTGCATGTCCACATAAATAGGTAGCATCTAGCATCTTGGATGTCACATGTTGGCGATATTTGATATTTTTTGATATTTTTTATAATTCTAATTTGATTGCAGTTTTCTTGCATGTCAACATAGTTATGTTGCATGTTGACATAACTATCTTGCATGTCAACATATTTTTCTTGCATGTCAACATAATTAATAGAAAAATAATTTACACACAAGGGGCAGAGATATGCCACCATAATTTTCCATGTATTCAAAATCAGTCAAAACTCAAAAATTAATTTCGGTTTGCAGTAATTGAAAGCTTCAAGATCTTAAAAGGATTTTCTTTTGGAATCTAAAGTGAAGAACAATTAAAAAAACCTTATTATATATGAATTGATATGACGACCACCTCAACGTCGATAGCAAAGGGCATTAGGACGAAAGGGAATTGCAAATGACCGTGCTTTGACCTTAACCTTTGACTTGGTTTATGGTCAGTGAACACACTTTACTCAAGAATGAATTTTGGTTAAAGTGTTTACCTGGTAAGACAAAAGTAAATATGTAAGTATTTTATACAGAGATCTGCTTTGACATTGGCCTTTGGCATTTACTTCACATTTCGAAGTACACATGATGCCAGCTGATACCAGTAGGTTAGAAAATATGAAATAGGGGACTTCACTCTGCTATGACCTTGACCTACGAGCACACACATGGTTCAAGGTCACTGCACACCTATCATCCAAGAAGAGTATAAACCAAACAGGGTTGAAGATAGAGATAGCATAAGAATTTTACAGAGATCAGCTACAATATGTACATAGACCCAAGACCTAGAAACTTGGTTCAAGATCACTGTATTACCCATCAACACGGAGGAGTCTCTGTGTGAAGTATGGGCCAGAATAAGTCAAGGAGTCTGGACTAGAAATCTGCTACAACCTTGACTTTTTTCAAGGTCACTCCACACCCTTCATTCGCATGATCACTATGTACTCCATACTTTTGTCATACTCTGATTATGGTCCGATGGAAAACGAATCAATTTCAATCAACAAAAAACTTGGACTCAGGAGTGATGACCCACTATACATTAGAAGTATCATTTTGTATCCCAGAAATTAAACATTTTAGGAAAATAATAGAAGTCCATAAATTCGTAGCCAAAGTCAGATATAGAATATAAATAACTCACTCTGTTGTTACTGAAATGGCTTATAGGTTAGAGCACCAGTCCCTAGATAAGCGTATTGAACAGGTCTCTTTATGTATAGGGTTCGATATCACCAAAACTTTTAGCAATCATGTTGTTTCTCTTCATGTTTGTTTAAATATTTTAACTGACGATAGTGAGAAATTAATATGTTCTTCTGCAAAATTGTATTTTAATATCAAAAATAGGTTAAAAAAAAAAAGACAACTATATTTTACTATTAAACAAATGGGCATTTGTGCCTTTCTATTCTTTCACCTTCTTTTCATTTTTTTTCAGTGTATTCTATTAATTGACTTCTTTTCTTTTTCCTAATATCAAACATAGTTTTAAATGGATAATTCCTCATCTTTCTTCGTTAGTATTAACAAGAGGCCCATGGGCCACATTGCTCACCTGAGCAACAATAGGCATGATAAAATCAGCTTCATGGAGTCATAATACAAAATATCTGGACAATGTGGTATAATACATGTAGATCCTGTATAAAAAAAATCTGTTTCCCCCTGGATATTCTTATATTTATAATCAAGTCCCTTTTCTAACAGGATGATTTTATAGTCATATCACATTCAGCATTGCAGTTCTCAAAAAGACCCTAAACAATTGTTTATATACAGGATATAACCCTACATCAAACTCTGAACCCCTTGTGAGCCCAATAATCATCCAGGGGCCAAAGTTTAAACAATTTTAAAGAATCAGCAATATGTAAAAATGCTTGCATATAAGTAAAAGCATATATAATAACATTTCAGTTTTTGTGAATAATCAAAATGTCTTCCTTTGTACAACTGGACCCCCAATGTGGCCCCACCCTACTCCTAAAGATTTTGATATGAACAAATTTGAATCTACACTATCTGAAGTTGCTTTCACTAAAGTTACAGCTTTTCTAGGCAAAAGTTTTTTAGAAAAAGATTTCAAGATATTTCTCTAAATATTCCTATGTAAAAATTTGTCCCCCCCCCCCTCGTTGTGACCCCATCCTACCCCTGGGGATCATGATTTGAATAAACTTGAATTTTCACTACCTGACAATGCTTCCACACAAGTTTCAACTGTCCTGGCCAAATGGTTCTTGAGAAGAAGATTTTTAAAGATTTACTCTATATATTCCAATGTTAAAATTCGACCCCCCCCATTGTGGCCTCACCCTATCCCCGAGGGTGATGATTTTCACAACTCTGAATGTACACTAGCTGAGGATGCTTCCACATAAGTTTCGGCTTTCCTGGCCTTATGGTTCTTGGGAAGATTTTTGAAAATTTCTCAAAATTTTTCAATAATTCCTAATTATCTCCCCTTGTAAAAGGGTGTGGTCCTTAATTTTCACAACTTTGAATACCCTTAGCCTAAGGATGCTTTGTGCCAAGTTTGGTTGAAATTGGCCCAGTGGTTCTTGAGAAGATGTTGAAAATGTGAAAAGTTTACAGATGGACAGACAGACAGACGGACGACAGACAAAATGTGATCAGAATAGCTCAATTGAGCTTTCAGCTCAGGTGAGCTAAAAACCTAAAACGCATATTTTTATGCATAACACACCTATTTTGCAGATTTTTGACAGATCAGTAGACCAGTTACAGCAAACCAACTTTGAGACAACAGGGTGTTAACTAGTGCATGCCTAGGGATTTTTGGGATTAGGCCTATATAGGAGATACATGAAGAAAACTGGTTCTTGGTGAAAATATTTTGGATTACAGGATTGTAGTGAACCTCGCGAAATATCCTCGTGAATATAAGAGATAGTAAGGAAATATGAATTATTTTCTCACTAATTTAACAATTCAGAAATTGGAAAATGTTTAAAATTAAAATGCATGTTGACCCTTTAGACAGATCAAATGATGGATTTGCCCCGTAATGCATTTTAAAATAATTAATATCTTGAAAACCAAACTAATTTCTATCAAAACTATGTACCTAAGGTTAAGACAGAATAGTACATTGCTGGAATCAAAATTACGTAACACATGCATACTCTACATTCTATATAACTTAAAATCTTTATGAAGTAACATTTTTCATAAAAATGTTTGGATAATGGAAGTGGTAGAGGTTTTTTCATAATGTATAGTTGTTCTACTCCAATTTGTGACGAATTTATCGCACCTGTGACATTATGGCACCTTTGGATCAACCCTCTTACCTCAAGCCCTAGAAGCATAAATACAGTGCAAACACATTCCTTATTTTAGATTAGCACAATGACCCACAGGTCTCTAGTCTCACAAGACAGTAAAATAAACAATCATACACAAAAACAATTTATTGAAAATATAAGAAGCCGATGTTGTTCATACGATAATGAAAACAGTATAAAGCTGTCAGTGCTGCATCCACAGTGTTCTAAGAGTTGGACTATGTGGAATGTTGACAGAAGCCATCAAATTGAAATCTTAACAAAAAAATTCCTTGTATCACCTGAACACGTTCAAACCAAAGAAATGAGACAATTTCGTCATACCCTGACAAAACAAAAGCAAACAATCATAAAATTCTATCCACTGATTAAAATTTTAAAAACCAAACAGCAATCTGCTTATCTCTAAAGAATGAAATGGTAATAGCCAATAAACAATCTTCTATTTGTAATAAATGGCAATACATATACATGTAATCACTGTCAGGCTTTAATGTAATCCTGCACAATGGTTTTGATTTTTCAACAACAATGAGACATTCTATATCATAAAAAGAAAAAAAAAAGAACCTACGAAGCAGTTCCATAAATATTCCTTACAATGATAGCACAGTTTCAAGCACATAATTCATTTCAAAGTTCGATCATTATTGCAAGTTAATCAGACAAATATAACATAAAGATATGTCAATTAAATAACCTATGTCAAAAATGATACAACTTTGACATTTGTTAACATTATTAGGTAGTGAATGCCCTCATGAAATCATATTGCTACAAACTGTATCAGATCTCTCTTATAACATGCTCTGTAACAGAAATACTTCATCAATATATCTTACATATCCAAGGAAGGAAAAAAAAAATCCAAAACAGCATTAAAATCAAGTACAGGTATATAATTTTGGAGATCATATTTTTAACAGCATGAAAAGTGACATGAATAAAAACAATTATAAATAAACTGTCTTATTCCCAACAGCTACACTGTTGAGATTCATGCAAGAAAACATCTACAACAACCCTATTGATCGATTCATTTACATAATATAAAAAGTAAAATTACACATGAAGTTGGTAATGTAAGCAAAATTATGAAGTATGTGGAATAAAATGGATTACATGTACATGTATATAACACAATAACATATACATGTAATTAATTTAAAAAATGAAAAAGACATGATAAGTACTCATAAAATATCAATAAATGAATTGTATTATCTAGTCAACATTCTAAAATTTATAGTCTTTAACTCTTATCCTAGTTCACTATTGCTCGCTCTGCAATAAAACAAAATTTAGAAAGCTTAAACACCAATATATCTCATTCTCAGGTCATTAAAAGATCTTCCTAAAACTAAAAGGGGCGTTGTACATAAACATTTTTAAAAATTAAAACAATGATTAAGGTTCATCCTTAAATAAAGAAAAAAATTAGTTCACTTAAACGTTTATCAGTGACCATTCTAATACATGTACTTCCCTCAAATAACACAAGTCAGGTATTAAATGAGAACTAGCTAGTATCACATGTTGCTGATGGACTGGCCACTCTTGGACACAGAATAGGTGGTATCACATTCATGATTTATTGAAATCCAACTAGGCATACAGCTATTCTCCAATGGCCAATCAAACCCTAGTTCTAGTGAATCAACAATACGCATCATGGATCTTGGCTGCCTCCTGTATGATAGCTCCCTCGTTCCCAAACAGCTTAACGTTTGGAAGCACTTCTTTCCAGGTCGTTCCGTTTTCCTATGAGAAGTAGAAGAAAAAAAAAACCATTTTGTGACATTTATCTACACTTTTGTTCAACCTTTAACCAAAAAATGTGTTTTCTGTTTTCATAATGGCTACATGAATCCATATTAAACAAAGTTGAATAATGGAGGCGATACTATTCTACATGTATGCGTAGCTTTAGTAATGGCTGGATACAAAATCTACCGTATTAACTTTGTCCATGAAAGTAAACAGGGCAAGAATTTTGCACTTTTTGCAACAATGCATTTCTCTGTGAAAGGCCCATGGTAACGGTGTAGAAAATACATTGTTGTTTCGATATTGAAAAAAGCATATACAAACAATATTTGGTTCTTATTTCTCTTATCTGTACTCAATGTTAGCAACTGAAGTATTGTTAACTGCACAATTGCAATTGTTATAGTATATGCCAACGAAAAATAGTTGTTTTTTTCAAAGATAAATTTATTAAATTAATCGAAAATATATGCAAACTTCTGTGGTTTTGATTGGAACATGATGATGGCTTATCTCTGTTGTAATCCTTAATTAGATGTCAGAGGCTGTTCTAGATGAAAATACATTTTAAATTTACGTTAAAAATTACAATTGGCAATGCTGCTCCTTTTGGGATCTTCATATTTTTTTTTTTTACCTCTTTTGATTTAATTTTTGATTTGATTTGTTGTAAAGTATTACCTCTGACATCCTCAACTCAAAGTTATCTCCAATGTCATAATGAAAGTTCCAAACTTCTGCCTCCATCCAGGCACTGTCTGTATTACGGGGATCGTCGAGGTATCCCTTGTACAGCAAGGAGGCAGAAAAGCCCTGAGAATCTGGCTCTGTCCGCACACTGGTTCTTGAACTGGTGTGGGAACCAGGAACACCAGGGTAACTGGTCACTATATGGGAAAATGATTGCTCTGGACTTGCCAAGGAAAGGGAGGTTTTTCCTACATTTTGTGTAGCAAACTGGGCAAAGAACTGAAATAATCAAGCAATGTATGGATAAAACATACTGGGTATATTATTCTCCTTTCTTCCAGTTATTAACTGGACAGCTAGGATAAAGTAATAGACTAAGAAACATTTGAACTTTTGACAAGAAAGTTGTCATATACAGAATGTTCTATCATTAAAATGACATGTTCTACGGATCCAGTATAATGATAGGCCTATAGCCGTAGTGTAGCAAAAATTATACATACCAGTGCCCTAAATATTTTTACAAAGAATTTTGTAACCACTTGGCACCTTTGAGCATTTGCATATACACATTTACAATCTGTTTAACCTTGGTTATGGATAACGGTTGGACTTGGTGGGATTTATACACATATACAAATTTATTTCCTCTTCTGATTTTTGTCATCAAATTTTCAAGTTACAGTTTATCATTACACAATTGTGTTAACATAATGGTGATTCGCAGAATTTCAGTACCAGAAGTTGAGCAGCCAATTATTTTGTTAATAAACTTCCTTGATTCTCCTTTTTTTATTTTGTACATGTACTTGACAAAAACAAAAAAAAAATATTTTTCACTTTTAATTATTGTTTGGATTGAGATCCTCCTGAAATTATGTAAAACTACCAAAATAATGAATATAAAATTATGACAAGCGTTAGGTTTAAATTTAAAACTCTTTTTTGAATAATGATTGGGTACTTGATGGGAAAGTTAAACATAAACATGTACCAGTACACATTCATTAAGGAAATAACTATTGTCAAGTTTTTTGTTCATGATGCTCTTACACCCACAGCATGCTATGTAACATTATACATTACTTTTTTTTTTATATCCAAAAATAAAGATTTTTGCTATCTCACTAGTTGACTGAAATTAACCAAAATTTATATGGCTCAGCAAGTGTAAAGCTGAACCAGGGTTTCTGATGTCAGGTGTTTTTTTACCTGGATCATATCTCCTTGGTCCAGGGTTATTATGGGTTCAGGTTCAGTCTCATCAAAGACATCTCTCAGGAACGATTCACGCACAACACTGTATGGAGATGTTAAACCATGTAAAACTCCCTAAAATAAGAATTGTACTGCTTATTACTTTTAACAACAATTAAATCCCCCATTTAACAACAACGAATTCCTCCATTTAACTACAACAAAATCCTCCGTTCCTCTCAATAAGCAGGAGCACCACTGTAGCACTCACCCCTGGTAGTTCATACACCGTCTCCAGGTTGTTGCCCTCTCTCTGGGTGGCGATGAACTCCAGGACTCGCTTACCCTCCACATACAGGTAGTCGCTTGGCTGGTTCTCCTGGTTGTACTTCCGCCTCCATCTTGTACACACAGCTTTAATCAAATGGTTTGGTCCCCAGCGCCATAACGTTCCTTTGCCTCGTATCCCAGTACGCCCCATAGGATTTCTAAGACAAGGACAAAAATGAAAGTATTAATATACAGTCTAATGTGCACAAAGTTCTTCTCTTTTACTAATTTTTTCTTTGGAGACCAATAAATTGATATTTTGTTCAATGGTCAAGAAATCCAAAATATCTAAAATATTGCAAAAGTGATGCAAGTCTTCTCCCAATTTAGGGCATGTTGTTGAAAAATGCAATTCAAAAAAAGAGAGGTCTGCAGTATTCACACTTCTTAAGAACTGCGAACGCTAATGCCCATTTCCCGCCTACATTTTACATCCAAATATTTCGGAATTTCTGTCAGATATTCAAAAACAAAGTTAATTTATATCAAAATAAAATTTGTAGTCAAATTATTAATTTTTAAACAAAAGTTTAAAAGGGGGTCTAAAAAAAATTTCATTGAAATCGGTCTCTATGAGTGAGTATATTATTATTTAGCGGCCAATATGTGCATAAAAACTTAATAATCACATGTTTACATTGGATATTAAAGTACATTTTCATTTTAATTCATATTTGTTAATTATTTTTAAAACGTTATAAAGCAAAATAATTTTTTGGGGAATGTATTTTGGTCTGTAGACAAATGTTCCCCCCGTGAAACAACAGACCATTTGGTATAAATATGCAGAATAACAATATATAAAACTCCTCAAAAGGAATTTTTGTTTCATGGGGGGGGGGGGAAAGATGTTTAAAAAAATTTTTTCGTTTTCCGTTAGTTTCCATTATGAAATGAGCTATTTTAACCCAAAATACAAAGTTATCTCTCTTTGTTTGACCAAATCATTTATATTTAATGAAAATATACATAAATGTTTACATTGTTATAAAAAAATAAATTTAATTAGACAATTATCAAAAAATGACTTTTAGTTAGGCGGCTAGACAATGCTATCGTTCGCAGTCCTTTCTGGTATCATTAGACTTAAAACAATATTGTACATGTAACTAAATTTTGAATAACAATATCTGAATATGGTTAAAAATTGAAAAAGACAATATACTTAAGGCACACTAATGCATCCTATCTTTTATTGTGCTTAACAACATTTTGTGTCTTAAAAATGAGATGGATTTTTACAGTGGCAGTCCGTTGGGGTCCAGTCGGTAACGGCACGGCTGGTCGTCCCTTGAAATCCAGGAGCGGCGGTCAATGACCTGCGTGCTCCCTTTGTGCTGGTGGAGTACAGTCAGGATCGAGTTCCACTTCATGTGGGGAATGGGCGGCAAGGGAGGCAACCCTATCAACTCCTCCTCCATCATGGCGGATCTCTCCTCCTTCAGCTTCTTTAACCTTTGTGGTAGAAATAATCATGATATTAACATCACAGCACAACAATGGGTTGTGTTTTATAATCAAATTTAGTAGTTTGCAGATACAGGATGTTAGTAACTTTAACTCAGATTTTCAGTAAAAAAACTGTGAACCAATGCTCACTAGTGATACCCCCTCTCTAATGTGAATATACAAAGTAAGCAAAGTCGACATTTAACAGGAAGTTGACATCAAATTTGCTCAAAAATGAATCCCACCATATGGCATGCCTAAACAAAGAGTGTTTTAAAGTTTCAAGCACCTGCGATTAATAGTTGCTGAAAAATTTTTGACAAAAATTAAGGCTAAAAATAAACAAAGTCATCATTTAACAGGAAGTTGACATCTGTTTAGTACAGAAATGAATCCCAACCTATGGCATACCTAAACAAAGAGTGTGTTAAAATTTCAAGCATCTGAGATTAATAGTTGCTGAGAAATCTTTGACGAAAATTTGTTAAAAAATTTAGGTTAAAAATTAAGTCATCATGCTGAGAAATCTTTGACGAAAATTTGTTAAAAAATTTAGGTTAAAAATTAACAGTCATCATTTAATAGGAATTTGACATCTGATTGGTACGAAAATAAATCCCACCATATATATATATATATAGAGAGAGAGAGAGAGAGAGAGAGAGAGATAGAGAGAGAGAGCATACCCAAACAAAGCGTGTCACTGTGTTAAAATTTCAAGCATCTGCAATTAATAGTTGTTGAGAAAAATGCAACATAAATTTGTAACAGACAGACAGACACACAGACAGGCAGAGACACAAGGGTAAAACAGTATACCCCCCTCTCCTTCGGAGCAGGGGTATAGAAAAAACCATGTCAGCTTTCTCTTATGGGATGGAGGCGAGGCGTCTGGCGATTATGGAAATCATGACATCCCTGTTATTACACACATAAATGTATCTATTATTGTAAATATAACAACATACTCTATAATATCCACATCAACATAATTCTTTTCCTCGTCAGGGAACTTTTCAGTGGGCAATGTGTAAATCTTTGGATCATACACTTCATACAAAGTCTGAAAAAAAGACCGTTGTCAAAGCTGTACTACATATACATGTATGTGCTAAAAATAACACACACAAATAAAGATTATCATTTTACTATCTATTTCACAGCCAATTTTATGATCAAGTCAAACTCCATTTTAGTAGATTGGGATAGACAAGCCACTGTCATCTCACACTGCTTTCAGTATTTCAAAAATCGTTCATCAAATGCATGAAAAGAAATCTGGATTGAAACCTTATACTATTTTAAAAACTATATACATGTACATACAAAAATTGAACATAAAGTATAGAGTTTCTGACCTCCCACGGGACATATTTGTCAAAGACGGGAAACCTGGCGATGGAGGTACCGGGGTAGGGGGACTGTCGGGCCGCTACATGGATGATCTGCCCCTTCCTGTTGGCCATACCATGAACATCTAAACAAATCAATGTGACAATTCCTGTACTACTTGAGAAATACTATGACCTTCTACAGCCATTCTACTGATCAACATTGTACATTATGTAAAACATTGTTTTGTTAACTTTGGCCATACCATCTAAACAGAGCAATGTGACAACTCCTGTACTATTCAAAAATATACAATCACTTCTTGTCTAAGACACCTTTATTCTACTGATCAACAGTGAATGGAACACATTGTTCCGTTTTTAGAACAATTCCTAACCTTGTTGTTCTAGCTTGTGGTAGATGTGTTCTAAGTACATTCTGCTGGTGCCATGAGTCCTCTCCAGCTCCACAATACGGTCACTCATTCTCTTCAGGTTTTTCTTCTGTAATCTCATATCTTCCTGAAGATTGGTGATTCTGTAAAAATTGGCCAAATTAAAGTGGTATAATAGAGCAAAGCCCATACAGGGTTCGTCACTAACGGTAGCCCGCTAGCCTGGGACAACTGAAACTTGAGGTCACGCTAGTAAACAAGTCATAAAGCTTGAAATTTTATATGCTAGATAAGAAATGAATTTGCAGATTAATTAATTTAATATTGGTGCAAAGAAACTAGCAGCAACCTCTTTATCTGACAAAATTCAAGACGTAATATGATAAAATATCATTTACAATGCACAGTTGCACATGAAGCTGATTGATTTAAAAACTTGGCATGTTTTAGAAAAAATAATGAGATAATAAACTTCCATATGGTGCCTACATTTCATTATGTAATGCTGCTAATCTCTCCTTTTTCTCCTCCAATTCTTGAGTCCTCAAGTACTCTATGGAGCATTTCTTCCAGTAGTTGTAATCTTCTGACCGCCGGTTCTTCTTCACTCTGTGGCTCATCTCTTCATCAGGCTGCCAAAAATTTTTTAAAAAGTCAAATTCATCACTCTAATACCCAATCACACTTCTTTAAATGCTGTTTCCTTGCTAAATTGTTTCAAAAACTAAAGCAAAAATATTCACTAAAGACTTGTTTGAATCCTAACTCTAACCCTCCAGACTTTTGTGTCATTTGTATTTGTCTACTGATTTATAAGTTGGTGTCATCTTTGACTGTCTTTACAAGTACTGGTTACTTAGCACAGAAAGGGGAGATAAACAATTTTACCATGAACAAGGTTAAACAAATTAAAATGGAAATATTGATTTGAGAGTTCTCTGAGGAATCTTATGACCCTATATTTTATCTGTCTCTTTTTCCTCACATTTCCCATACAAAAATTCCCATGTATAAAATAAATATGCTCACTTACTAGTTTTTTTTATATGTCAGCATAGGAAAGCACAATAGCAATAGCAACTATAGCAAAACTATCAAAAGTGAAACAAGGGGAAAAGACATGCCTCTACAATACAAGTATCACAACATCAATGAATGTCAAATCTTGTTATTTTATAGTAAGAATCTTTAACAACAAGATGTGTTTGCAACACTCTATGTCCCAGATGGTGACAAAGTCTTATGGATGCAAAATTCATCCTTGGCCTCTTATCAGTGACCTTGACCCTTACTTACAATGACCAAGCTAAACCTTGTGGCATTGAGGCAGACAAACAAATATGTTTTCCGATATTTTTTTTTTATACTTGGGACATAAAGTAAACATCATCCATTCCAAAATAAAAGCACTAAATACATGTATAACACAAAAACTTGAATGGATACGCAGTTATTTTACTCCAAACAAGAAAATAGCATTCGAGAGGTGATATCTAACTCACAGTGACATAGTCTACAAAACAAGATATAAGAAATGTTGGTGTTCAACAGTGAGTGTGTTTTCCAGCTAGAACAATCAAACAATGTCAACATTTACAAATCTAGACCCAGAATACATCAACTTTTTGTCCATTCGTCCACTTACTGAAGTGCTTGCAGGTGAACACTAGACAGAAAAACAAATTGTGGATTAAAAAGATTAATTTTGACCTTATATAGATCTAGATGAATGTAATTTTGTTCATGAAGTAATATACTTTATCTGTATTATATTGTAATCTGAATGTATACCATAATAATATCTATAAACAAAATTAAGACGATGTTTTAAAATCCTTTCTTTTGTATAACCGGTACACATGTACCTGTTTAATGTTTTAAATTATTCAAATTTGACCCTTTTCAACAGAATGTGACTTCCAAACATATATAATCAATTGACTCAATTCATCAAAGAAAGAATTTTTACCCTATTGGAACAAAATCAGAAAATTGACCAAGTGAAACAATTTAAACAAAACTAAAAAAAGAATCAGACAATAACCTAATCTATGATACTGGTGATACTTAAGAAACTTTACATCTGTTGTTGATGTGATCAGTATCTCTAAGTATTACCATAACTGTTGTCAAACTTTGTCCAAATGCAGACCATTCATTCTCTCAAGCAGCACTCTTTCACATGAAATGCTGATTAGATCTAGGAATTAGGTAGAATTAATACAGAATTTGAATTTGTTCTCTAACTGTGATGATTGCTGAACCTGACATATTGCAACCCCATCCCATAAAAAAATCATCAGCCAAAAGATTACACCATTAAATCACAAAGGCATATTTTATTAAATGAATAGCCCACTCATGAAGCAAAGATTGACAACAAGACTAAAGCTATAGATGCAGCTATACATTGACAGAGGTAAGACTACAAACCTTAGCTTTCTGCCTGCAACAGCAGAAAGTGCAACAGTTTCTCTTGCATCCTTTCATCTTGTTGTAAATCTTCTTAAAAAGAATACAGGCGTAGCTGATGATGATGAAGGGCGGGGGCAGATTCAGCCTCTCCTCGAAGTCGATGATGAGTGCGTACCTCTGGAACTTCCAGATCTCGCTGGCTTCATTGTCCACCTTGGTGATGGTCAGTCTGGGGAAAGAGGCAGGGAAGACTAGAAACAATGGCAATAACACATGTACTCTGGACTTATTAGAATTTGTAGCTGCTGAATTTTTTGGGTTTTTTTTTTGGTCCTTCTCACCCAAAAATTTACATACTTAAAGAATTATGAAACACAGTATTTATTCATAAATTGTAAAGTGAATCCACAAATTAATGTCCCCATGAATTTGTGAAAAATTAACAATTCACAAAAATTGTCCCTAACAAATTTTAATGATTTTAAATATCTCAGAGACAATGGCCATTCCATATACTGAGGTAAAAGCACATTCTTTAATAAATTAATCAAATAATTTTATTAAACATCTAATCCTCCTACTAAAAGATTCTTCAATGCTGAAACGTTATTATACATTCTGAGGTAAATACATGTACAACTGAATGTTTACATGGTTTATTATTCACTGAACTCTGGTTACATGGAAATATAAATTAGTACATGCAGTGACAGATGCTAGTAAAACAACAAGGATTAAGACACATGCTTGGAACTCCTCTGATTTTTGTATCCTTTATTCTGGGGTAGTGTTGATAGCTAGTACCAGGTTGTTAATTAATAAGATTAATCAACAAATGCTACTGAGTGAAAATAATTGGGGTATCAAGGTGAAGCTGCAAGGTGGTTCCAACACCTGGTCACCTTTACCTTTTGTTCAAACACACACACACAAACTTCTGATGCAGGAAGACTAACACTCTGGAAATGTATGTGTAGGTGCACAGTGAAAATCTAAAGGTTCGGTAACCAAGGACTTCTACAACAAACTAAGGACAGTCAATGCAACAGAAAGTTGAGGTTTTTGTCAAAAATGCAACAGAAAGTTGAGGATTTTTTGTCAAAAATGCAA
>WFKH01011581.1:59085794-59126308 GCA_016163765.1 Magallana hongkongensis | reverse complement strand
TGTCAAAAATGCAACAGAAAGTTGAGGATTTTTTGTCAAAAATGCAAAAGAAAGTAGAGGATTTTTTTTTTCTGGATCCTTTAGAAGACTGACCCCAAAAATGGAAAACTTCAGGAGCACAGTTCTTTGTACTATAAAACAGTACATGCAGTGAAAATATACCATACCATTGACACACACAGTGCATATCTTCATGTAGTGAAATGTGAACAGGTCTTGGGCAGGATTATGTTACCATTTAATACACAACTAAGGTTCATGGGCCAGTCACACCCTCATTTACACATGGATATTTAGAAATCTCCTTTTGCTTAAACAGGTTCCAGCAATCGTTATGCAATGACTCTTTTAAATATATATTTAACTCCAAAAGTCATTACTTTCTACATGTTATCACTATCATTAGAAACTGATTTTCAGAGCTGATGCTGTTACATGTAGAAATGACAATGGATCAACATTTTTAAACCATTTTGTCTGACTTTCTATTGAGTGATTTCTCAATTAATCAAGAAGATATATAAGTAATGATGATTCCTAGCATACATGTACATGTACTTACGCAAACATGGCAAACAGCAGTGTGACGAGGACCAGTTTACAGATAAGCAGATACTGTATGGTGATGAGGTAACCGAACAGACTGGAGTATGGACACTTCTGGATGGGCAGGATGACCGATTCTACAAACACACAGGGGACATAACAACTTGGGAACACAACAAATCTTCCCTAACCAACCCTTTGATGAGAATTACATGTACAATGATCTTTATTTACTAATACATAGATCAGAAATATTGGTACCTGGATTAGCATAGTGTGATCCTCTAAAGTTGACATCTGAAAAACATCACATTTTTAATATATTCTCAACAACAATTGTAGCCTAAATAAAAATAACACAAACAAAAATTAAAACAGTTAATTTTTCAAATTTAAATATCATAAAAATGTTAAACCCCAAATAATTTTTGTTAAAAACTCCTCTCTACAGATATGCAGAAATGTTGATTCCAGTATACAATAAACATAGGTAATCACAGATTACAAAGCTCACCGAGACGAGACATCACCTTTATGAGGCATCACCATTATGAGACCACCTTTATCATATGATATGAAAATCATAGTTAATGATCTTGGATATTCATGGAAACTGTTTTGACACAATATCGTATATCATATGTTAAAAAAATTGTATGAAAATCATATGCTCATTTCATACGGTATTATAAGATACAGTGTTTATCAATACAATAATATATAATACGATATTGCATCCTATGATACTTACAATATAGTATCATATAATACAATATAATACTGTAATAAATAATTATGCAATATAATATTGTAACATATAATATGACATTGTATCTTGCTATACATTATTGCATATGATCACATAATACAATATCATTATGCAATATATGATACAATATAGTATTACATGTTACAATATCATATCACATAAAACATCACAATATTGTAACATATGATATTATAGTGTATAATATAGTATGATATTGTATGATATTGTATCATATTTGATACATAATATGATATTGTATCATATGATTTGATACAACATTGCATCATATCATATGATAAAATATCATGTGATATAGTAATATATTATATAATACAATATCATATTATACAATATCGTATCATATAATACAATATTATATATTACAATATCATATAATACAATTCATGTGATATAATATATTATATAAACAAAATATCATATTATACAATATCATATTATACGATATTATACGATATCGTATCATATGATACAATATTACATATTGCAATATCATATGAAACAATATCATGTGATAAAATATTAAATATATAATACAATATCATATTATACAATATTGTATCATAATACACATCACTATACATAACAATTACATGACACAATATCATATCATAATGTACAAAAAAATTGATACAATATCATATAGTATCATATAAACAATATGATATAATATTGTATCATATGAAACAATAGTGTATCATATCATATACATGTAATACTATATCATAGGAATCATGTTATATCATTTAACAACAAACACATCTATCAAGCAGGTTTAAGTGAGGTAGGAGATTTTTTTAGCATCCTTGATAATGGAGTTCAGGCTCTGCATCTGAAGCTACTTCTGCGATTCATTTATATTATAGTTAAATCAACTGTGCAAGTTTGAAATAGTACTAATATCTATAAAACATTTGACCTGTTCAAAAAAACTAAACCTCATCCAGCATCCGAAACCTATAGCTCAGATTCAGCATTCAAGCCTGTCAGGTGCATCAGTATCATAAGATACATCATCCATGCAAGTTTGGTGAAGTTAGGACTAATAATAACTAAGATAAAATCATCAGAGGGCACCTGCTCCAAAAACTTTAACCAGCTCTAAAAACCTTAACCTCCTCCAGCATCCGAAACCTATGGCTCAGATTCAGCATCAATGCCTGTCAGGTACATCAGTATCATAAGACGCACCATCCATGCAAGTTTGGTGAAGTTAGGACCAGTAATAACTAAGATATATTTTTTGGCATCCTTGATAATGGAGATCAGGCTCTGCATCTGAAGCTACCTCTGCAATTCATTTATATTAAAGTTAAATCAACTATGCAAGTTTGAAATAGTACTATTATCTGTTAAACATGTGACCTGTTCCAAAAAACTAAACCTCATTCAGCATCCGAAACCAATGGCTCAGATTCAGCATCAGGTGCATCAGTATCATAAGATGCACCATCCATGCAAGTTTGGTGAAGTTAGGACCAGTAATAACTAAGATATAATCATCAGAGGGCACCTGCTGCAAAAACTTTAACCAGCTCTAAAAACCTTAACCTCCTTCAGCATCCGAAACCTATGGCTCAGATTCAGCATTCATGCCTGTCATGTGCATCAGTATCATAAGACGCACCATCCATGCAAGTTTGGTGAAGTTAGGACTAGTAATAACTAAGATATAATCATCAGAGGGCACCTGCTCCAAAAACCTTAACCTCCTCCAGCATCCGAAACCTATGGCTCAGATTCAGCATTCATGCCTGTCAGGTGCATCAGTATCATAAGATGCACCATCCATGCAAGTTTGGTGAAGTTAGGACTAGTAATAACTAAGATATAATCATCAAAGGGCACCTGCTCCAAAAACTTTAACCAGCTCTAAAAACCTTAACCTCCTCCAGCATCCGAAACCTATGGCTCAGATTCAGCATTAAAGCCTGTCATGTGCATCAGTATCATAAGACGCACCATCCATGCAAGTTTGGTGAAGTTAGGACCAGTAAAAACTAAGATATAATCATCAAAGGGCACCTGCTCCAAAAACTTTAACCAGCTCTAAAAACCTTAACCTCCTCCAGCATCCGAAACCTATGGCTCAGATTCAGCATCAATGCCTGTCAGGTACATCAGTATCATAAGACGCACCATCCATGCAAGTTTGGTGAACTTAGGACCAGTAATAACTTAGAAATTGCTATCAAAGGGCACCTGCACCAAAAACTTTAACCTGCTCCAAAAACCTTAACCTCCTCCAGCATCTGAAACTCATGACCCAGATTCAGCATCCAAGTCTTTCAAGTCCATAAGTAGGTCCAGATGCATCATCCATGCAAGTTTGGTGAAGATAGGACTAGTAATTACTTAGATACAGGACCTGCAACAAAAACTTTAACCAGGTCCGGACGCCGACGCCGACGCCGACGCCGGGGGTATAGCATAAGCTCCCCCCGACTTCGTCTCGGTGAGCTAAAAAATTACCTGCTGTACAAAAACCTATTGACACGTTGTTGTAGTGGCCTGAACAGCTTGTGTCTCCTGTAAAATAAAAACAATTCAAACATAGATAATTGAGTTAACAAAATCCTAATTAGAAACAAGTCTAAATTGAATAAGGATGAAAGATAAATTTGCTTTTACCATCAAGATCTGCAATCTGGGTGAGAAACATAGCAAAGAGTGGGCGAGTCAGGACCCTTTTAACAAGATCTATCCCCAGAGGGTAGTTAGGGTACAGTATGGCCTGGATAGTCACTCCTCCAGATATCATGAACACCAGAAACATCCGAATGAAATCCACAAAATCGTACTTAATCTGAAGAGAAACCACTAAAATCATCAGTGTTTCTATTGCCTTTATGCAGACAAGAGATTTCATAAACGTGAAACTTATAATGCAGAAAAATTTGATCAACTATAGATTAATTCTGTTGATAATAAGAATATGTCTTGAGCTCTAAACCTAGTGTTAATTTTATGAAATGATGTATTTTGGGCTTTAACCACTGCTTGCAAATACAGTCGCACCTGTTTAAAGCGGCCACTTGTGGGACAAGGACAAACTGGCCGCTTAAGACAGGTGGCCTCTTATTCCAGGTTTCAAATTAATGAAGAAAACAACACCGAGTATATTCATTTTGGCTCTATTGCACAGATTTATTAATAGCATCTGTAATGGCGGCGTACACGAAGATGGTGAGTGCACAGCTAGGATTGCTGAATAAACAGTTTATATTAATTTTAAATGGCCGTTTTAATTTAATTTATCTATCAAGGGATTAAGAACAAAACATTTTCTGCTAAATACGCACAAACAATAATTTTCAATTGATTAAATGCGGTAAACAATCATAAGTAGCGTTTCCGTACAAAGGCTATGTACTGAACTACGATAGCCAATGTTTAACCTCTTAAAATAGTGTCAAAATTCCATTGGGGTGTATAATAAGCACCCCTTTAATTCTCTCAAAGAATTTTTTCTAGAAGAAAGGTGCGTATTATCGGCAAATTGCTGTAGATGTTAAGCTGTTAAGCGCAAGACTGGCCATTTAATAACTTTGTAATGAAGTATATAAGTATTTGTAGATAAATAAACAACACAAAACAGGTGTTATAATCAATTATCTCATTAAATCTCATCAGACTTCAAATTACACACTCAATTATTTGTCATTAACTCATTATCAGCTGTCAAAGTTTGGCTTCTTTCGATATGGGGTCACATGTCAGAGTCAGAAGTCATGTGACAAAACAGACAAAATGGCCGTTGAGAACAGGCATGTTGAAACCACGGGACCTAAAAACACTGGCCGCTGGCCGCGTTAGACAGGTGGCCGCTTAAATCAGTTAAAATATAGTGAAAAACTAAACGGGCGGGATTGAAACTGGCCGCTTATGACGAGTGGCCGCTGATTAAAGGTGGCCGTAACAGCAGGTGCGACTGTACATTAAATGTGAAACATGCAACATAAAGCCCAATACACTTGTCATTTTCCTGTTTAGTATGTAACATACCATTCTATTCATCCTGACCAGCATAGGCCCCAGGGTTGGAGAGATTGGGAGATAGATGCCCAGCAGTCGGTAGAAGAAGAAGATGAGGGCTATACTGAGCACGACCTTACTGGTGATGATGTCGGCCGAGTTAAACCAGTGTGGGATAATCCTCAAAACCAGGTACATGATCAGGAATGTCATCACAAGGAGTATCTCACAGCAAGGGCCAAGGAGATTAACTGCTTTGTGTTGCTAAAATGAATATTATATGAATGATAGCTCTTGCATTAAAAAATTAATGTACAACATTTATCACTGAAAAGAAATGCCAAAGAACTGCATTGCTTTGTTTTAATGACTATAAATGCTAAGGTTTTCTTTTAATCTTACCCACAAGGTTTTGTACACTGACATACTAACACATAAACACACCTAGCAATGCTATTATCCCCTCTGTAACCAGTTGCAGATTAGTTCTTTCCTTTGCATTTTTTCTAATTTTCTTGCATTATTCTTCGTATTTTACACATTTATATTACATGAACTTTTACTCTTAGATCAACCAAATGAAATGAAAAGATAGAACCGTTTTAACAAAAGCTTGGACTTTAGACAGTACGTGAAAAACTCCAATTGATGAAGGCAGGGTCTACTCATGGTTAACTGTCCAGTCATTGGCTAATAGATATGAATACATTGAACAAAATGACACTAGTCTGACTTCATCCAGGGATGTACATGTATATTTCAGTTGAAACAGCATCAATTTCACACAACAGACCAGATCTTGGCAAAAAACTTTCCGATTTTGAAAGTCTATGAATATTAATGAGCTTCTCTTAGTGAATTAGAAGAAAGAAGGTCAATATTTGAGAGCATGTTTTGATGAGCAAACTAGATAGTAACATCCCACCGAAAGTCCATGCTCTTGTTAAAAAGGTTCTAAGACACTTGAAGGCTTCAGACTTACGATGTGCTTTGTGTATGTCCGTTGAACTAGGTCAATCAGGATAATGGAGGTCCATAGCCACAGAGTCAGGTCAAGGTAGAAGTTTCCACAGGTGGGCCACAACACAGCCAGACAAAACAGACCAAGGAAGCAGAAGTACATGGTCTAAAATCAACAAAGACTTAATTAAGCATCAAGAATTCTAGTATCCTTTAGTTAAAAAAAACCTCAAATACAACATCTCTGTGTTCTGTTTGGGTTCAACTGTACCTGAGTCACCCAGAAAGTTGTGATAGGAGCACTCCAAAGTAAGTATATTTTCTTCCACAAAGGTATCTCTTTCTCTATTTGCTTCTGAAAAGCACTTTGCAATCTCCTTCTGACTGTTAGCTTCTTCCTTTTCTTAAACTAAGACACAAAATATATTCATTTATCAATAACTGACAAATTTATATACGGTAGATGTACCTGTATACATAAATAAGTGTGGTGTAAAATCAAAGTTTTCAAACAGAAATTCCTTCAGATTTAAAGATGAGTATTTTTAAATACTTAAATAAATCAGATTTCAAATGTAAATACTGGGAAAACTTTTTTAAAAAGTAGCTGTCATCTTCGCTAGCAAAGGGTTTCTGATCCGCACCGCTCCTCACGAACCCTTGGCACATCATGCTATTAAAAGTCAGGATTTTTTTCCTGGATTTTGATTGGGATTTACTGAAACCATTTGACCAATCAAAAAATGCAAAACTGATTTAATCGACAATGTTTTCGTACTGTTTATTCACGAGTGTCTCTAACAAGAATAGCTCAAAACCCTTCTTTATCTAGTCTTTCTGTTTGCGCCTTCATAATAGCATGCAATGGTGCACATAACAAGTCCGCTTGATTGTGTATAACTAGAGGCATGCACTCATATATTAAGGATTTACTGCTCCCAGTCTTATACCCTTCGAATGAATTCGATCTATATGTAACATTTCACATTATTCCTATTTATTGAATACACTGGGAACAAGATATCTGTGAGCCAATGCTCACTAGTAATACCCCCGCTCTGATGTGAATATGCAAAATAAGCAAAGTCGACATTTAACGGGAAGTTGGCATCTGATTGGTACAAAAATAAATCCCAACATATAGCATGCCTAAACAAATAGTGTGTTAAAATTTCAAGCATCTGCAATAAACAGTTGCTGAGAAATCTTTGACGAAAATTTGTTTGAAAATTTAGGCTAAAAATAAACAAAGTCGTCATTTGACAGGAAGTTGACGTCTGATTGGTACAAAAATATATCCCACGATATGGCATGCCTTAACAGATAGTGTGTTAAAATTTCAAGCATCTGCAATAAATAGTTGCTGAGAAAAATGCGACAGAAATTTTTGTTACAGACAAACAGACAGGACGGACAGACAGACAGACGCACAAGGGTAAAACAGTATACCCCTTCTCCTTTGGAGCGGGGGTATAATTAAAACGTTCTTTCAACTTGTCAATATCAATGTCTATGGAGGTTGCCATTACTGCACCAGTGACGTTAAAGTACGGCATCTTTCATCATTTGGCTGATTTATAAATAGGCTGGGAGATCACATGACGAAAAAATCCCGACTTTTAATAGCACGATATGCCAAAGGTTCGTGAGGAGCGGTGCAGATCAGAAACACTTAGCTAGCTAAGCTGAGTAGCTGTTTTATGAAAAGATTCTCAAATTAGCACTATCTGATTTTCACCACTTCAGAAATTTGGATAAAGACAACAGACATATATTTAACTACCGTATTTTTCTGACGATTAGTCGGTATTTTTTTTCTCTGAAACAGAGCACCCGCCTTATCGTCTAGATCGACTTGTCTAAGGCTTGAGGTCCGAAAATTGTTAAAAATAGCATTAAAAATCTTGGTTTTAATCATCTTGAGTTGGCTGCATGTGTGATTGGAAATTACCTTGTTGAATTCATTGTTCATCTTTATTAATCATCGTTTTCACTCATTTGTTAACACTAGTATACATAATAACAATGGTAATTTAAAAAATGGTACATGTCTTTAATCAATTAAAAGTTTTACCGTTCAGTTTCTATAAACACATCGTCACATGGTTCCATATATCACTAGTGGGAAGATAACATTGCGCAGTAAAATTGAAACCTAATTTGAATGGAACAAATTCTTGCAGTAAGTCCGGGGAACGTTTATAAGTTTTATTATTTTATTAGTAAAGAGTTGTTAGTGGAAAGTTTAAATAAAAACTATTTTATGGTCAAATTTAATCTTAAAATACGTAATCGGCAATTATCAGTACTATTGTTTATACAGAAGGCTGACACCGGTTGTGCTAATAAGCTTGCCCTAAGGCTGAGATCTATACGGCATGTACACTCCCTGTGTATATAAAGAGTACCCTTATAAGAGAGATTATAGTTCATTGATTAATTATTGTCCAATTCTTTGATTGTTGAATAAAAATTTTAGGAAACGTATGTATGTCGTATATCGTCATTATCAAGTCGTACAAATGATCGATCTATTTCTAACAGTGTCTTAGTAAAACAATAGCGTGTAACTGCATTACTAGATACAAAGTAAACAAGTTTCATCAAATCATAGTAATTGCTAAGCTTTCTGCACTTGAGATCCCCCTTTGAAGTCCGACACGAGACAGGTGCATGCTTCTGACACCGGAAATTGTTAAACAAACATTGACCATGCGCCGAGTCAACAGGTGGCTGGTTACGTAATGGCGAATACACTGGCGATGGTCAGAGTGGATAATTATTTTAATACATGGGAATAAAATATTTTTGACAAAGTAAGTTTAGTTTACTCCCATACAACTCGCATAACATGCGATATCGGGAATTGTTTACAAAGCAAACGACTTTATAGATGTTACCGGTATTTGAAAATATGATGCAGAAGTATAAAGCGTAATTGTTTAAATGTTAATCATTAATAATAATTGGTAGCAATATCGGGGACATCGTGGCATCATACACTGATAATGTTACTGCAGTTTTATACGCCATTTTGAAGTGATAAGATCGACGTATCGTCTGAATCGACGTATCGTAGGAATTTGTTAAAATTTGGGCTAAAAATGAGCAATTCGACTAGTCATCCGCATCGACGATTCATCCGAAAAATACGGTAAATGTAATTTTTGTTACCCTTTCCAGTTCGTTCTGAAGGAGAGATTTTGATGTTGGCAAGTTCTCATCTTCTTCTTCCTCTGATTCTGATAAATCATCATCCACCACTTTTGAATCTGGAAGATTTATGGTTAAGACAATACAGTTTATTTCAATGTACATGATTTCTCTGTGAAGAAGTGAAGAAAAAAATCAAGCGCTCTGGGAGTATACTGCTCAAGCAATACTGGTCCCTTTACTGGCACCTCAATTTACTTTAGGGATGTCCTATATTTTCTTTTAATAAAATTCATACAAAGATATTAGTTAATTTACATTCAATGAAAAATTATTCTTCGATATCATTCAGAAACTTCCTTTAATTAAAAAAGGATTTCAAAGTCTTTTTTCCTGGGGAATAAAACTTAATAAATGTCTGTGCACACTCCACTTATATCAATTTCATGGGTATCGTTTTTATTCACACATCTATTACCAGAGTCCACTTGGAAAGTTATTCCTCTCCTCTTCTTCCAACTTTTCGCTTTTGGAACAAATCCAATCCAGATGTATATAGGGAAGATGAGGAAAACACTGGCCAGAATCTACAAAACATGTCTCACTTAAATGTATTTATATACTGTAAGTTGTTTTAATTCCATGGTGTTAAAATTTTACAATTTCTCAAAAAGTACCAATCGCGATGGTTTTAATTTAACGTTGCAAGAAATTCAAAATGAAATCAGTTTATTTGAAATTGAATAAATTATTTCAAATTGTGCATTCACGATGGGTTTAATTTCGGGGAAAAATGATAAGTCGCGAACATTAAATTAAAACCATCGTGATTATTTGCCAATCTACAGTATATGAACATACATCATCAATCTTTATTTCACAATTGTCACATAAATGCAGAACGTCACTAAGATCCTTAACAACTATCTGTCACCTAAACAATCTATACTAAACTGCATAAATAAACAAGCTATTGAGGTGACCAGTCTTTTATAATTGTTGAAAATATGGCAAAGGTGAGATCTTAAAATAGCAAAAAGTTAGTACAAGATTACCTTTAACCAGTTAGGAAGTGTCAAAAAACCCAAATCTAATTCTTTGACCTGAATTGCACCAAAGAGTTTTCTAGTCAGCCATTTCTGACAGCAGGGGTGGGCGATGAAGCCGATGTAGCCGGCATCGTGGGCGATCTCGATGGAGGTTTTGTTGTTAAAGTCCTTGAGGGGGGTGCTCAGCATGCTGTAGGTCTGCTCACTTGAGTCCATGTACCCAATGTCCAGCACCCCCAGGGCTTTGTCACCAAACTCCCTGGTTATAATTACAAATGATTTGTCAAGCATATTTCTATGGAATCATCTATTTTGAAGGAAGCCAACATTGTAAAATAGGACTGTCACAGGGTATAGAGGAATCTAAATCTAATACTTTACATGGTGAGAGGACACAGAATTTTGGATTACTTATAAGTAAAATTACTATTTAGAATTACTTTGCATTTCTCTCCATTTCTGTTCGTAGGTACAGCTCCATGCAATTTTTAGCCAGCTCTTTGTAGAGGTTGCTACAGATTAGAGCTAGAGCAATAGGTTCATCACAGCGGTTCCACAGTACCTTGGCCAACTTGTGTCTGTTCATCAGTACTGCCCAAACTGTCAACCAGTTCAGAGCCTGAAATACACCCCCATTTACACTCAACATATACATGTAGTTACTGTATTATATGCAACAACAGCATTGCAAACATAAAGAAAATCAACACTTAAAAAGTTCAGCCTTGCAGATACAGCTGTAGGTTGTGCTTTAAGAAACAAATCAATCAACACACAGTACCGGTATTTTAAGTTTGTGTGCCTGTATGCTAAATGAGAGAATCACCAAAAATACATCTTTCTATTCTAAAATAATCTTGCTTAAAGCTGACATGAATTCATAAATACGCATTATTTCTTTTTCATCTCCGACTACCGCCATATTAGTTGTCGATTTCTATTGTTCTGCTCATCGCTACACGACCCCTATATAAGGCCAAGAGCACTATTCATGCTCCACCGCATTCAGGTATTTCATACACCCGAACACGTTACCTTGGACAAAGACGTGTAGAAACGCGTTTTGAATAAAAATGATATGACAACCACTGCACTGGCAAGGAATATCCAATGAACGACAAAACAAGACAGACTGAAATCCAGGCACAGATACTTAAAAAATCCTCGATAATTGTAGACCGTTTTCCTGTGTATGTTATAGCATCACACATGCGCAAACTGTGGCAGATCGAGCAATGTCAATGATCGCATGGATTTTAGAAATGGAGAGTTTTTGTATAGAAACCGATGGAAATGATGTTACATTGTTACTTTCTTGGATTTACTATTATTTCGCTACTGTGTTGAATGTAGTGCCGCTGGGATTTTCAAAAAGATGCATACGTTATGCACTCTGTATGAACGACACGTGTTCGATGTGCATGCAAAGTAAGGCAGCGCTATCTGTGCAAAACAATATGGATACCTCGGAAATTCTTTCAAAAAATAAATATATTTTATATTTTATTGATTGTTGTTTCCTTTATTTTTTATTACAAACATTTTACTACAATGTGTAGTTCATGCATTTAGAAGTCCGTGCAATCTGAATGCCTAGATTGGAAAGCAACCAACCGTAACTTTCTCGACCGGTATATATACCCCAGTGGCAGTAGAGGAGCAATCGAAACTAATATGGCGACCAAATGCTTTTATGAATTCATGTCAGCTTTAAATACAGTAAGATAAAGGTATTAAGTACTACTGAGACCTTTCTCTCAGCTACAGCAGGGTCCAGCACATAGAGGCCTACAGAATTCATGGACATTTCATATGGCTGGACAAAATCACTCAGGCCGATCAGTTTGAAGATGAGTCGGTTCAGGTCATTCACCAGAAAGTTGGCATCCAAAGCCTGGTCAAAGTCCTGTCAATTCAGATCAAAGCATGCCATTACACTCACTTCTTCAATACAAATACCTTAATGCACAAAAATGCCTAGTCTACTCAATAGATCAATAGATTTCAGATCATCTCGTTACACTGACTTCTACAACACAAATATTTTATTGTTAAAAAATATCTAGGTCAATTTTACAAACAGATATTACCTAATGCTTAGTTTTAAACTAAGCATTAGGTCTTTCATTTAAAATGAAAGAAAAAGTGAGCAAGCTCACATACCCTATTACTTGACAATGATACACACAATAAATGGCAATGTATGCATTAAATACACAAAATAAAAACACAAAACCAATATTGCAAGACTAAAATTGGGATTTGAAATGGAAGGATTTCAACTAAAAAAGAAACACAAAGTTTGCTAAAATTGCTGTAACTTTTGGGACTTCAAAACAATTTAAAGCAATGCTAAAATAATTGTAAATTTTTTTATTCTTGTTATATCACAGTTTGTTTCATTTCCTCATATCTGATTTCATACTTAACAAATTTTACTGTACTAGTTTGCTTCAGTACCAATTATAAAATTCATTTTTCCCCCCATAATCATCTTTATATATATTTTTTTGAAAAATTAGCCCTTCCCCCTATCAACCTCAATATTGGCCCCTCTAAGACCAAAGGGGTTATTGCATGACTTAATTAACTAGAAATCTTTAAAATACCATCTTGCCTTTATATAAAATTCACAACTGACTGCAGTCTTTATTTTCTTCAGAGGAATAATTTCTAAGTATTTCTACAGGGTATGTAAATAGGGTACACCCAACCCATTAGTAAGGTCTTTCTGACCTCAAGGATTAAAGTATTAGTATCTATGCAGCCGGTACTTACCCCAATCTGACCCAGTACCTTCTCCTGACAAATACTGACAAAGAACTCGCGGTCCTCCGCCTTCTCATACAGAAGCTTGTACTTTTTGTGGTTGAGATACTTGTGAATCAGAAAGCCGTGGTCCAGAAAGATCTCTACAAACTCCTCCCTATTCAGCTTCAGTAGGGCCTGCTCAAACAGTTTCTTGTCTACCTGCATGGAAAGAACTAGTGCCATTGTACTGTATACATTGGTCATTACTGTCTTCCTCAAATAATAGCCAACCTGAATGACGGTAAACCTTTCTTTAAAACGTTATCTGATACACAGTGTAGAAACGGAAGTGTACAGTTTTGGGTAGCGCTGTTTGTCGAAGCGAGAGAACAAGTAGCGCTGCGTACAGTATTTTTATCGTAGATTATAAATACGTAAATAACCAATATCTGGACGGACAGTGTCTCGATTTTTATATGGTAGTAAACTAGAATAAGTTTATACTCATCATTTCCATCCTTAAGGAAGGAGTCTTCTCGTTATCAAACATACTTCTTATAATAAGAAATTCACAAAATTTTGACAAAGTCAAACAGATCATATAACCAAATGATTCTATCAGTTTAATCAAATTTGACCCCCTCGTTTTCGCATAAAGGTCAGGTCAAGGTCAGTACCTTTTTTTCTCAACTTAAAGGATGATAAAATAAATGTAGTTCTTTGCAGTTATGTAGACATCTGTTTAAGATATGAAAATTTTATTCTTCACTGAAATGGTAGAATATCAGAAAGTCTATCAGCTTATACTACTAAATTGGAATAAATATTTAAACTAAAATTGATATTGCTTAGTCTGAATTTCCTCTAATTTTCTTAAATTTTGAAGATATTTTGATTATTTTTTTGTGCTTCCAATATTAAAATATTTCTGATTTTTACATATTATGAAGAGTTTGTATAAAGATATAAATTGACAGAATAGCTAATATATTGACCATTTAATAAGAGAGAAAAACTTATTTTAGTGATTTCTCACACAAATCAATGAATAGAATGGGCACTTTAAAAAGCTTATAAAAATGTAATTCGATAGGCAAATCATATTTTAAAAACATATTCTGAAACCCTTGTATCATATCATTAGTTCACATTAGTTAAAAAATCCAACATTAATGTAATTGTTTTAAAAATGCTAAAACAAACTCATTAATCTACAGCAATTCTGAATTGCGAAACGTGATATTTTCCTACGCCAATATTCCACCCAAAATATAGTCCTTGTTAGATTCTAAACATTGATTACTATTTCTATGCCAAGTTGTATGATAGTAAAAAAGAAAAAAAAATATACTATTTTCATTTCCTTTCATCTTGATTTAATGAACTATTAAAGCAATATGAGCTGTATTTTTTAGAATTTTATTTTGCTGCAAAAACCTGCCAGTATGATAAGTCTGCATGCAACTTAAACTTTTATGATAAATAAGATTTGAAAAAATCATTAATTTTTGTCAGAGGAATGATTTCTCTTCTAAGGAATATATAGCAGATCAATTTTTGTACAGGACGACAATAATTCAATTTTGCTCCTATTAAGGCTTCTTAACGGCCTTTTCCACAAAAATATGGCCAACAGAAATATAAAAACCATGATATTTTTGTCATTCTAGTAGAAAATAACATTTTCGTAAAAAAAAATTTCAACATGAAAATTGCAGCTCATATTGCTTTAATCAAATTTATGTTTGATAAGTTGAAAACCAGAAAAGACTCCTTCCTTAAATCATAAAATTTCTCTTTGAAAAACAATCTTATTGGGTCAAAACAGTACAAAAAATCAATAAGAAATTGAATCACAATATCTAGAGAAGTGTTTCTCATTTTTTTTGACAAAAAATAATGTTTCTTGTTGTAAAAAATATTTTCCTAATTTGTTAACTTTGAGACAAAAAAAGTTACATGTATAAAGAAAGCAAGAAGTTCTTCGAAACTGAAGTGTTTCTGACCATACCTTGATATTGTTTACTGTACGCGTAGCGCTTACTTTTCTCTAGGGTAGCTCTGATTTGCAGTTAAACAACTGTACGCGTAGCTCCGAACATTACAATGAGCTATTCTACATGTAGGATCTCACTGTCGTACGATAACTAACACTACGATTGACAAATTGAAACTAATCGTGGAACTTATGTATGATTTAGACTTAGGCACAAGGTGATGCGAGTCGATATGTCCTTATGCGATTTATTGAGCTTTAAAACAGAAAGGTCCAAATAGATATATTTCAGGTGATGCAATCTGTCACGATATTATTGCCCGTTTAGATACGATAAATTACGTTTCGATTAAAATTGCCCACATATAATTTCCGATGTGACCTCGATCTGATCCGAACATCACAACATGAGTCCCCGATTTGTGTACGTGCATATAAGTTCATGTATGTTACGATATGCTCATTACAAACCGATGTCCTCTGTTGCGATGGGGCGTGATAATGATAGCGATTCTTTTCACGATCAAGATGGAAGATGACCAGAATTTGAGTTATGATTGGATCCCGACGGCCATATCTACATGTACATGTATATGGCCCAAATGACCATATTGACAAATCTCAACAGTCCCGATCGCCATGACAGATCTCAAGATCCATTGAGATTTGATATGATTACTCTACGATTAAGACAACGATTGTAATGATGAATGAAGTTTGCATTTTAATGTTTTATATGCCATTATATAGAAAGTGCCTGTTTGGGAGGGTAACAGTTGAAATTGACACCCTGAGAAAACCCTTGTCAACCTCCGCTTCGCGTCAGTTGACAATGGTTTTCTCAGGTGTCAATTTCTATTATTATACTTTCATGTTAAATACTGAAATCTGATTGGTTTAGACGCAGTTGACAATCCGTTCTCATACCTTCAGCATTAGCAACACACTTGGCAACGGGCCGATAGAACGAACTGTTACATGCGCGTAAATTATGCGCGTACGGTAACAGCAACAACATTTGTTTTTCATCATTGAAAAATTATTTAAAAATAGTCCATTCATATAATTGTCATTCTGGTTAGTTAACTCACCATCCGAAACCAAACTTCTCCAAAACAAACTTCACAATGCTTTTAACAGCACTACCCGTAGAGTAAAATTATAATGTTTTTGCGCTACGCGTACAGTATGAAATAGACATAGTTCATGATATTCTCGTGATTTTTTCTACTTTTATTTGCAATAGCATCAGAAGCAAGGTCAGGTTTTTCTCTTGTGATATATATCTACCTTAACATGTCCTCAGTTCAGTTGTAATGATTGTATTTTGTACATAATAATGATTTCAATCTTGAAGTGTGACCCTGGATATTGATTATCAAAATGTTCACTGGAAGATCGTATTGCATAAAGAATATATACAACTTTAATACTTTTGCCAGTTTATTACTGTAACATATTGAATTGTTCCAGAAGCTTTTTAAATCCATTGATCGATTCATTTGATTAAAATTACACTGAAACTGTCTTTGACTGTACGCAGAGCTACGTGTTCAATTTGTTTACTCGCTTCGACGAACAGCGCTACCCAAAACTGTACACTTCCGTTCCTACACTGTGTGATAGTAAAAACAAATACATGGAAAGATACAGCAAGTTATTTTATAGTTTACATTGCAAATAACCAAATAATCATGTTTTTATTACACATGAAATTCAAATTCTGTTTTTAAAGCTTTATTGATTGGCCAAGTAAATTATTTCATAAATGCATAGACTTTTGTCCTACTTCACAATGTGCCCAATTAGATATATGATACTAAGCCTACAATTACAGTGTGTTGTCTGTTAATGTACCTTGATTTTGCCCCAGTCATCTCTGTGAAATATCATAGAGAGAGCCATGTCTGGACGATTCCAGTCCAATATCAGCTGTAGATCCTTGAACACTTTTTCTCTCCATTTCATTTTGGTCTGCCTTTCACCTTAATCACAGAATGATGTCATCAATTAAAGAATTAACACAATAAACTTGTTCAAATCATTCTTTTGATATTCTTTATTTTTCATTCAGTTTGAATTGATAATATAGAAAATACATACAATTAAAAAGAGCCTTCAGAAGATATTTATCCAAATCCTTCAAGTTTGCATCCCATCCCTGTGTGTTCACCATGGTTAAAAAGACTTGCTCATCCTTGAAATAAACCAATAAACTCTGCTTAGTCAAAAGGTACATGTATATATAATTTATTATCATACTTTATAATCCACATCATAAGACCAAATTTTTTGAATAAACACCATGTTCATACCATCCAACATAAACTTTAAGTTCAGTTGAACTTTAGTATCTTGAACTCCAGTATATCAAATACCATCAAAATCTGAAAGTAATTTAATGTCTTAATCACTATTTTTTAAATTGTATTTTAACCTCAATATCTCAAACCTTCAGTCATTTCAAAGTCCACTTGAGTTTGAGATAACAAGAGTTGATTGTATATTGATTGTCTAAGAGAGTTTTCTACACAAAGGTAATTCTCAAAACCTTGATTCTTTAGGAAGACAGACAACTGCCTCTAACCACAGCATCAGAAGCCTCTTAATTTATCCCTGATGAAAACCAGACATTTAACAGCAGCCTGATTCATCTTTGGAGGAGATAATCACTAAATGGCTTCGTTTTCATCTTTGTAAACAATTACCTCTATGGCAAGATGACAACACTGAAGAATTTTGTCTCTGAACTCTGTACGAGCCATGTCATTTTCTTTGAAGTCCTCTGGATAAACTTTGCAGATCATCCTTGTTAACTCAGGTTTGAGGAAGTGTTCTTCAAAGTCAGGGTCAGATCTGTAAACCAATTAAAAGATTTCATTAAGTATACATACTACTTTAGCTTTATTTCCTATCGACTGTGATTTTGCTATTTGGAAATAATAAAATGTTAACCTGTACATACAGATTTAGACGACTTAATAATGGTTTCTGAAGAAAACTATGGGCAGTATAATAGTCTTATAAAAATAAATTTTTCTTTCATGAAAGTTTAATAACTAGATAGATAACTGTCTTCCTGTCTCCCTAACTGACTACCACACTTAATCACATTACAAGTTTCAAAGCTCACCTTTCCACCAGCTCTTCAAATGCGTAGGCCAATAAATCTGCCACCCCTCCACTCCCCTTCAAGATGACAACCGGCATTTTGTTATTTAAGTAGGTCAAGACATGGTCCACTCCCCTTGGTGACCCCTGAACCAGCAAGCCAACCACTGGCACTGTCTTCTTTATGATTGGCTCAGATAAATCGTACTGTTCATCAGATCCTAAATCATAACATAGCAACTATAAAAAAAATTTTGATCTAAACTAGTCCAACTTGCTCTTCATTTAGATGAAAATTACTTAAAAATAAATTCTGTACATTTTTACTGACAAGCAGAGCATCCCATGCAACAGGAAATCTTTTTCAAATGTGTCGTCAATCAACTTTTGTATTCTTTTATTAACACATACGTAAAATTTCAGTAGCATATACCGGTACTCTTTAATAACAGACTCTCCGAAAACAATTCACCAATAACTTTGGAAATGAATAACTCAGTAGGGTTTGACTTATTATAATGCTTAAGGTTATGCAAAGTTTAAGGATTCTCAGTGCTTCAGTTTTTTAACAATCTTGCCCACAAGCTTTTTTATACTAACATACTACCATGCACACTAACACACCAGTACACACACAGTTAGTGATGCTACATGTACAGTCTCGTGTCAAAAGTATTCAAAACATGGCATCGCTCAGATTGAAATTCGGTAACACATTTCTTTTGAATATCGTTTTCAGAAAAGAAATTAGAATTATCTCTCTTACTCTATATCTAACTTCACTAGGACAGACATTGATAACGTGATTGGTTGATGACGTATTTTGTCGTCTGCATTAGTTACTTTCGGACTGTAAACAACCATGGGTAGAAAGGGAAAGGAATTATGTTTGGAAGAGAAACAGTCGATTTTATCACTTAGAAAAGCAAGTTTGACACTACAAGAAATATCGGATATTATCGGAAGGCCATTATCAACAGTGCATACATTTTTGAAGCGTCAGGGAACAAATGAAGATGTTGAAAACAAACCGAGAAGTGGTCGACCCAAAAAGTGCAGGATGAGCGACGAATTTTTCGGATGGTTGAAATGAATCGCAAAGTTTAACAGAATTAATGAATGTTAGAAATAAATAGGTCCTGAAACTGTCTCAGAAAGCACTGTGAAAAGAATTTTAAATCGAGATGGATACAGAAGGAGACTTGTAAAGTAGAAAATGAGTGTGCGTGAAGTGAACAGAACAAAGCGTGTGAAATGGTTCAAAGAAGAAAACTGTGGATGACTAATGGAAAAAAAAGCAATTTTTACGGATTAAAGTAAGGTTATGATCTATGGCGTACGACACATACATGTATGGAGAAAAGCCGGAGAGGAATGGGACCCACCTTGTATTGCACCACCCGCCAGGCGATGTTTGGATTTAATGATCTGGGAATGCATTACTTACAATGGAGTCGGCACACTTTGTGTTGTAGATGGGAACATAAATGCTGAGAAATATATAGATATAATTGAAAATCATCTTTGGACGGTCATTGCAGCACATTTTCCATTAAATGATTACCTATTTCAAGATAACAATGCCCCCGTTCATAGGGCCAGGTCTGTGAAGGAATTTATGGAACAAGAGAATATTCCGACAATTGAATGGCCTGCTCAAAGCCCTGACTTGAATATAATTGAAAACTGTTGGTGAAAACTTAAACAGGAACTGTGTTAAAGGGTACAAAATTTGAGAACTGCAAATGACCTGGAAATGGCCATACAACAGCTGTGGGAAAATATCCATCCTAACTTCATCCAGGACCTTTACAGGACCATTCCACACAGAATCCAAGCAGTAATGAAGGCTAAGGGGTATTTAACAAAATATTGATGCAAGATTAAACTTGTAAAATGATGAAGACTGAAGAAAAACATTGATGACTTAGTTTTGTTTACATCGCCGCCATTTCGTTTTTACGAATACTTTTGACACAAGACTGTATATCCCCTCTGCCACAAGTTGTGTGAGGGGATGAATAAGGTTAACAAGATGGTTTTTAATGAGGTTACCCCAACTGAACAGTCTCCGGAGGCGTCTCTTTCGACCCACCCCATACTGAAACTGCTGCTCCAGCTGACATCGGATGTTTGTAAAGAACATTCGATCTCGGTCCTCTTCGTCCACAAAAATAAAGTGGGTGTGGTCTGGATTCAGCTCATAGAGATCGCTGTTGGGTCTAATGCCTTCGTTCTTGATATTAATGCCCATTTCCTTCATTCAAGAGAAAAGAATAAACCAAAAAGGTCTTATCTGAAAAATATCACTTCAATTAAAATAAATGTTGCAAATTCACTTTTAATTCAAGAAAACTTGATTTGATTTTTAAAAATGCTGAGAGAAAATTGCAACAAATGATTTTTAATATATTCCATACTATTTTCTGCAAAAATTCCACGAAAGGTATGTCAAAATTTTTGTTAGTCTATCTGCCATAAGGTTTCATTAACAATCCCCCAATCCCCTTCAAAATGTGAACATAATGTCAGATAATTTGAAACAACAAAATCCAAAATATTATTGCTGCATGATTATCAAATTCAACAAATTTATCAAACCCTTGCTTTTTATCAAGAGTTAGCAAAATCTAAATGTATATAAACTTCATCTTATAACAATAAAATAATATTTCATAAAATGAGATACTTTAGGCAACAATTTTCAAAATATAATGCTGCAGGCAGATAACCCAATTTTTTTTTATTTTAACTTAAAATTGAAAAACAAAATACTTATCCCCCTTTTTTAGAATCACAATTAAATTAATGTGAAAGGATTTGACCTGCTGCCACAGTGCCCGTGAAACTAAACATTGTTTTGTTTTGGGGTCTTAGAGATCTACTATATAAAATTCTTCCTTTTTATAGCTCTTGGTGTCTAAAACCAATGGTTTACAAAATTTCTTAATGTTAAATGTCATCTTTCCTATATGAACTATACATATTTTTATCTCTCAAGATGATGGTTAGAAAAAGTCTACATAATAAGCAAATGTAAAATATTACAATGATGTGTGTTCTATTTTTACAATATGTTTTAATAAAATTCTAGGATTTTTCTTTTCTTATGCTCTCATTGAAACAATATATCAATTCATTAAAATACAACTGAATGAAAAAGGGGTGTCAGGCATTGTTGAATGGCACATGAATTTGATTTTAACACTTCCTGTGTTCAAATGAACAATGTTTATTAATATAATTACTTGGCATGCTTGGTATGATTATCACACCTTATCCCCTACTCCTCATGTACTGTATTGCTCTCCTGTACACTTACGTTTCCTTGAAACAGGTCCGAGTACGTGATAACGTTCTTGGGGACAACCCCTATCAGGGTCAGTTTCTGGAAGCGCTGGACCTTCTCCTGTCCCAGGTGGGAGAGCTGCAGCTGTTTACACTCTCTGCGGGCCCGCTCCTCCTGGATGGCCTCCCCTATCATCTTGGAAACGGCCGTGTCTACTCCATCAGTTATAATCCACATCTCTGTAGTGTTAGCTGCCTATAAGATGCCATGATATTATCAAATGGAATCATTAGTCTTAGGACAGTACATATGAGCTAGCCCCTTGTACTCCATTAAGAATACTGGTATTGCTGGCTGGCTGGAACTTCGATTTCTCTAGTGATAGTTGCATATACATGTCACCAACCAAACCTATAATTGGTTAACATAGACCCTACCAGAAAAGTAATGAATACCTGAGACAAGCTAGCCATGTTAACGGTAATAAGTATCGGTAGTTTACATGTGTATAACAAACCAACTGTCATTGGTTTTGAGGGAAGATACATGTATTAAATTATTTACTTAGAAAAAAAATCCAATTTCTATATAACCCAACTGCTGCATGGCAATGATTTTTAAACATTTCTTTTGACATGTTGTAAGACAATACATGTATTGCATAAAATTATTTAGATTAATAAACATACACAAGTATAAACAGAAGAAGGATCTTTTCATTTTCTTAAAGACTAAATTCTATGTTGTTGAAATGAGTTCAATTACCCAATACATGAAAATTACAGTTGGACAGTTATTGGATTTTCTTCAACCTTTGATCTTTCACACTATTAATCTTTTGTAATTTTCTCAAAGTAACTTGAGGTTCCAAATATTAAGTTCCACTGTCCTGTACATTTAAATGACTTAATCACCTGACTTGTCAACGTAAAGCCTATAAATCCTAAACAAAACAAAAAGTACCATGAACGGGCTTACAAATAATATGTAATGCCACAGGTGTGAAAATCTTTAGTTATCAACATGCCCTCTGACTGACCTTTTAATTGGTAAGAAGAACATGATAAACTGTCTGAACTGAATTCAAAATACATGTGTTTTACCATAATTGGCAAAATAATATTCCACAGATTTGATTTTACTTCCATTTGACCCAGCATATGAAAAATCATATCCAAATATTATGGGTTATTTTTTTAACAGCCTTGTAAAAAATTTATTCCCAAAAAGAGAGATATCTTATCCTTTGTTTGGTGGGTCTTAAGGAAAATGCTACAAAAAACTTTCATGATGCTAGCTTGTGCATTCAATGACCAAACATGTAAATACCAATTAATATACCCACAAACTTTGCATCTGAGTGCAAATAAGACAGCAATCAAATCAATATATACCTCTAAAATGGATTGAAATTTGGGATGATTAAAAACCATTGCATTAGGTATACTTTGGTTATTCCTTTCTGGAACTGTTCCTTCAGTCGGTTGTTCTTCCACGGCCTGAAGTGTTTGACCCCTGATATGACGGACAGGACGATTTTGGGACTCCTCATTTTCCAGTATGTACCCATGAAGCGGGTCACCTCTTCACTAGGAGTATCTGCCGACACGGTCACATAATGCTTCTTTGTCTGAAAGATGTTGCAGTGAAGTATATAATTTCCCAACTTTTAATAACTGCAGTAGAAAATGCTTGATGTGTTCAGTCTTCAACACAAAAATAAACAAGATTGCAAAGCACAGTTCAAAGCCCATATAAATCTTTTAAGATAAAATACGGTTTTATCATCATTCATTGAGCACCAATTTTTGTGAATATCTTAATTGAATCAATCCAGGAAATCAAATGCATTATGTTCATCAGAGTTAAAAACATAACGAACAGCTACATTGGCAAAGCCACTATTCATGAATTAACTTATCCTCGTGTCTGTGAGAGTTTCAAAATACATTAAAATTGTACATCTTGATGAATATTGATGAAACCACAGTGGCGTCCTGCTACACTTACTGAGCTTTCCTCCATGTTCATCTTTCCAATCCAGAAGTGAATGTTTCCACATGGAAATGGAGCATCGTCATACCTGGCACTGTCCTGAGTGTCGGTGGATATGGCTCCCATGGATGTGACGGTTCTCTGGGCACTCTCCACATACTCAGTCGAGTCACCAACAGACGAGTCGGAGCTGCCATATTCCTGAACAGACCAAAAAATCAATGGTTTAATTACTGTTAATGTTTTATTTCATCTTTTTAAAAAATGAATTTTCCAAAAATATCCAATTCTTTGTTGTAAAAATACGTAATACTGTAAGTTATACATACCAGTGCCTGTGAGAATGATTTACCCATAGTAAGGATTGAAAGTATATATTTCAATTTCTTTCCAAACAAATTACTTAATATACTAGTAGGCCTCTTACTACAGTACATAAATGATACATATAAGGAAAAAATTTTTTCTTAAGATTTCAAAGGTAAAAAAAAATTAAATAAAATTTCCTTAAATCAAATAATATATATTCAGTATGTAGAATGATATCTGGTAACTGATTGCAAGAGCATGTACACATCACAGGAAGATTATCTTATTTGCACGCACAACTTTAATATCACTTTCTAGACAAAAAAAAAAAGAAATGACTTCTAACCAGTGGTGCATCTTGCTTCTCATCTTTGTCTCCTTGGGTCTCAGGACTGATCAGATTGAGCGGCAAAGGACTGATTCGGGTGGGGGTTGAGACATGGCCAGTGTCCCCGCTGGCGTACGAAGTGCGGGTGAATCTGCCAGAAACTATGGACTGTTGAGACGTCAGGATTGGCCGGGGGGAGGTGGCCGGGCTTTGTGGGGAGGACTCGGGCTGCTGAGTGGCTCCTTGTGGGAAGTACAGCACAGAGGTGATTGTGTCATGGACAGAGTGCTCGCTGTCACTACTGGAATGGTGGACATCCTCACTTTGTGAGGAGACAGCATCGTTAACAAGGTGCTCCTGTATAATCTTATCCAACTCAGTTTCCTACAGAACAAAACCCAACACGACCAATCAATAACTCTAGGTCTGAAATAATGAAGCTGTACTGAAATAACTTTGTTTACAATGTTGGCCAACACCCAATTTATAAATTACCTAGTCCTTTGTAGAAGTTTCACCAAGAATTTTTATTAGTATTGTGGAAGATGATAAAGGAGAAAAAAAATTAGGAAGCTGATAGAGAGCAAAGTTGTATGCACATGTGTACAATTAAAAAGATGAGTGAAACAGTTACTAATCCTTAAATCACATTATAATTGTTGGGTGTTATATTGTAAAATTCACTATATAAAGACAAAATAAATACACAATATACTGTAACACTTGGTCATAGTTTCAACAACTTTACAAATTCATTCAAGATTAACGATTGAGTTTTGGGGATATTTCTTTTTCTTTAAATAATGACATATAAAATATTGAAAAGATTTGTTGTCCTACCCGAAATACATTTCCTATATGTTCTTAATGTTTTTACATGCCAACCGAATGATTCAAAATACACTGTATATACTGTATTAATTATATTGGTAGTTAGCATGCATACATGCAACAGCTGGGACAGTAGATTAGATGCATTAATTAGAGTTAATCTGATAAATTATTGCAACACCACTACAGAATTGTTTTTAATTGGACTATTCATATCATGTACATTTCCAAATTGCTTCCTTCTTTTGGCACATCAACAGAGCTTGGCTTGTAATTCTCAAGATTTGCATGCAATATTGCATAGCTAAACAAGATGCTAATGCGAACAAGGCCTATTCATTGCCATCATCTGATAAGGGAACTGAGCTCTGCACTGACTAATGCAAGACAACCCCAAACTGGCTTAATTGGACAGCTTGAGAATGCATTCAATACATAATAAATGAACATGTAGTGTCCTTCTTCAAATATAACATATAGTCTATTATTCATTGTCATGTGATTCAGTGGCTCCTTCTTCCAATAGAATGTTTATACTTCATTATTGATAGTCATGTAATTCAGTGGCTCATGGTACTGATGATACATGTACTTATGCTACATCACATACTCTTCATGTCAGAAACAATGTACTGAGAAGTTTTTTTTTTAACAATCAAGAGGTTTCATAATAAACTTGTCATCAGTTCAATAATTTTGTGAGTGCATGTTGTCAGATGTATTTCACACATGTATAACTATAGGACCAATTAACTTGGCAGAGTTGGCAGATGCATGCTTTGTTGTTTTGAATTACTGGTATGTGAAATTCAAATTCAACCACTGTTTGATATTGACAGTCTAAAAGCACATTTCTGATTATTATGTAATGGGAAAACCATGCTTAAATTGGATTATTACGAGGAAGCTGACATCTCTGATCCATTTACAATTTTTCTACATTATCATCTAGGTACTTCCAAGTCGTTTCCTACAGACTTTAAGCTGTCATTCAACCTGACAATATAGAGGGGGGTCTTTCAAAATCGATACATATTCTAGACAAATTTTCATCCTATACTCTGTCTCAGGTTTTCTCTTCTGTTACTTTTTGATAACTAAAAATACATATTCACACACACCTGTAAATACAATATTAAAATTAACATAAGGTTACAAAAAATAATCAACAAAGTTGTTGTACCTTTTTTACCCAAAATCAACAAGAAGGAAATAACAGATATCTTATGGAGATAAATAAAGGGAAAACCTGACATCATTTATTCATTCAGAGGTTCTCAGAACACCTCACACAATTTTTGAACATTATATATCATCCACTGGCAGATACTTTAATGCTGTTTGCAATGTAAAATTCTTATTTTTTGGCCACATTCTTCAACCTGATAATTTAAAGTGGGCAATACAAAGGAGAAATCTTAGGATTTTTTCATACTATATAGTGAAAAAATAATTGTCTGAACCAATATAATTTTTGAATAATTAAGCATAATGCTTAATGCAAAAACAACTTGGGACAGGGTACCGGTATACCCGGAAGTAAAAATGGATGTAGACTGGAAACTGACACACTGTCATATTTACAATAATTGAATTAAATATCATTTTAAAGTGATGTAAACTATAACCCAAATACAAAGATTCAGAAAAAAGTACCTTGTGTGCTGTCTTTTATATGTCAGAAAAGTTGGATTTTAAATCTTATATTGGTACGACAGAAAATACAGTTCATAGTATATTACTTCTTAATTAAATTTAAAAGTAATATTGTTTTTCCAAGGTAAGTACATAGAATTGGTTGCAATAGATACAATGCAAAATGATCCTGATTCATTTTCTGAGGACAAGCTTTTGTAAGAAAAGCAGACATTTTAGTTATACAAGTTGTGTGCCCTTCTCAACTCCTAGATTCAACCCTAAATGGTCTCCCAAAATATCTTGGTTTTGATAATATACTGTTATTCAAGAGAATGTACAAGGCCAGCAAAGTTTATTGAACCAAACATGGGTGACTATCGGGCATTGACCTGACGTACCCCCACCAGGATCATATTACATACTTTCACTTAACTTTTGTATATTTAGTTTTCATAAAACTTATTTAAACAAAAAAGCGGAGAACATAAAAAACCCTAAAGAAAATACAAGTAGGATCCCATGAATAATGAAATACGCAGCATTTGTTTACAGAAAATAGCAGACGTTTATCAATCTAAAATTGACAAAACATTAGGTTTATCCACCTTTCTATTAAACCCAATTTACCTGTGTGTTGTTTGGAAGATTAAACTCTTTCCAATCTGAATTTTTGTCATCCATTTAGGGTCATGTTGTATGGCATGCTCGATCCGAGTTGATCTTCTACCTTACCTTCTTCGCGTAAAACCTAAAACCAGGGAAATCCAGTCTCAACGATAGCTATGGAATCCCGATCCCGATCGTATTTAAATTTGTTATTATTTTTTTCTTATTAGTATTTAACACATCATTTTCAATTGGTTCTATATGATTATTTTTTACAATTCATATAAATCTAAATGACACATGAATATATGAGGCGCCGTTTTAATATTTTTGAGATGTTTTCTGATGTCAAAAAATATATATTTGATATCAATAATTCGAGTTACTGCATGATATGAAATTTTTTGTTGATATCAACAAATAATTATTGATATCAAAAATCAATTTTCTGATATCAGAAAATAATTTTTTGATATCAGAAAATCGAATTTTTGATATTAAAAAATAATTTTCTGATATCAGATAATCGATGTAAGAATTTTAAAAGTGTTCTTGATAACTCTGCTCCTATCTATAATTGAAAGCACTTACTGTATGCCTGTATAATGCTTGTATATTATGTGTCGCCATCATTTTTTTTTTAGGATCGATCGTCTCAATATTCACAGTTAATCGCAAAGAAGCATTGTATATACATGTATGGACGAAATTGCCAAAATGAAATCAAGTGTAAAGTTAAGCATACTTCATTATTCTTAACATGCATCTACAGGTTTGAAACAAAGAACCTGGGGGAATAAGCCGAGGCATAAACCCACTTAAGTCCATTTGAAAAACCCACATTTTTTTTCTTACAAATATCACTTTTGTTTCATTTATTAAACATATATTTTGTAATCATTTGCATTCAGTATATATATTGCCAAAACCTTCAAAAATTGACTTCAAATTTAATTAATATTAAGACATCAAAATATGTATATGCTAATTGAGCAACAAAATGCTAATGAAATCGGATGTTCAGACTATAGTTTTTTATAGAGTGGGTCTTCATACCATTTTTTAAAGAACGTTTATGTATATTGATAAAACATGTAAATGTCTATCTTTTTCAATTTTCAAAAAAATGGTACCAAGACCCACTCTATGGTAAAAAGCAAGTTTTCTTCCTTTAATTTTCAAGATGATCATCAAATGGCCAAGACCGAATTATGTTTGCCCAATACTAAATTGGGTTTGTTATTTAAATGGATTCAAACATGTGATTCCGTGGTGTAGAGGTTAGCGATTTTTTATATCTTTGTTGACTTTGTTTAATAAAATTCGAAAAACTCTATTGATGGAAAGAAAGTAAAAATTCCGTTATAATGAATTAAACACATGCATGCACTTTATCATTTTATAGATTTTTAGTTAACTGCTAAATCAGTTATCTTTAGTAATATTTATAAAAATAAACATGTTACCTTGTTGAGGGGGTACAATTTATGGACTTTAAGACAAAAGATTGGAATTCTTTAATAATTCTATGTACACACACATAATAAATTCTCTGGAGATATGTAAGAACAGGAATAAAAATATTTGAAGTTAATTAACACATACTAGTGTTAGGGTTGTGGCCATTTGTGGGCATAAGCCTCGGCTTATTCCGCCAGGTTCTTTCTGACGAGACTACAAGGGTTGCATTACAATCCAGAATTCGATATATAAAAAAATCAACTTTAATTCAAGATCAAATTAAATACTTGATTTTTTGATATCAAATTCTTGATATCAGAAAACCATTTTCTGATAAAAAAAAAAATAGAATTCTTGATATCAGAAAATGATTTTCTGATATCAAAAAATCATTTGTATATTCTGATATCAGAAAATCAATACTTTAATATCAGAAAATAAGATCTGCATCTACCTCTCTGTGATGCAACCTTTGTAGTCTTGTCAGAAATTTTGTTTCAAACCTAAAGTAAGCACTTTCAATAGATCAGACCAGAATTATCAAGAACACTTAATACAAAATTCTTACATTAAACAAATCTTCAAATAAAAAAACAACTAATTTTAGAAAGCAAATCTGGCTCTGTCGTTCAGCAATGGATATATAGTGCCATATTGGAAAAAAGGCCCATATGAGCCTAAACGGTCACCTGTATCAGAATATGGATCCATAATGCATGAATATAAAGATGTATGAATAGGATTAAAATCAACTATAGATGGTCAAGGGTGACACATTACAAAAACCCAGATTGAAAAGGCAAAGTTTTCATAATGAACAGTTTCAAATGGGGATCTATGAAAGCCCACCAAGCTCATTTTTGTACCGGTATTTAATTTTATTTTATTTTTGTGAATTAACACAAAATTTTCACACTATAATGTGTTACTTTTAAGAACATGATAAAAGGCTGTAATATTGCAAGAGGTTGGATCAATTTATGTTAACATGTACCATAAAATTGTCAAGGGGGGGGGGGGGGGGGGGGTGAGGGGTCAAAGGGATAATTTTGCTGGCCTGGGGTGGAGGGTCCAAGGCCTATTTCCTATAATTTTACTTTTGTGAATTTGTTGATGAATTTAAATTTTCTGGCCCCCCCCCCCCCCATTTAGATCCACACATGGATAATGAATTTGCATGATAAAAGCCATACAAGAAAAATCAGCACAATCTCTGAGCACAATGCAAGTTGTTGAGCAAAATGATAAAATGCCACATAGCTATACAGGTTTTGAATTCTCAAATCAATTAATATAAGAAATATGGTAGAAAAACGATGTAAATTATAAATGTTTATCTTAACATTACCAGTAAAGCCCCACCCAATAATCTGAATCCCTGATCCTAGGGGCACTATTTCACAATTTTGGTAACACCCATCCTAAGCATGCACTCATTTTCCCTGCCCATTAGAAGAGAGGTAGATTTTCTGAGGATTAATTCATAATAACTTAATTAACTAACAAAATCAGAAGCCCCGACTCTCTGTTTCCTTCCCACTATAGATATTACACAAGAAATCTGGTCAAAATAATCCTGGTAGTTTAAGAGAAGAATTTTGAGATGTCATCTGTTAATGCATGTTGCATAACAACTGACAAAACAAGATATCTGTGAGCCAATGCTCACTAGTTATAACCCTGCTCTGATGTAAATATACAAAATAAGCAAAGTCGACATTTAACAGGAAACTGACATCAACATTGTTCAAAAATAAATTCCACCATATGGCATGCCTAAACAAAGAGTGTGTTAAAATTTCAACCATCTGTGATGAATAGTTGCTGTGAAATCTTGGACGAAAATTTGTTTGAAAATTTAGACTAAAAATAAACAAAGTTGTCATTTAACAGGAAGTTGACGTCCGATTGGTACAACAATTTATCCCACTCTATGGCATACCTAAACAAAGAGTGTCTTAAAATTTCAAGCATCTGCAATTAATAGTTGCTGAGAAAAATGCAACAGAAATTTGTAACAGACAGACAGACAAACCCAACGGTAAAACAAAATACCCCCCTCTCCTTCAGAGCGGTTTGGAGCGGGGGTATATACAGATAGCAATAGGCTTGGTCACCTGAGTAACACAAGTGACCCAAAAACTCACTTGAGCTGAAAGCTTATGTGAGCCAGGAATAAATTTGTTACCTTTCTGACAATCTCTATTCATGAAATATGACAAACAATAATTTATAACAGATATAATTCATTTATTTAAAAAAAAAAAACATATCACAACAAATATAAATGAGTTCATTTATTTCACTAAATGCTTATCAAGTAGCACCTATACTGCTGAGAAGAATGTTTAAACCCTTTATCAAATAGAGATAGGCAAGAACTACAAACAATAATGTTAGAAAATGACATGTATGAATTTATCAAAGGGAAAAACAATGCTTCATTAATAATGAATGGAATGCAAAACAAATTGTTTGGCACTGTAATTTCACCCTTGTCATTGCCCATTCTACTGACACGGTTTCATGACATGTGATCAAACTACCAACATTATCTGTGTATGCATGAGTAACATGATCTATTTACGTATTTATTTTATGTATCACAGATAAAGTCTAGTTTTTTCCTAATTTTTAACAATAATTAAAATATACTCTCTTTCCCAAACGTATGCTAGCATGTGACAAATGCACCATTTAAAGCACTAAGGAAACTCAAGGTTCCAAAAAAAATGTATTCAAAAATTATTACCTTATGAAAAGAATGAAATAAAAAATTGACAGGTAAAAGATTCCACCTTAAAAGGCTTATACTGCAAGGCTTACAGTAGTAGCTTTCTTCAAATACACATCAATTCTGTTTGTTCGTGTTATTGCCAATGAATGATCCCTATTCAATTCATTTATTATATACCGGTAAAATAAACCAAAAATAAACCTCTGTTGTTTCAATAACAATTAATTAATTAATGTAGCAGTTATAAAAAAGTACATACAAATCTTAATTGTACATTTGAATTTTTAATATATCATGATTTACGGGTAATTACCGTACATACCATATTATGTCTTGTTACCGTATGTATATACAAAGGAGATCACTGTTAATTCTGTTACCTGAAGGGAAAGTTCACAATATGCAAAGATATCTAACAGAACAAACTTATATTTTTTTTAACTGGAAAATCTTTAAAATGAATAAAATTTAAAGAAAACATTCTACAGCCTACCCGGTAATTTCATTTTTAAAAAATGTGTACGAGCTGTTTGAATTGGAGAACTATTAAAACCATATTTGTTTCAAGTACATGAACAGAAATTATCATGCACAAATAAAATATACACCATACACATAGTAACACAACATGGAAAACGTGATTCAGAATATTAACAATGAACAGATCAAAATATGGTACAGTTCCAGCAATTTGAATGATTAAAAGAACAAAGAAAAGCCAATTTGGCTGAAAGCTATGAAAGGAAGTACATATTCAAACTAGCTACCTTGATAAACAATGTAACAAGATTATTGCATTAATACTGTTAGGTACAAAATTTCTTCATTGCTTATGACAAGAATGCCATAGTTGTATTTCAAATACACATGTTAAAATACATTTTTTCTTATAAATCATGCATGCAAGATTCTAGTTTTTATATACAAAAAAAATGGACGGAAAAAATTAACAAGTCAGAGGGAAATCATTGCCTTTATGTCGTATAGAAAATAAAAATTAAATACAAATGCAAGGCAGAAGTTCCCAGTAAAATATAATAATAAATACTCATAAAGAGACAAAAAAAAATGCACAACCACTTAGACAAGATCACTCATCCCCAAACAATGTACCATGAATAGAGGAGTTTCCATTTTGATGAAAATTTGGGCCCTCCCTGTCGCCAACATCCGACCCCGTGGAAGGACTGCTGGTGGTCAGGTCCAGAGGTCCATCCTGGCACTTGGACTCTAGGGACAACTTATCACTCTCAAAGTCCAACGGAGAGCTCGGAGAAACTGTTACCATGCCGTCTGCTGCTGGAACAGACATGGCCTGAAGACCTCCTGGGAGCACAGCAGATGACAACATCGGATTGGACGGAAAAATCCCATGGGGCGACATGTAGTGGGCAGGTACACTTTGGGGCAGAATGCAGCTAGTGGAAATGCTGAATAACTTTTGACTGATACATGAGGGTGAGGAATTGGGGGGAATGGGTGGAGACCTGTCTTGGGGAGAAGACCTAAGCTGATCTGGAGATTTTGATTTTGAAGTTTTACTTTCATTTTCACCATTGAAGTAGTGTCCGTGTGTGCGGACATGTTTGCGTAGAGAACTTGGGTCTGTATAGCGTTTATTACATCCTGGCATTTTACAGATGTATGGTTTCTCCTCCTGATGAGTTCTCACATGCTTGAATCGATCACTTGAGTTTGAGTAAGCTTTCTTGCAGCCTTCAAATGGACATATATAGGGCTTCTCTCCTACAAAAGATCAGCACTTTTTACCAAGCAATTTCAATTCATATAATTAATTTCATTTAATTCATCACATCTTATAATAGCACAAATCTTAAATATCTATATACTTACTATTGGTAACTATTTGAAGTAAAATCTTATTTATTGTACTAGAAAGAAATTCTAATTCAACACATTAGTCTCCATTATTCACAAACTTTTATTTATTGGAACCTTGTAACAGTCTCTTAATGCCAGTGCCAAAACTTTCACCATGCAAAGAATATTAACCTTGAGTAGTCAGTGATACACTCAAGATTTATTAAGGATTGATACGTCTAATGCATTTCAGTTATGTCTCCATTATCTTACTGATATTACCCAACATCAACAAAGGACCCATTAAAATGCCTGAAAAAGGACATTTAAAACAGATATTGTCTGCATAAAGCTCAAATGAATAACCTACCAGTATGGGATCTGTTGTGAATCTTAAGATTCTCTAGGCGGGAGAAACATTTTCCACATAAAGCGCAGCGATGGGGCTTTTCATTGGTATGGGTCCGTATGTGGATAAGCATTTTGTACCTAAAAGAAAGACATTAATACTGGTATATAAGTGTCCACATAATAAGGAACCTCACACAAAGTTTTTATGTTAAATGGGTGATGTCTTTTGCTTACAAATCACAATACCAGAAATCCTATTTATGGAAACATGTACTTAATAACTTCTTTTTAAAAACTTTCAAAGACCTCAAACTACATGGAGCCATCAGATTTCACCTTGAGCTATTACAGCATATGAAACCGAATTGATGAAGACACAATATTGATAAATTTTTCAGTATTTCATTGTCTTTATTATAAAAATCAAGAATGGTTTGTTTGAAATGCAGATTATCAAAGACATACAAGTTAATACTGTAAAGTGATAATTGCACATAATGTATTTATGACATGTTTATAAGAGCAACTAAAATCAGTTCAGTTCTCTCAAGATTAAGAAGTCTACCTATTTTTTCAGGTATCTCATGCCTACAGATTTGCTATGGAGATCTTTTAGAATAAAATGCTACTGGATTATACGACTCCTGACACACTCTTAGAATGTGAAAATCCTCTGTGCCCAGAATATACCTCTGATGCACAAAGTATTAACTCAGAATCAAATGAAAAATGATTTTATTCATTTTTTCTGCATACATGTGTGAGGTGTATATGCTAATCATCAAGCAGTTGACAACAGTAACAACCATAAGTATTAGATGGTTATCCTTTCAACATTCAGTAGCAGTGAATGTAACATCTGCTGTACATGTATTACATGTATCACCATGCTCATCTTCTGACTCAGCATGGACTTAGCACAAATCTTGATCATTGCCCTTCTAATGACAAGGATGCTTTAATATCACACTTTATAAATGACGCAATTGTTGACAGTTGAAAGGTAATAGCACTGTATTGTCATTACATAATGAACAGATATGATATAACTCTGACCCACTCAGCATTATAAAGTCAAATATGATACAATACAAAAAAGCACTGGTATTAATGCACAAGTAATTTTCAAACAAGACGGTCAGGGGCCACCTGAGTAACAATAGCCATAAATGAACAGAAAAGCTTTAGGCCGTCTTTAGAGTATCAAATATAAAATATCTAGACGACTTTGTATAGTATATCTTGTTTATAAAGATTTTCCATTTTTTTCTCCACATATTCTTTAGTTAAACATTTAGCTACTTTTGTTGTTTCAGTTTTTGAGAATAGGATTTTTTCTCTATTTATTCAAATGAAAAAATTCTACACCCCCCCCCCCCCAATTGGGGCCCCACCCTTCCCCCAAGAGATCCTGATTTTTAACAAAATTGAATCTCTACTACCTGACAAGTAAAAGATTTTCTGGCCACATGGTTATCGAGAAGAAGATTTTTAAACATTCCCTATATACTCTTACATAAAATTTGACCCCCCACCCCATTGTGGCCCCACCCTACCCCGGGGATAATGAACTCAACAAACTTGATTCTACATTACCTGAGAATGCTTCTACACAAGTTACAGATTTTTTTGTCAAATGTTTTTTTTAGAAGATTTTAAAAGATTTTTCTCTATAAATTAGCAGTACTTAACACCTTAAAACCATTGGTGTAGCTCATAAAGAAAGTATATACATCTGTTAATTAAATGTTGACTTCATGTCTCTTGATTTACCTTTATGTCCTAGTGCTGATCACAGTGAGTCTGAAATCTCAAGATTCTTAAGCATTAAAATCACCTTCACCATACCTGGCATTGAATCCTTTCCCTCGTCTAGGGCAACCATCCCATTTACACTGGTAATCCACGTCTGGTCGCTCGACCTTGACATGCTGGTCATTGACGTGATTGACAAGGTCATCCATGTTCAGAAACTTGCTGTCGCAATGAATCCAGCGACATTGGTGGAACTGCATTCTGGGCGATGAATCCTCCTTCTCGCTGGAGTACAGTCGCAGATAGGGAAATCCACTTGTAGGTGATCCACTGCTGGACTGTGAATTCTGACAGAAATCATATATATAAATTATTCATTCTAAAATCTGAATCAATAATTACTCTGAAAACTTAAATTGTTGTAGTTTCTATTCTAACATTTTTTAAAGGTCTTAAACATATTAAAGATACTTTTGGTTGAAACAGAACATGGAATGTACATGTAAATGTTAAAACAATGAATAAAAAATATAATGAAATGATTATTTTAAAGAAGAGCTCTGTATAAAGATAAAACAACCTACTGGTATTCAAATTTTTAAACTAAATTTTATGGAGTTCTTCTTTACTATATGATCGATTATAGCAAAACAAATTATATCTATTAATTTATGGAAGATCTGAAGGCTCATTTGTTGACCACCCAGCCTCCTCAACTTTTTATGGAACAACAAATCCAATTTTCATTGCAAATCATTGCAAATTGTACCAAAATTCGCCCTTTAAACTTTAAAATACAGAAATATTTTAAAAATTAAATAAGAAAAACATAAGATTCCAGGCCTCATCCAAATATCAAGTAATCAATTTTTTCAGCCATTACAATTCAAAAAAAAAAAATTGAATTCTATTTTCCATTAATAAAAACTTACATTTTGTGACTCATCTGACAATGAAGGTGCTGTAATCATTGAAGATGTGGTCACCAAGGAAACAGGAATTCCCTGAGGGTCAAGGCCATTAAAATGAAGGTCGGGATGACTGACACTATTTGAAATCCTAAAACTTGGAGGTGTCACTGAGAGATTGTGGACAATATCATTATAACTTGATTCAGGAGAAGGTGCTCGATGATTGGGTTCGAATGAAGAACTGTGTTTGCTCATCAACAGATGATCAGCTTGAAAGTTGGTCAGCAATCCAAAGGAAAGAGGAGGATCACAAGGCATAGGCCGACTCTCTGGAGATCCTTCTAAAATAAGGCCAACTCCATTTGTCATCTGTCCATTAGTGGATTTGGAATCTGTATAGAAAAACCATCAATCTTAAATAATTTCATTTTGGCATGAAAATTCTATTCCTTTTTTGTTGGAAAATCTATAAAACTAAAAAAAAAAAATGGGTCATCTAAAAATAAATGCTCCACTAACATTCAGATTTGAATGTCAAGATTTCAGAATCTAGCTCAGAAGATTTCTAAATGTCAACGAATTCTGAACTCTAGGATGTGAAAATAAAACACAATTCATATGAAACCAACACAGAATATCATATTGGTGCTTAACTAATTATTGTTCATTACTGGGTAATTAATGTTGAAAAATGTAAATTCTGATTTGGAGTAAGAGTAATTTTCAAAATCTAAGGGCATTAACTTTGATTTTAAATATACTGCTTGTGGACCAGCTATTGGCGTAAATATTCTTTTAAAATACTTAATACTATTGCATAAAATTTGACTGTTTAAGTGGTCATCTCCTGACCTTTCCTTCTGTCAAGTTATTTTGACTTTAATCTATGGCCATTGGTTTATAATGTCAAAGCCAACACTCATCTTGTGAAGATGAGCCAACACTATGATTTTACGATCTTTTATTCTTAGCAGAAGACAGAATTACCAAATTTTGAATAATCATGTTCTTAATACCCATTCTCTCAGTTAAATCAATAACTGGTTTGCTCTCTGACATTTGATATCCAGAGTAGTCTGACCCTTGACCTTTAACCTCAAAATCTGTGTATCCGTCATGGAAAACACATGCAGTTCATTGCACAAAGACAAAGTTTTGAACTTATTTAATTCATTTTGAAAGAATTTATTTAATAGATAATTATATTGCATTAAACTAAAATTCAATAATACTTTAAACGAAGAAAACATTTTCTGCCACAAACAAAATTAAAAAACAATTTGATTCAAATTCATAACTTTTCATCTTTAATTTGATTTTTTCTGTATTTTGGTTTTAGTGTTTTGTTTTTGTACCTGTAAGTAAATTTCCTGTAAGCTTGATACATTTGCTCATATTCAGAACACTACAAGAATCAGATGGACTCCTCGACTTATCTTGGCTTTCATTTCCATTCTCTTCATGCATTAAAATCTGCTGTCGTTTCTTATTCTGCTTTCTGGCAGCTGAATTCAATAGCACCTGAAAATGATTCAAATCAAAAATGTTATAAAAACTAATGACTCCTATGTGGCATTATTGAAGAGGGTAAATTTTTTCACATGTACTGAACAGACAAGTAAATGGTTTCCAAGATATCATTCTATATCCAGAGTGGTGTGACCTTAAATTGTGACCTCTAAATCAATAGAGGTAACCCTTGACCTTTGACCTCAAAATCAATAGGAATTATCTACCGTGTACTATTTAGGAGGGGTACCAGTGTACAAAGTATGAAGTCTGTCCAGCGAAGGGTTTTTATGATACTGATCAGACAATACTTGGTCCACCAACTAACCAACCACCCGACTGACCAAGTACAAAACAATATGTTCTCATTTTATAAAAGGAAAAATAAAAATTAAAGAACTTGGTTAAATTCATGTATATAAACTTGAGAATGGCAAATTAATTCCAGTTCTAGTGAATAAAAGTAAACAAGAACTGGTGAATCTTCTGAAGATAATGAATCACAGCCATTTTCAAACAAAAACTTGATTTTGTGATGAAGAATTGATAGACAGTACAAAACAATTGAATTTTTTACTATTTCTTAATATACAAATTTATTTTAATCATTTAACAATTCTACAGTATGAATTTAACACATGCTAAATAATTCAATATTCCATCACATTTTAAGGACGACAGACCTAATTCGATTTGCGCAGATATATCGCGCATCTAAAAGGAGTGATTGTTACGAACATCGTTATCTCAATATTACGTCACAATCACTAAAACTCAATGAAAAATCGCTTATGACGCAATATATAAGATAATCAACGTCATCAATACACACTTTAATATTGCATTAACATTGGGCGACCTTGCTATTATTTAACATGCTGAAATACAATTTTCAACATTATTTAACATGCACAAATTTTGTTAGGGGATGTCAAAGTTCTGTAGTGAGTTTTATATTAGCTCACGATATTTATAAGCATCTATATAGATTATTTAACAGAGTTTGAGCCAGTGAGCAAATCATTTACATTCCGATCCGCATCAATACTCGTGTCGATAAAATATAGTAAAGTTTTAAATTTGCTTAAGTTTTGAAGTATTTCATTTAAATAAAAAGGTATAGCAAACTCTAATAGTTCTCTGCTTTCATAAATCAACTTCGAAATGATGTACAAAGCCTTTTTCTTAGAGTTTGCGCAGTACTTTTCATAAACAATTGAAGAAAAATAACGTCACATCGCACTTTGACATGTGCCCCCGTAAAAACAAATTTGATGACATGGCCATTTTTTATATGATATTAATTCAAAATCATCATATAAATATCATATTTCAATTTGGATAGAAAATCTATTGCAGAATTTTTTAAAAACTATTTTTTCTCTTAGAAGAACGCTTTTCCCCATTATGTTCAATTGAAAAAGAAAAGTAATGCACACAATTTTTGTAATGGTCCCTACTAAAAATCTAATTCGATTTTCATGCTACTTTTTGTTTGATTTTGATATATCTTTAGCGACTCTCATATAAAATTTTCATAAAAATCACTATTGTAGAAGTGAATTGGGTCCGCCGTCCTTAAAATTCTATAAAACTCAGTAACAATGCCATGCCCACTTCGGTATTTATAAAGAGAATTTCTTTAGATTAAAAATATATAATTTAAAATAATAGATATTAATATATTAAGTTTAATTACAGCTGCATGAAGATTAACACAAAAATTGTTATTCCTAAAAAACATTTAAAAATTAATAAAGTACCTCTGATTTCATGGTGACAGCTTAATGTCTGTGCATCAGTGTCTTCAAGGATCAGAATGAGGCATCTTTACCCTGTAAAAGTATATATGAGTATATCTAATACCTTTAATGACATGATGATTACTTATTTTCCACACTCTGCTGACCTAAAATAGTCTCGTCTACTGATGAACTAGGTCACTACACCTGCCTTCTACAGTTATTAAGACAGCATCCGTCTATTAGCGAGATATAAATGCTACTGTGAATACCAGCAGTTCACCTGAGAGCCGAGTCTCATCTGTCGTTATATCTACCTAACAATTAAAGAATTGGAAAATCCATTCTGCTCCTCCACAAGGATGCTTATTTTGTGCTAAATATTTTGAGAAAAATGCCATGCAAGATTTTCAAGCACTGATTGAAACACAAGATACCCTTTACAAAAGCAGAACACTTTCCAATCATCACCTTAACCTCTCATGGAGGTTGTATTAGAGTTGATGATGGGGAGCTGTAGGTTCCAAGTTTGGGGGTCAGAAACGGGGATTTCGGGAGGGGGGACATGCTGATGATACATATGTTGTGCAAAACATTTAGGCCAGTAGGATGACTGAAATTTTTAATGACAGCAGAGAAAGTGATTGATTCATTATTTTACAGTATGTCCCTGGTTGGAGGATGCCCTTACTGAGTTAAAAAGAAACATGGACACTAATATATAGAACCATAAATGCTTCCTTTCTCCAGGTATGCACAAATTGTTCTGCAGCATTAACTGAATTTACACGAACAAAACACATGGCCACACACCAGTACTAGTAGTATCTGCCCTGAATTCATGCAGGCAGAGAACATGGATCTCATTGAATGGTCACCATACAGCCAAATCTGTCCCATCCC
>WFKH01011581.1:59069581-59085694 GCA_016163765.1 Magallana hongkongensis | reverse complement strand
CCCCTGTAGAGCATCTCTGGGTTGAAATTTATATTTCAGCATATTTCTCCAAAATATCATACAAAAGTCCTAAGAATCACAAGCAGCTGACAGAATCAATCATGGGACAGGTTTCTGTAGAGTTCATGTATTATCAATACCCTCATCCTGACAGTTACTGTACCAGCCACCACAGATTAGCGTGGCCTCAGGAGGACACACCCACTTTTTTGAGTTTTCATAAATAACCATAACCAAATTCAAATCTTACAGTGATTTCAGGACTTTTTTATTGAATGCAACATTAAAAATAAAATATGATTTTACATACAGTAGTCTCTGCAAACTGTTAATTTGATAAACAAAGTAATTAGGTATATAATTTTTTTTTTCCCATTTAGTATATAATATTTTGCCAGTCAATTTCATGTTTCCTTACCCCTATGTAAAGTGCTAAATCCCACTTTGATTTATTCCACTATATTGTCATCAAATGTGTGAAAAGATATAAAAAGATATTCCTAACTGTTTATCTACCTATCAAATCCGAATCAAGTGTGGCAAAGGGGCTCTGGAGAAGGGGTAGACTTTGCCATAATTTGGTCCGCAATAACAACCAATGTAAACATGTAATGTATCGACTTCACCTACTCAATGAAAACTGCTACAAAGGACACTTTCAGAAAAAAATATTTTCTATTGTAATCATTTGAAAAAAAAATCTTGTTACAAACTGTTGAGCACATTAGTCCATTTACATTTCTTGTTTTATTTGAAACTGTAATTATACCTCTCTGATACCTCCCCGGGAATTGATTATATATTTCGCACACAAGTACCCCCTATAAATGTTTTGTGTAGGTCATTTATATGTAGACCTTTAAATATACATCACTGCACACACTGAAAACCCCTCTCATAATAAGAAATAAACAATTATAGCTAGCTGTCAGCCAGAGACCGTGATCATGGGGGGTTACTTTTTAGCCCATAACAATACCACCATTCCATACCCCCTAGAGATCGTAGAATTTGATTAGAATTTAATTGGAGAACTTAAACATGCAGTGGAATTAATGTGACAACTCTGGTTGAATTCTTTAAGCCAGATCCTATAACAACACAATCTTATTGACAATAATATCCAGAAAAGTTTAAATTGCACATCTTATGAAATTTGAATTTAATCAAGATGAAACTTGTAAATCAACCAATATGCCATTAGGAAGACACCAGAATGAGGCAGAGAGAATTGTGCTAGCTATTTCAACAGGTACCAAGGTGCACACACAGTCAGCACTGCTTCATAGCCTCCCCAATATCAAGGCTGAGGTCACTCTTTGAAGTCTTTGAACAGTGTCAAAGTAACAGAGGTGCAAGTACTGTTAAAGAGGCTATATTGGGGTGACAAAAAAAGATTAGCAGTTTTCTCCTATTAGACACATGAATTAATTCAGCAAATTTTGTCATTTGATCAAACTTTCACTTTCAAGATCTCTCCTACAGACTGTCAAGATTCCTACAGTGAAAGAAGTTATAATCGTGTATTTAACTTGATTTGTGTATTGGAATAATTTCTTAAAGCGATATGCTTTGATTTTTAATATTTGTCTATATTTGGATAAAAATTTGAATATGACTTACACATTTCATTATATATAAAACAATTGAAATTTTATCAAAGTACTATGAGTACTGAGAACTCCTGAGCCAGTTTTACATGAACTTTGCTGCAAGTACTTCTTATGCATTATTTCTTAGAAGATTTGGCCAAAGATCTAATAACTAATAACTGACCATGAAAACAAACTATTTGACCTTTTAGTAAAATGTGATAAAATAAAATTAGGAGTTCAGTTTACATTACATTACATGTTTACACTCCTGGGCCTGCTAACTCTGACCCTGGCACCAAGAATATAACAATTTTGTTTTAGGTCACTTCCCATTAAAGGTATGCAATTTTTGTTTGGCCTGTTTCATGTCCAAAGATTATAGATAAATGTTTCATAAAATCATGTATTTTCATTATTTACATGATCAAAATATGCTCTCACATCAAAATCCCCAAGGGATCATGAATTTTAACATTTTAGCAGAACTTTAACACTGTGTATCTTATTCTATCCAGTTTGTTTGTTAGATTCCAATGATCAAAGAAGATGTATAGAGAATTCATGTTTTTTCTTTATGTGACAAAGGTAACTATGCCTAACAAAAGAGGGACAATTATGCTATATCTATGCACTGAGTTTGTCTGATAGATAATCATAAGTAGAGAATATCATTAAATAATTACCCAGTAATAGATCTTTACTATGGCATAAATATATCTCTGCACCTGACCTATGGACCATCCATTTCCATCACTACTACTAGTAGTATGCTTTTGGTTTTTTGTCTGATTAATTTGACCAAAATAATTTCAATTAAAATATGGATGTTTTCATCAGGCTCCTTGTTTTGTTTTAAACATATTATATTATGTAAATATTCATAGCTGGATTGGGCAGCAGGCCCTTATATGTAAGCCTTCTCCATAATGACCATCAATGCATGGGGTCGGTGGATGTGAATCAGATGACCTAAACACCTACAAAATAACCTAGTAAGTTTGAAAATTTAATAAGCGTGCAGTCTTCAAGTTTTGATTGGTAAATAGATTGACGAATCTCTAAATTCAATGAGAATTCTTATAATCACTATGTCACCAATGTGCTAATTTAACTACTTCTTTATGAACTACTGACATTAACAGACTCTTTAGCACTTCTCCTGCTATATAATGAAGTTAATAATTAATTTCCAGGCAAAATCTTTCACTCTTATAAAACAACTGTCTGACACAACGAATATTCAGTAAATCTTCATTCCCAATAAAAGAAATCACTGTAGTTTAATTACAATATTTATGGAAAAAATTAATTCCTTGAAAAAATTTACTGTATGAATATATAACCAGTAACACATTTTTTTTCTAAAAAAGATAGATATATCAGACAGGTATATCTTCTCCCTTAAAAAATACTTTAACATGACAAAGTATTAGATTTTAGAAGCTTTTAAATATAATTTATAAAATATTACCCATTTTTCAGCAGCTCTGAATGTTACTTGAATGTTACCATGATAACTAACAATGTACTTACATAAATGTTACTATTTTCATTTTCACCTAAGAACATGCACATTTAAAATGCCAATACATTCATGTTCAATTTTCCTTTCCTTGAATACACTATACAAATGCAGATTGCACACCTTTCTACCATAATGACATTCAGTAATAAATGTAAGTCTTCTATCGACTTTCTAAGTAGGGGGTCCCTGGAGTCCCAAAATGCCAACAAACTTCTGCAGTGCACCAATGTATTCAGCAGCACCCAAGTGGAATGTTACACTTAGCTTTTGTCAGGGGCAAACAAATTAATGGCAAAAATGAATTAATCAGGTGAAAAAAGCCTGATAAGATGGCAAGAAATGCCCCATGGAATAGGTAGATTAGACTTTTAGGCAGTAAATTATCAACTTAACATATATAGCACCAAACTTTCCCTTTATTTAATTCCTTGTAAATTTCCATTAATTTAATTTGCCAATTTTGAATTTTGAAGAAGCTAATTTTCATCATCTAAACAGTGAAAAATTGCTTCCCACCCCCGACCCTATTGAAAGCCCCTGAATCTGTTTAACTATTTCTTCCAAAAAGTATATACCTGTTTATAAAGGGTAGATAGAAGTTATACAAAAATCAGTTGAATAGCTGTTTGATACTGAAAGTATTTGTTTAAGTGGAAGCTATGCTTCCTAGGTTGTATCAAGAGCTATGTGACAACCACAAACATAGAAAAATTACCAATGTAACAAGGATTGAGCTATAAAAGAAATCACTATAAAAGACACCCCCACCCTCTCCACCCCTCATCTGCCCATTTGGTGTGTTGGGGATCTACAAATTCAAGAACCACTGATTTTGCTACATGTATCAATAATAAGCATTTCAGTGACAGAGAATCTACTGCATAAAATTATCAAGGGTAACTGACTTTCTTCATCCAGTAGAGTAGAATTTAACCTTTTTTTTCTTTTCCGTTGACCTATGCTGTGGTTAGCTTTAGACATACATTTTAACCATCTACAAAGATTGCTATTTCAAAGCATACCTGGCATAGCTTTCAGATTATCCAAAGCTTGTAATAGTTTTTTATGTAGTCATATATTAAATTATATTTTACATGTGTCAAATTACATTGTTTACACAGAGTATTCTAACTTGAATGCACATGCAGAACTAGTAGATTTTTGCAAAACACAGTGAACCTAAGTTGTACCGGTACTTATGAACAATACCTGGAGTTCTAAGTTATTATAATTAGGATATATTTTCAAAACGTTCAAGTTCATTTCTTGCTCCAGGATTCATAGAAGGACCTTCCTGATCACTAGAAATCTATTAATATAACAAGACCAAGATAAAATATCAGCAAGTCCGGCAATCTGATTAAAATCAGCCATTCTGATACGCTACCGCTCTCGAACATCTGAAACAAGCCGCTTAGAGGTCACGTCCGAACGACCCGACAATCTAAATATTTAAATATAAGGTCGTGACCTTTTTGACCAATGAGAATCCCCGTCTCTTAAAGACTATCGGGTGAAGTAACAGCAAGGTAAATATAACCGCACAGATTTATGGGAAATTATCTGCTGGCTGAGTTTTGCTAGCCACAATTTGATTGGCTTATCGAAAGGTCGTTCGGACGTGACCTCTAAGCGGCTTGTTTCAGATGTTCGAGAGCGGTAGCGTATCAGAACGGCTGATTTTAATCAGATTGCAAGTCCGGCAAGTTATAACCAAAGAAAGTATGTCAAGCCAAGAAATGTCATTACATGTACTTTACTATTAGTTACTTATTAAGGCATAGAAAACCAGATTCCATGGCAACAATTAAAGTTCCTTTATACATTATCCAATAGATGTATTCTTTGATAGTTGCATTAATTCAAAACACGTATTTCTATTAATAGTTGTGAGTCATACTCTATAGCAAATGCCTTTGCTTTGATAAATTGGTCAACTATGATTTACAAAAAAAAAATAAAAACAGATATCAACGAGTTAAAAAAAGCCTGTACAACAAAACCGCAAGTCAAATGCTTGGTTTTATTCAGGTTCAAAAGAATCTTAAAAATGTTATACAAAACCAAGCCATGAATGATCTCATCTATAAATTTTCAAAACTGTCACAGACTTTATCTTTTACAATGAGAGAAAATCCCCTACTGAAACTTCAATAATATCTTGGGCCCAGTTTTTCCTAAATTGCAAATCTCATTATCTCCATTGTCGACCCAGACTGCTGCACTTCATGGAATACCCTGTGCGCACTGTGTACTTCTTCACCAGGGATATTTTCCAGGGATCTCCACAAAGTCGATACCCCCAATGTGAAAAAATCAGACATATTTTGGGCCTACTCAACATGACAAGGCTGAAGTTATCCCTGTGGCTTAAGGCTCTAAAGAAGTAGTCTTTTGATCTTTCAAAACTTCTCTCAAAGACCATTTAAGGTGGATATCTACATGAATATGATTATTGATTAGCATTCAAAAAAGATTTTATTACAGTACACAATAAGCTTAAACAACCTTTTGTTTTTTTAAAACAGCTTTCAGAAATTTTCTTGTAAATTTTAAATCTTCAAATTAAAGCAATTATCAGAATAATTAAAACTTCCAAGTGACCTAAATTGAAGATATTTAACAAATTAACGTTGTTGAATTCAGGACATTGTGATAGACACTTTACCAAGATAGAATATGACATTTCACCTCCTCCATCTTGCTCCTCAGACCCCAACTTCCATATTCCCACCCCATCCTGATCTCCCAAGTTTTCTGAAAACAGGCCCTCTTGATCTTGACCGTTTTCCCTCCCTGATGCCTTTTGAAAGAATGATCCTTCAATAACGGACTTACCAAAGGTTTTGGTATCTGATGACCACAAAGCGCCTGTTTGGTTGATTGGTGGGTTTTTTCTAGAAGTGGACGGTTACACTATGGTATTGAGTTGGTTATCCAGGTTTTGAAATGGTCTTGATTGCTCCTTTAAGCTGAAATGATTCAGAAATCATCAAAACACTCTTGTTGGTTGCATCTAAAAACTGCAACTAAAACTCAGGATAAATATATATGACCTCAGCACATTGTGGTTTTACATACACACAGAGTATTTAAATCCAGCAAATAAATTACGAAAGATTGCACAGAATAAACCCTCAAAAGCATAATATACTTACATACTCTCAAACATTGAACTGCATGACTGCCAAGCAGTGAAACCGTACAAGTAAACAATGAAGCCAGTACTTAAATTACCTTCTTACATTCTGTTTGTGAACATAGGCCCTGCCACACCCATTGAAAACCACTTTTGTGTGCTTGGGACCTGCAATACACAGACAATAAACAGGCAAGTGTCATAATATTGTACATTTAAACCAATTATCAAACTAACCTATAAATATGGATCATTTCAATACCCTTGTGACAGCACGCAGAAATTGGAACAGACATTACCAGTTTATTTGTTTCTTGGGTTTTTTTAAGGGTTTTTTATTTTTTGAATTTATATGCACTGACATGCCGAAGAACACCACAGAAGAATATCTTGTCAAGGCTCACTGGAGTGAATGTTCTGCTCACATTGCGGCAGAAAAAAACCTTTATTTTATTGCAATCAATGGATTAGAAAAACAAAAAAAATGGTGAAAACAGCCAAATATATGTGTAAACAAAAAACATACCATATGGTATTCAATTCAATCCTGTGTCACACAGGTGAAAACTTGTAAGAGTTATCCAAGTATCCAATTCTATGGCTGATATTAAAATTCAGTCTTAATCAACCGGCAGGTTAAAACAAACTGGAACTCAACTGAAGGCCTATCTAACCGTCTATCACCCAGGATTTACAGTATCTTCCCCCCAAAACATATATGTGTGGGTATGGCTAGGTGATAATCCCCTAATGTACAACGGATAATGTAGAAATTGAATTTCACTCCCAATTGTACCAGATCAATATTCATTTTAAAAGTAAACACCCAATACTGATACCCCATTGTAGGGGCCACACAAAAACTTTTAAAACACATCTTGCCATAAGAGTACCTCTACCTCAGGTGAACGACACCTTAGTTAAATAAACAAACTCAGTCATTGAAAAGTTACCGAATACTTACTATTTTTACACTATATATCTAGTTCAGATGTACTGTAGGATAAAGGTCAATTGACCTTATAAAGATCTGCCATCTGGCCCCCTGCAATTTTTTGTCAATGTATGGACAAAGTACAGTACAATACAGTACCGTTGCAAATCCTTGAAATCTGAAGATTTACTTTCCTATATCTGTAATTCATTATTTTTGTTTAACAAATTCATAAAGTATACCGTAAATGAATTTGCAATACCACATATACATTGCTCCACTTCTAATAGCTTCTAGGAAAGCTTATTTGAGCATTAAATTCAAATCCTGCCTCAGGGAAATGATAAGTGTATATGAATATGTATTATGATCCTTGTCAACTTTATTTTTCTTAAAATCTCTATGGGACACAAAATTAATTTGTTACGTACATTATACTATCAGAGATTCTTATAAGTATAAAACTTCACTAAGAAATGTTGTGAAATTGCAATAAATATAATGAAATAACCTTGTTTTAATCTTATAAGTTTTTCTGTATATTTATGTTTTTGCATAAAAAAAAATAGTTGAATAAAAATGTAAGAATCTTAAAAAATCATGAAAGAAATGGAACATACAGGACAGGTAGTGGAAAAAAAACATCATCTTATGTAAAATGCATTCATAAATAGAGGAATAAAGAAATCTGAATACACTGATACTTAATTGTAGCACTATCATTAACAGTTGAAGCAGAGATTTTTGTAGGGAGAAAGTTGTGTTGAGATTATATAATCTTAAATGGGGGGAATTTAACTTTAGTTGTTTCAGAAATTACTATATTAAACATATAACCACGAATGTTTGTTTATAAATGCTTTGAAAGAGAGAGATCTCCTATCATTATGACACATATTTTATTTCTGATATTACTGTAACAGTAGACTTGCTGAAACAAAACTGTTTAACATGTTCAAAAGGGATTGATTTACCTGTAAAATTAATACATGTAATTCAAAGCAGGTCTGCCCATGATTAACTAATAAAATATTCTTAAAATCTAAACACAGAGATAAAAAGCATGGAAAAACCCCAACAGCTCTATCTGGAGTCCTTAAAACATATGGTTGAAGTCAATTGATTTGTTGATATTGCCGGATCTTGTACAATGGACCCTCCACAGCTATCCTCCATGGAATGTGCAATAAAATAGGTCCTGTATTCTTTGGTCTCAAAAACGGAATTCTTTCCAGCTGAGCAATATGTACGCCTTTTTTCTAAATTGTACTCAATATCTACCCAAACTACATAATGAACAGCATGATTATTGATTTCCGAAACTTGTTTGAAAAAACCCCCAAAAACCCTAAAATGCTTTTACTATTGGAACCAGTCTGATGTAGATATTTTTTTCATATAAAGAATACAGGTTAAAAATAGAAGAGGTCAATTTAATTTTCAAATAGAAATTGCATAATTAGCCCACATATGAATTACGAAAAGTGAAATGTACCGATAGCTGAGAACCAATTACGCCATTTGAAATATTGAAAACTTTAAACTAACCAGCTTGACGACAAGAGAAAACTTTAATTTCAAGGCTAAGATTTGGACCACAAAACATTGGGGGTTCTTTCAGTTCATGAGTGTAAAATTCAAAAATTCAATAATGCCAAATCAGTGGCTTCACAGGATTAAGTCTGTTGATGCAATATGGGTCCTCATAATTGTCTACTTTGGACATTTTTTAGAGCACATGTGAAGTGTCTTTACATCCAAATTGAAAAAAACAAAGTGAACAGAGATTTTTCCAGATTAGACATGCCTTCAAATTTTCAAAGTCATCTGAGAGAAAATGACATCACCAGGGGTGCTGACTTAAGAATTCATAACAAGTTAATGGAACCCCAAAAGAATTTCCGAAATGAAAATTCTTCTTGGAGGCCCCCATGAATGTTCTATTTTCCTTTCTTTTTGCAGGTAGCACTTGAATTGTTGAGTGTGGCAATTCGAAAAAATATGGGTCCCTATAAAATGATCTAGACTGAATAAAATAAACAATTCATGATATATAATTATTTTTTGATATCCGGCGATGCTCTTTCAAAATCCTGTAATCGCATACAGCAAATAAATTACAACTTGGACTGAAGATGCAAAAACAAACAGTGACACCTGCATAATGGGTGTTGTGTCAAGGGAAGGACTTTTTTCGTGATTTTTGAGAGCACCCAAACACTCAGAAATGAAAGAAATACAACCATGAAAAGTCATCGAAAATGGGGATTGGTCCAGACAAATAGGTAAAAGAAGGGAGAATTAAGCTATTTTAATAGTACCAAGCAAAAGTATGCCCCTCCCCCTTCAAATATCTAAATACCACAGTAAGAAGAGATAAAGCATCAAACAGCTTGATTTCAAGGTCTTCCTTCAATAAATACAAGACTTTCCATAACAATACAATAAACAAGAAATAGCTTTAAAGACATTCATGCCCCCAATATGGCAAATTAAAAAAAAAATAAACCCACTCCTTTTCACGGAAGGTACTATAAAGCGACAAACAAAGGGTTCTCAAGATATTGAGCAGACATTATTCTTCCTTTGACCTTTGGCCTTGTAACCTCAAAATCAATAGGGGTCACCTCCTCCTGAGCGGTACATGTGTAACAAGTTTAATGTCTCACCAGAAAGGGGTTCTTAATATTTTGATCAGACAATATCTTCATTCTTCAAATGTCTCCAGAAAATTGACCATTCACCTTTAACCTTTTACCTCAAAATCCAAATCAGTTATCAGGTTACCTACTCCTTGGTGGGTTCCTGTGTCTGTCCAGCAAAGAGTACTTCTGATATTAACCTGACAACTCTCAGTATACCTGCCAAAATCCAATGTGGTTTGATACTTGACCTTTTAACCTTATAGTGACCTCAAAATCAATCAGGGTCATCCACTTCTTAGTTGGTACCCGTGTTCGAATTCTGTTCAGCAAAGGTTTGTCTACTGACTGCTATACAGATGGAGGTGCAAAACAACAGGCCTTACTTTTTAAGTCATTAAGTATCCTTACCTCTAATCTTCAAATTCTAATAAAATTATAGCATAGCTTTCATATTTTTTGTTCCGGCACATTCACTTTCTATTTTTGATGAAAGCCCAATATCAATTGAATTTGCTTCAAATATCTATCACATGGAAAAGATACTGATTCTACTCATGGGACATAATTTGTTGAAGTAGCAGCATTGGCTGCATAAAAACATATCTGCTTATTAATTCAATGGCAACCCCTTTCTCTCAAATTAGGAAATCTAGCAGCTTTAACTCTGACGACAGAATTTAATTTCTCTTTTCTATTTATTCTCTTCTCTATCACCAGTTTGACACAAATCTTAAAACACACAATATAATGTTTGGAAAAATTCAAAATTTTACTGCTGGCACATTGAAGGTAATGGTCAAAGGCAGCAAATGCCCTAAAGTGCTCTTATACATCCTACACTAAATAAGAGAAAAATTCTAGGGTAAAGTTGTTTGTGCTGTAGCCTTAAAGAATTTGATGGCATCCTCCTACATCCTCGGTAAAAATAGAAATAGGGTTGTGATATTAAAGGATGCTTCAGTACAGAGTTCCAGTTTATTCATATTTTTTTCCCCTAAGAAAAAGGCACATTTACCGATCATCGAACATTTCTTATTATAGACTATTTGAAGAGGCGTTGTGTGAAAACTTTGTTTCATTCAGAGTGATTGTTTTTTACACTGAAATCAATTAAAATCTAAATGCAGAAAGAAACAAAGTCACTGTACATAAACATGTCTCCAACAGTAAGAAACCAATTAAAAATGAAATTTAGCAGATTTAATTTCATCTGCATTTTGCAATGTACCGGTATCACTGTATAGCTAAGCTTAGATATGCTTTGTGAGCCCTTCCTTTTTCTAGAAAAATTGTCCAATTATGGACTTATTAACTGAATAGGTGTATCTATGTTGTAATATATCCAACATTTCCAGTCTAGTCAATACCGGCATTCCATTTTTGTCGTAAAGTCCCGAAATAGTTATTGGCTCTGCCACGCACTACAGTGAAATGCAAACATAGCAAGAATAATATTCCTCATGTATAAAAAAAACACAATAAATACCTGGTATATCCCCCCCCCCCCTTCCACATGTGACAATTTTAAATTAGTTTTCTAGTTTTCTTATTACCGGTATTAGGAAAAGTAAAGGGCATATCCCATGTCCGGTTTGACCCTTTATTTTGACCGTAGAGGTACCTGTCTATTTCTAGTTTGATGTACGTGAAGCACATTGATCTTACAATTTTTTCAAGTTTAACTCGTAATTGACATCGTGACCTCACAATCAATCAGGATCATCTTACCCAAAATTAATGTCTGTCCTTTTTTTCAAACTTTAAAATTAGAAATACTGTAAACATCTTTTAATTCAATGTGTCCAAAATTTTATAGTTTGCCGTGTTGGTACCTTTCACTGTGTCTTTAGTTTCACAGAGAATCTATTTTTTCATTATAGTTAAATACCGTAATCATTATTTTATCAAATATATCTCTTATATTAAAGGAACTTACATAATTTTTCTTTTACCTTGAAGTAGTAATATTATATTCATGTATTTTTTACTAAATATTTCATGTCTAGAGTAAAAAATTCTAATTTTTTGGCTGAATTGAGAGTTGATATTTGAAATTAATTCCTTTTTAAAATTCAAATTCCTTGTATTTCAATTTGTGTTTGCTTTTTCAAACATGGATTTAAAAATAGAAATTTTGTCATGAAGTGTGCTGGTTGCAAGTAGTTATCAATTTCAGATCTGATTATTTAACATTCATTTATTATAGAATAGTAAAAATTCATTATTTTTATAAAAGTAAATTAAATCAGTTTAATATATTCATAAGAGATCGCATTTAAACATCTTGCCAACATAAATATACATGTATAAAAATACAGTAAAAGTCCAGATATTGTTCATTTCGACATGTTGTCAAATTTGGAACAATTATTTTTTCATTTAATTTTAATAAATGCTATGCACTCTGGATCTTGTCTAGTCTGTAAATTGGCTGAAATGTTAAGACCCAACTGCTCATAATTAATGCAAATTATCTCATGCAATGCAGCCATATTCTTAGCACTGAAACAGACTTCATGCAGGAAAATCATTTAAACAATGAAATGCTCTCTTTGATGATTCACGCAGGTATGAAGGTAGTGGGCATTGCAGAAAATATACATATTTTTAAAACCACATCAGCAGTGATCAATAACTTCATAGTCCAATGAACCACCAAAGAAAGCATTTTCCTGTTTATTTTTACATCTCTCACTGTATCTCTTTTAACTTTTATTAAATGTTATTTAAAAGTGAGTAGAAGTACCTCAGTTATCATCATCATCAATCAGTTTTATTTCTAGAAAGATCAGATGCAAGGTTACAACAAAAATATTGACATTAGTCTGTGGAGTCTGTGATGTTCCTGGTGCTATCAATGTAGCTTAAACAATATAATTCCTACATAATTGAACTCAAATTGAAAAACTTGTATTGAATAAACACTATTTAACAAAATAAATTTTTCATAGAAATTAAAAAAAAAAAAAAGGTTTCCCTTTTTGAACTGATCATTGTTGAATAATGCACTTGAATGCAGGAATATAAAGTTCAATGATATTTTGTGCCTTTTTTTTTGTTCTGACATCTTTTTAATTTACAATGACCATCACGTTTTATAGAATTTCCTTCCAGAATAAGAGCCAAAACGAATCAACTGTACAGTGGAAATTTAATTTGGTTGTTGATACAAAACAAAAACAAGAGGTTCATGGGCCACATTGCTCACCTGAACTTTTTTCTTTTATCATTCTATTTCGAAATAAATATGAAACTCTTTAAAAGTATTGCAAAACTCTTATATATTCCAAGATTTGACAATACATTAAACAATACATAAAAGAAGCCTACTTTTTGGACATCATATCATAAGATCTAAGATGCATCATCTGCCCAATCTTATTATCCTAGGCCTCAACGTACAGTATGATGCAATATATAATCGTACAAAATGGCAGCGTGTTTACACTCGCGCTTCACCTCACAAATTTAATGTCGAATAAAAGGGTTTATAAATAGCATCGGAATTTCGTTAGTTATTTATAACAATTTTTGGTCACGTGACATTTCATATGTCACATGATTTTATTGTTCGTCTGCTTTGTAAACAAATCTGAATCGACGGAAACAAGATGGGGCGCAAAGCGAAAGAATTGAGTAAAGAGGTAAAAGAAATGGTATGGAAAATGTTACAAGATGGTAAAACGATTACCTACGTGTCAGAAACCTTCGGAATACCCAGATCTACAATTTCAAGTTTTAAGAAGCGTGTAGAACGACAAGGTTCCATGGAAAACATCCCCAGACGAGGCAGGAAATCTACTGTGACTCCCGAGATTATCGGACACTGGAAAGGCTTGTGAAAACCCACAGAAGAGAGAGTTTGAAAGATATTACGGACCAATTTAATGAAAACAGAGAACGGCCAGTATCTAAACGAACTGTGCAATTGCATCTGCATAAAAATGGATTCGTGAGACGGGTGGCAAAGAAGAAACTAGTGATCAGAGAAGTGAATAGAAAAAAGCGCTTGTCTTGGTGCAGAGAAAAGAGAAAATTGTCTGTTGAGAACTACTGGAGAAAAGTTATTTTCTCAAATGAGTCAAAAATTGTTGTAGGACAGAATTCTCGTGTCTATATTTGGAGAAAACGGGGCGAGGGCTGGAGACCGGACTTGGTTGAGGCACGGCGGGCGAAGCCATCATACGAAGTTATGATCTGGGGATGCATTTCGTGGCATGGTGTAGGTACTATTACAGCTGTTAATGGCAACATCAATGCAGAGAAATACCAGCAAGTACTGAATGACAATTTGTGGCCGGTTATAGCCCGACATTTTCCCAATGAACATGCAGTACATCTTCCAGGATGACAATGCACCAGTACACCGTGCCCGTTCAACGCAAGATTTTATACATAGAAATGGAATAAGAACCATGAGCTGGCCTGCACAAAGTCCCGATTTAAATATAATTGAAAATTTATGGTTGTTACTGAAAAGAAAGCTGCAAGCACGTGTTGGTCATATTGAAAACAAGGACGACCTATTCCGAGAGATACAACGGGTATGGACATCTATCACGCCTCAGTACGTACAGAGCCTCTATAACACAATCCACCGACGATTACAAAGTGTAATTCGGCTAAAAGGTCATCTTACAAAGTATTAGGTAAGTTTTAGTTATTAAGAATATTTTTTAAAGATGAAAACTAGAGTTTGAAGTTTAATTGACCTACCGTATTTTAGGGAATTTAGGTCGATCCTGTTTATAGGGCGAAGGAACCCGTTTTTAGCAAAAAATAAAAAAAAAAGTATAAATAGGTCGACTTCGATGAATTGGTAGAAAAAATTGCTAGATTAAATGAATAAATGGTTTAAACCAATATCGTTATCATAGCCTTTTATCTTATTTTACAGTTTAAACAAAAGGGAAATAAAATGCATTCCATAAATTTACACATCGTAAGAAAATGTCTGAATTTTTAAATCAATTTATTCAGTACGGCCGGATTAATGGTTAAGATAGTTTGTTTAAATGTGTACAAACTACATGGTGTTAACCGGGGGATAGACCTAGCCTGGGGGCAAGAATACGGTAGCACATGCAACGTTGGTTGAGTTTAAAACATTAATTAGTTCACCGGATATTCATTTCACCCGCTTATGTTACCGCTATAAATGTTACTGTTCATCTATCGTCATTGTAATTATTCCTGAAGATTTTTTTATAAATCCTACCGTATGGCTTAAACAATGTGTACATAATCATGATAATTGTTCACACCTCTGTGTGACTTTTTACTGTGTATACAACACATGGGTCAAACTCTGATCTTATCGAAGCCTGCGTGCATGAGTAGCACGTGCCGAGAGTTCAACAGTGTATAAACAAAGTATGCCCTACCCAGACTGATTTCAGAGAGTTTTTATTTTGAATCTACAGAAAAATAAACTTGTACATGTATTCTATTATAAAAACAAATCGTTTTTTTTATTTCAACCCTTATGACCTTTTTCTCCCATAATTACCCTTTGTACAGTTCTCATTTTACTTTTACCACGCGAAATCCATTTCCTGTTTATCGTAACCACACGATCAAAATGCATGACAGCATGTAATAAAGATCGAAAGATGATTCAGTCTGAACGATAGAAGTAAGAAATGTAAGAAGAAATAAATTTATTCACATTTAATTTGTTTTGATAAGTTACTACAGAATATTGATAAATATTCATACGATTTTTAAACAGAATCCAAGCGGTATTATAGTGAACTCTCATGATTTTATTGGAGGTTTGAATGAAGTTTTGCAAAATTTCACATCAAATTAAAAAAAAAAAAACATAAATAGGGCGAAGCGATGAATAGGGCGAGGTCCACGTCCCAGAGAAAAAAAGTATCGACCTAAATTCCGAAAAATACGGTAATTCTGTCGCGAATGTAAACACGCCGCCATTTTGTACGAATATATATTGCATCATACTGTATTAAAGATAACAAAATTGTAAAATGAACTATACATAATTATAAAAAGTGAATTCGGTGACTGTGACCTTGATGTGAGCGTAATTTGGCATATGAAGATATGAGGATGCTAATACATAGTAAAATAACTAAACACAGCACTGTATTTCTTGAGAAGAAGATTATTAAACATTTTATCTTTATATTTCTATGTTGTACTTTTGACCCCTCCTGGGGCCCCAGTATTGGTCTGGGGGTCACCGTTTTAACAATTTAGAATCTACACTATCTTAGGATGCTTGCACAGTAATATCACAATTTGTAGCATTG
>WFKH01011581.1:59052017-59069571 GCA_016163765.1 Magallana hongkongensis | reverse complement strand
TAGGATGCTTGCACAGTAATATCACAATTTGTAGCATTGTAGTTCTCAAGAAGAAGATTTTAAAACATTTTCCCTATATATTCCTATGTTAAACTTTGAAATCCCTCTTGGGGCCCAAGTATTAGTCCGGGGGGGTCACAATTTTAACAGTTTAGAATCTACACTATTTTAGGATGCTTGCATAGTAATCTCACAAATTGTAGCATTGTAGTTCTTGAGAATAAGATTTTTAAACATTTTCCCTATATATTTCTATGTTGAACTTTGAATCCCTCCTTGGGCCCCAGTATTGGTCTGGGGGTCACGATTTTAGCAATTTAGAATCTTCACTATATATACAAGCTTTGGTGTAAACATTGGCATTTCTTGTGCAGTGGTTCTTGAGAAGAAGATTTTTTAAGACACCCACCCTATTTTTGCCGTTTTATAATCATCTCCCTTTTAAAAAGGGTTTCTCCCTTTATTTTTACAATTTAGAATCCCCTTTCCATGAGGATACTTTCTACCAAGTTTGGTTAAATTTGCTCCAGTGGTTCTAGAGAAGAAGTCAAAAATGTGAAAAGTTTACAGACAGATTGACGGACAGACGGACGGACGACGGACAACAGGTGATCAGAAAAGCTCACTTGAACCTTTGGTTCAGGTGAGCTAAAAACCAACCACCTTATGTAGTCAGAACTAAGTATATGTATAAAGTATTAAGGTGGAATGGGGCACCTGTCAACATTAATGTGGATATAAGTACATTATAATCAAAATACTTTCACGGTTTTAAAATTTTCAAATTTTAATTATTTGACCAAAAAATAAGTTTTAAAATTCCGGGAAAGGTAAAGACTGTTTATAGGTAACAATTTTGGGAGGAAAAAATTATACATAAAATTATACTTGATTTTATTATTTCAATAGGAGGTACATCACAATATGGAGGTGTCCCATGCCACCTTAATTACAATGATGAACAGGAAGTTTTATTGTATCAATAACAAGACTCCTGATTGTCTATAACTGGAGCTGTTGAAAGGCTGTTGACAGGCCCCTGTCCCAACTCAAAATAGGTATAGTCTGTGTTGTATTTTGCAATAATCCTTACTTTCAAAATTAAGAACATATTTACCAGTATATATGGTTATATATATAACTACAACATGTTATATGATAAACTTGCTATTTGTGTTTTCTGTGTATTACATAACTGATATGCAGTTTATAACAAAACACCAGAAACCTAACATATGACAAGTTTTTATATGATTTTCCCAATTTACCCATAGTGTTGCAGATATCACGATTTTAACAGCAAAAATTCACTGAAACACCCTTAGCCATATTGGACAAGTAATTATTAAGGTAAGTCACTGTCTGTACATAATAAAACAGCATCGAACATTTATTACATACATCACCACTAATGAAATATGTAGGATTTAACTTCTGCCAAAACATTCTTCAATGTGCAAGATTCTTTCTTACAACCCCCATGTTCTCAGCAACAGAAAAATATCCTTGTTTTCAACCAGTGCATATGCATAGACTTTTTTTTGAAGTTCCAACTACCAACAGAAATTTTACTTTTAGACTCCATCTCCAAACCACGAAAATACATAGGGCAGTTGCTTATCCCTGGTTTCCATGGTGATAGGCAGATGACAGTCATTGACTCCCCCTGATTGGGACAACAGTCCATCGCAGATTAACTCCCGATGTAAGCCACTACCCAATTTCAGCAAGGTAAAGTGAGACAATGTAGATAAAGTAACTTGTCAAATGGCACTACTCCAGGACTTGAACAAGCTACCTTTGGGTTACTGGCCTAACACTTATGACCACTGAGCCATGTGGTCACATATTGAGGAAACAAGGATTTAAGCTTGAGATGAACACTGGTCCCATGCATTACAATTACGTTATGAAGTAACAATCCCTGCAGTCTGGTGCTATACATAATGACAATACATAATTGTATGTCCACTCAATCTCAAAATACACTCTTTATACTGCATGCAATGTTAATCTGATATGCAGCAAAGAAACTCTTTTGAGATAGGGCTTAACTAGGACAGAACGATCTACTAATTTTAAGCTCCAGGTTTAGTTTCAAATACATAAATTTTTATAGGTTATAAGAGAGGGGAATGCATTGCTCTTGATTTAAAAGTGTCATGTATTGTTTTCGTGTTGTACCAAAGCTATTGAAGTAGCAAGCAATGACATGGATAAAAAAACCCTCTGGATTTTCATATGCATTTCAATTTAAGAATTTGAACATTCTATAATCAAATACAGCTGAGCTTGAAAGTAATTTACTGCAAAAATCTTAAAACATAACTGTTATATGACATCATTTAGTATAATGCCTAATGCCAGCAAGTCCAACTAAAATGTTTTATATTTAGAACACCTTTGTGTTATCAACAGAAATCATAAATAATCTTGCTGTAGCTTCCATTGAAATTTCCAAAATGTAAAAAAAATGGACTAAAGTTCTATTGAAATTTTTAACCATACAGGAACATTGGAAATGAAAATAAATTTAACCATGTCAGGTAAAACTAGTTAGTGAGGAGAAGTTACAAAGCATCATTATCTTTTACACGTCGTAAAATTATATCTACCTTTCTCACCTCTCTGGAATTTCCTCTTTGCTGTCAACAATGCAACATGCTGGTTCTAAATACTACGCATGCGTAAGACCCCCTGCAAGTCAAACAAAGTAAATGGATATTGGAGTTATCTTTCTTTGAATACACAACAAATATTGGACAATGTTAATTCAATAAATTAAAAAAAAAATATCCAGAAGAGCCAGTTGACATCTTAAAAAAAAATATTTAAAACAAAAATAATAATATTTATTGGTAATTTTTTAAAACTTTCCCCAAACTTGCATATTTACAGGTGAAATATGGTACAATCATTCTCTGTGAAAAATTTGAAATAATATTGTGGTTGCAAAAAAAACGAAAAAAAAAAAGATCTTGCTAAGCTAGTTGCTTTAATTAATAAATGCGTTATATCAAACCTATCAAAATGTATTCATAAGAGTTGACATGTTTAAAAAAAATTAAATGAAAATAAATCTTTTTAAATCTATATGTATAATTTTCCTCAAACTGTCCATCTAGAGAAAAAGAAATATGAGACAATTATTCTCCATAAAGAATTTAAAATGATGATATTGCTGTGGTTGTAAAAAGGTTAATCGTACCTAACCATTAATTTATTTATTCCTAAAAACGGCGTAATGCGTTAATTAAGAGAACAAGTTTTAGCTTTTGAGTGACATTTATAAAGAGATAAGAAATAAAAAATGAACGCGTCATAAATTATTAATTTTCATAAGTTTTTTCCTTTTATCCAAAATTGTCAACTGAATCTTCTTTATATATTTTGTTATAAATGTATGCCAGTGTAATTCGTTAATTAAAAACAAACTGGTTTTATCTTTTGAGTGACCTTTTTACGAAGCACTTGGTAATATATACGTGGAAAATATAATCGTAGATATTGATGAATAAATCCTATAAATGTCATTAAATGTATGTAGAAATTAATCTAAAAATACATTTTGGTAAGCTTTTGTCACAATAGTTCAACAAAAATCGTTCAAAAATCAAAATTTGTGTTTGAAGTCAAAGAGTTATCATTTGCAAATCCAAGACTGTATATATTCCTTGCCGTTTTACTCCAACAGCAGAAATGTTTGTACATGTGAGGGACATGTGTATTATCTGACGATTAATTCAACAGCAATTAAATGTGCCGAGTATTCTCCTTTCACCCCATTCCCAGTTCACCAAGTCGTGTTGGTAAACAGTCTCTTCTCCCAAGCCAGCTGCCTTCCTTGACCTGATGAACCAATCTGTAACATGCACTCGCTCAGCTGATTGACATCTAAATTTAGTTACTACAAATATGGTAATGTGTCATAGAGCAGTCTGCATTCCAGACATTCGGTGTTAGAAAAGAGATTTCAGTTGCATTAAATATGGGTTTGCAAAAATGCAGATAAAAATTGAAATAATGAAATATTTTGATCATCGATATAAAATAAATGCAGTAATATAAAACTCTATAGAATATGGTGTCTGAAGTAATTGGTTTGTTCATTTGATATAAGAAAAAACATGAACACAAATTTTCATATTCTCCTTACTCAGATTTGGCACTGAGCCAAACAGCTGTTGGTTTGTTTCCCGCGTCTTGCCAACGGGAAAACAAGTACAGCTTGGGAAAGTGAATCGATTGCGCACTACAAAATAGTTCGTTATGTTTCGTGCATAAACAGAATATTTGTAGTGATGTTGGATATACAAAGTAAATAACATTTCAACTTAAATGCCTTTTAAGTTTTTTGAGTACTGAAATTAATTTAAAACATTCTATGATTAAATATGTAATGCAGTCAGACAGCGCACCGCCTTGGTGAATCGACCTACAGCTGTTTCCCGCCAATTAATACTCATTCTACTGAAGCCACGACGACCCGGTAGTAAACTTGGAATACAACTTTATTATTTCCTTGGATTAAAACTTTTGCAAACTTTGTTATTTCAAAGGAGTTATGATGTCGAGTGTGTACAGAAGTAGCGAAAGGAGAAAATTGTACTCGGAGTACGATTTGCAAAGAGAGGAATTAACAGCTGTTCTGGGAAGGTGAGTAGCGACGCGAGTACGCACGCCTTCCATAATATAAACATTGCGTAGCGGCGTCATAGCCCAGCTTGTTTTGTAAATTTTCATGACTTTCAATGATTAATTCGATTTTAAACATATACTATATGATTGATTATGGCATAAAGAACATGATTGTGTATGAGTTGACAAAAATATTGGATGCTGTTTCTTGTACTTTGATGACAAACTGAAATGTGTTCGCCGGAGCACGAGACCGCACATGGCGTGACTGAAAACAAAGGGCAGACAACTGAAGACTGCATTGCATTTATAGAAATGTTTTACGTACAGCAATCGTCTCTGGACTTATTTTCATTTGTAGATTGATATGCTTTGCTCTCTTATTGATTTGACACCATTTTGATAGATATATGAGAACTTAGACGCTTTATATTTGTACAAAATCATGTGGCCACAATATGCTGATGTGTTATTCATATGACCTTATCTGTAAACGCGTGTTCTGTCAACACGTAGTGTCACTGCTCACTATGATATTACATGAAAAACGAAAAACAATTTAATAGTATATTAGTCCATCCTATTTAAAACATACTATAACACAGGATTGTAAGTAAATTCGCTAAATGCTGTAGAGGAATTTTTTGGCACGGTTCCAGGTTTTCTTAATGAAGCAGATAGAAGTGCTTATTGCACATGTTAACTTGATCAAAAATGTTTTATTTACAATTGATTCTATTGAAATATGATGTTATTACTAAAATGATATGTGGCAATTCAGTTTTCTGTGTTGTTCCACAGTATGTGAAATATGTAATTGTAATGAAAAATCTCTGAAATTCAAAAGAGATTTATTTTTCTACATTTACTTTTTATAACAGTAACAGAGAATTATTATAGGTAATTTATTGATGAACAGTGTTTTTTTTTTTTTGTTTTGAAACTGTTTTTGAATTTTTCGTTTATGTTGCAGATCACAATCTGTGCCAGGTAAAGCCCATATGGAAAATGAGAAGAAAATGAGGAGAGAAATTGCAAACAGCAATGAAAGACGAAGAATGCAAAGCATCAATGCTGGCTTTCAGAGTTTAAAATCTCTTATTCCCCATAGTGATGGAGAAAAACTAAGCAAGGTATTGTAACTAATTTTTAAAAGTAGAATTGAATTTTATAACCCCACATCACATCAATCTTTTTTTTTTTATCAAAAAGAATTTAAGGTATTCCAAATAGTGAGAAAAATGTAACAGCTGAAGCATGAAACATGATGAACAAGCATGTGACTGTATTCCTTATCATGTGCTGTTGTGTAATTTTTCACTGCTGCACCTGATATCCTGATAGTAAAGAGTGAAAATGTGTATTCATTTCTTGGCTCTGTGCCATGGATCAGCTGGTGATGGGCAAGGCTTTCTGCATAAAAATAAATTAGTGTGTCTAGACAAGCTTTAACTGATGTGTTCATTGGAAGCTGTATGCCGTTTATATTGCTTTGCCAGCCTGTCTGATAGCAATTATTGATCCCTTTATCACTGTGATCAGATGAAAATTGTTGACTTTCAGACCCGTACCTTTACCACAATGAAGATTTTATTAATTATAAAAGCCTATATCATACAGGGGCAAGAAAAAAAAAATAAACAATCATTTTTTTTCTGTTGAATGTCATCTGTTTTTAAACTGGTGCAACATGGGTTCTCTTTTTTTGACAATGTTTAGTCAGCAGCTCATGTGTTGTGAAGGAGTGGCTCTCATTGATGGGAATTCCAGTTGGTTTTAAAACTGAGTAAGCATTCATTCAAACAGAGGCTGTGTGTAAAGAAGGCTTGATTTAATGGCTGTTGCAAGTGTTTGATGGTTATCACTTGAGATAGTTGTGTAGACAAATTCAGATCAAGTAGGATGGGCCACGACAGGTTTGTGACCGTGCTCCAGTTAAAATATCCCTGTGTATTATATATTTTACCTGAGATTCTTGGGATGCCTTTGGGTTTGGTAAAACCCAAATATGAAATTACTCAAGTGTATCACACAATGAGCCATTCATGAAATGTTTGTAAGGATTGTGTTTACTGAAGGGTTTACACATTTGAAAGAGTTTGGTCATTAGGAGTTGGTAGCAAGATAAACATAAAAAGCGATGAGTCGGGTAGAAAATGAAAAAGTAGGTCAGTGACATTAGTGTAGTATAGGCATGAAATGAATCGATTCAACTGATACAGGCAATCTGGGTATACAAACATTACATGGTCACCAGGTCCTCTCTAAAGCAAACAGAACAGACATTATTAAATGTTGGGCAAGCACTTCTTGGCCAAATGCCAGACAAGTAGCGAGACATCAGCTGATGTAGTAATCGGGCCAAAACTGTATTTTGTGCAAATTGCATGTCATTTTTTAGTTTTGAGTAATTGCAAATAAAATTAAAGGACAACAATAATGATGAATTTTGTGAAGTAAATTCATGTAAAATACATGATTTCACACTCCTTTTCTATCGTTTAAAAATTTTATATTGATGAACAGAAATTCAGTGTAGATGTTTCTTATTTTAGGCTGCCATTCTGCAGCAGACATCTGACTACATTCAGCAGTTAGAAAGTGACAAGACCAGACTTTTGGCTATCAACAACCAGCTGAGCACCCAGCTTAAACGCTTACTAGGAAGCGATTATGAAAAGCAAGTCTCGGTCAACTACAACCCGTCACCTCCGACGAAGCGGAAGAAGCGAGATACAGGTGTGCTGTTTAAATTAATTTTTTAGATACAGGTGTGCTGTTTAAATTAATTTTTTAGTTTGATAGACAGTATGTAAATTATTTACATTGCTCAATCCTTGAATGCCACAACTGGGATACTGGGATAAGAACAGTTTAAATGAGACATTTATGTGAGATTAGAAATGGAATTATTTTTTTCTTCAATATATTGATAATATGGGCAACTTTGACAGGGAAAGTAATATAATCAAAGGAATTTCATTTCATTTGTTCTCAATGAATTCATAAAGATGACTTGATTTGCAGAATCATCCGATGAGGGAATATCAGCAGACTTTGAAGACATCAATGAAATTAAGCGAGAGATGATAGACTTGCGATGCCAGCTTGACAGAGAGAGACATTTGCGAATGATGTTACAAAAACAAAATCAATCACTTCATTTGAAGCAAGAACATCAAACAACGGTTCAAGATATTCCAGAAAAGAGACCAAAAGATAAAGTAGTATGTATTGTTCTGTTTTTTGTAAATGGGGATAAATCATGAGAAATAATGAAAAGATAGTCCTGTTACTTGAAATGCCTTCTGTTTCACTTATTGAGATCGTTTATTTTTTTTTACTTTGCAGGTTTTTGTGGAACAGGTAGAATCTGAGGAGGATGACAAAATGCAGGAAAGGAATTCCGATTCTGAATCCATGTCACGCAGAAACTTGGAGACAATTGTGGAAGCAATCAGACACCTGGAAGGCGACCGTTTAGGGTTTAATGAAAGAACAACACATCTTCGAGGCATTCCTCATAGTGACGAGAGTGAGAAAGAAAGTAGTGTTACTTGTAGTGAACCCGAAGATCGTGACTCTCCTATTCCATTTGAGAAAATAGACTCCAGACAATCTGTCACAGAAGTTCAACTGACAGAACTACACCCCCACCTCTCATCATCACAGTATCACGAGAAGTTTCCTATCGCCACCAATCTATTACATCGACCTAGCATGGTACATTACTATTGTAGACCAAATGTCATAGTTCAGAAGTCATAAGATCAGCCATGTAGTTTCTTCATTCTTCATCCTGCCACAGTGTAAATAGCAACTTCATGGTTACATTGACATAAAAAGAAAAACTGCCCTTTTCATACGAAACGTTTTTGTCTTTGTTACGTAATGTGTCATTTGATTATTTCAGAAGAGTGCTTCTCACCCAAGGAACTGCTCAATTTTTTGTTACTGTATACAGTTTGTGATGTCCTCAAATCTTTATTGCCTTTAATACTGAATCATTTCTTTATGATCGATTCAGTTATCAAAACTTAGTATTATTATTTCTTTAAAAAGTAAGAAAAAAAAATAATAAATTGGGGAAATTGTGATTTTGATGATATGGAGGGGAGGCATTTTATTTTCATTTCTTGTAATTTATTGATCATGTACATTTGTAAATAGGTCGCCGTCATTGTATCGGACTTTGTTATTGCAGTTGTTAAGTTTTATTTTTGTATGAAAGAGTTGTCTGTTGAAGCCACAAAATGCTGCTCTTTCAAATTTTTATTAAGTTGTTTTTTTTTTCCAAGGAAAATTGAATTGTGAATTGACTGTTTTCCATATAGCTTTCTTGTGAGTCTGTGGTGCTTATTGTAACAAACCTGAGTAAATTTAACTGCTAGCATTCAATCACTGAGGCATTCTCCAGATGCACAGAATTTACATAGGAGACTGAGTGTGTATGTAGTAAATGTTAATGTGTACATGTTATTGTTTAGCAATGTATGGGTCATTGTCGATGACCAGCAAAATGCACATAGCAATGCATACTTCACCCCTGATACCCGAAGGTGAGGATTTTTGACATTCTAACTTCATGGGAGATGGGGATGATATGTGGCAATTGTTGTTTGTTGTTAATATTTGAGTTGTTCTTTGCTAAAACAAATATAAGTTATATCTTTAAAGTCTTTGTGTTGAGGCTTCTTTAACCCTTTCTTGAAGTAAATGATAACTGATTTAAAAAAAGAGGAAGTTTTGGTGATACAAATTGTGAAGCAAGCATTTATGACTATGTGCATTTTTATTCACACATGTAAATACCACGTTATTTATTGTTTGATATTCAATTGTATTTGATTTTAAAATCTGAAAACATGAACTGGAAATATTTTTAGCTTAATTCGGGGGGGGGGGGGGGGTTTATTTTTTTTTAAAAATTACATAATTTGTTTGGTTGTCAAAGCCATGCAATGTTTATTTACATCAATTCTTCCTTAATGCAGAAAATAGTGCTACAAAAGTTTTTATTGAAATACTTTTGCTAATTTTGTAAATTTTTTATGTGAAGGATGCTTACAACTTGATACTATTTTCTGTTTCTTTACATTAGAGTTTGTTTTTCTGGAAATTCAATCTGGAGGTACAATAAATTGTGGTAAATGTAAACACGGCGTCTCTCTTGTTTTAATAGTGTGTTAAAAATTGTTGAATATTGATGGTTAAGACGTAGATGCTAGATCAAAGAAGTCGTCCCATTCATATCTTGTCTCGGTTCAACTCACGTCATTAGCATTTAAAGTGAGAAAGTCATTGATTAAAACCAAACTTGTTTACACAAAGGTGGCCTCGTATTTGAGCGAAGGTTGCCACATTGGGCCATTGACATGCATTTTGCATTTGGTGTAAGCTGTTAGCGTAAAATAAGTTGGCGCCTTGGCAATGTGCCAGGTATAAAAATCAATACTCCAGTCTAAAACTATTTTTATTCATCGGAACATGCATTGTGCAAATTAACTGGCACAGATCCAAGTGATTGACGCGAAAGCTGTTCATTGTTCTAGCGTATTTATTATTTTTTTAAGGTTCTTAGTTGAATTGCAGGTCTTGTATCCTCATATTGTGTGGAGATTTTCTGTCATTATTTCCATTCTACAGGGCAGTTTATCGGGCCGATTACAAGCTGCTCTACTGTGTGTTTGGATTAGTCTGTCTAGCTGGCAATGTGCCAGTGATCAGAAATCGATATATCCGCCTCGATGTTAACAAGTGGCCTACAAATAAAAGGACAGCAATAACGACATAAAATATGTAGATTCCCGCCGTCTTGGAAAATATCTGCATAAAAAGATCATGCCCCCTCCTTTTTTTTTGGGGGGGGGGGGGGGTAGTTGAGTGCAACAACATTTGTAACAAGGACATTAAAAAGTCAGCTGTAAACTTTCCGTAGACTTGATCAGAGTTAAGAGTAATTCTGAGCACTTTGAAGAGTAATAAATGTTGTGTTTTATACTTTCTCTCGTAAGTGCTCTGCAGTGTGAGCTTTTGTTTGTTTTTTCATATTGATCTGATCGCTCTAATTTACATGTATACAACTATAATTATATAATCGTATGAAGACATCTTTAAACTTACCATATGATGTCATCTTAAGGACGATACAATTATATATCCGCCAGACAACATATTAAAGATTAAAATTTTCATAAAGTATTCTATACAAATTTAGAAAGAGGCAAAGATGGTTCTATAAGGTTTAGCAGAGACCCTGACCTTTGAATTGTGTCAAGGACATGTATGACATTACCTTCTTTAAAAGGCGGTTTGACGGAATTGGCCAAGATTGTAAGGTCACCATCACCTAGAATTTAAGACCGAGATGCGCAACAGTTTAATTGACGTGTTAAAAAAAAAGTTTTAAGGTACATGGAAAAGCTCTGAACAATGTTGAACAGTAAATTACGATCTTGATATCATTTATACATTTAACAAAACTTCTAAGTGCTTCCTGATAAATAGAATAATTTGAAGATTATGAAATAAAATGACATGATATTTTCATTATTTTGTAACCGATATGTTTTCTCAACAATAGCACAAATAAAATAAAACAACTATCCGAAAGCTCGGGGGTAAAAAGGTCCAGGTCTCGGGTCGCAACCAGAGGTCAAGATCGGTACATCGTTCTTTATAACTTGAGAGTTTGATGAAAACGCCAAGACAAACTAATGTGTTTATTTCATATGTATACAAACATTATATTGGGTGAACACTTAGAACTTTGGTGTAGTGTACATGTATGACCTTAAACAACGAAAATAATGATTTCTAAGTCTCCTTCGTGGCTTATTGATTTGTGTCCTAGAATGATAGCAATGACCTTGACTTCAAAGTGTAAGAATGCTCCAAGCACATAGTCTATCATCTTCTAATTGGTAGTTGAGTACTGAGTGACAAGTAAAACACAGACATTCGATAGTAATCACAAGGTTGCTGGTTCGAAAATCATTGTGGGTACTTGGTGTTGTACGTGTGTCCTTACATGTACAGCGTCTTTTTCTGCCCCAGCCCACAAAATCCTGCTGTAAAACGCGGTCCAACTATCCCTTGGGATTGGTTGAATTTTCAAAGGTAAATCGTAAAATCAGCACATTTTTAAAAGCTTTATCATACTTTTAAGTACCTGTAAACATCGTCGTGGTTTCGATGCGTGATGATCCCGTCATCAGGTGGATCCTTCTTCCTCGGTTGTTTCGGCGCTGTCCACGACAACCTCCAGAGGTGCGCCGACTGGGGTGATCAGCTCCCAGCCCGGGACCATCCAGCTATCCGCTTGTGTACCGATCTCACATGCACAATTGTTTCTCACTGTTTTCCCCACTGTCCCTCTCTTCTTCCCCACAACCATAACGATGCCATTGCTGTCTTCTCTCCAACCCAATAGCTGCAATGACTCTCGGGGCTCGCCACAAGGATTGTCCAAAAAAGCCCCGCACGCCAACTTCCACTGGAAAACACCATACTCTCCACCCTCTCTCCTGACAATCTGCCACAAGCTCCTGATATTTCCCCATTTCCGCTCATATGCGTCTTCCATTCTCTCCTCCCAAGGAACTGTCAGCTCCACTATAATGACCTGCCTACTTGACGGAGACCAGATCACTACGTCAGGTCGCTTGGTGGTGGATGCTACCTCCGTTGGAAATTGCATTCTGGTCTTCAGGTCAGCTCGCATTTGCCAGCCTCCTGCCGTGCCAAGGAGTCCTCTATCCTCCCCAGTCCCGCCACTCTTCTCCCTCTCTCCTGCTCTAACAAAGTTGATGAACTTGAGCCGCTTGTCCTTTGGTGGTGGTCTCTTTCTGGCTTTCTCGAGGGAGTCTGCAAGTACCGAAAGTATCTGGTCATGCCGCCATGTATACCGGCCTTCAGACAATGCTACGGAACATGATGACAATATATGCTCCAAATTGGCTGGTTTTCCGCAGAGCTTGCAATTTGGGTCATCAGAAAAGCCCCATACTGCCAAATTTGTTGGGCTTGGTAGCACATCATATACTGATCTGAGGAGAAACTGCAATCTGTTTGGCTCCATCGACCATATGTCATTCCAGGTCACTTTCCGCTGCCTTGCTGCTTCCCAATTCACCCAGCTTCCTTGTTTCTTCATGCCGACTGCTTTTACCATTCTTGAGTCTTCCTCCATCACTCGGACCTCCTTTTGCACTAGCTTCCTTTGCACTCCTTTGTCTGCTGTTCCCCATCTGGATGATGTTACTGTTCCCAGGCCTAGTCTCCCGACTGCTACATTTCCCACTATGTCTGCTTGCTTCAGGCGTAACTCTGCTTCCAGGACCGTTTCTTGAACAGACCACATCCTGCCTGCTTCTAGATTCACCCTGGCTCCGTGCACCTTCTCATCTTTACTGTCTCTAAGTGTCAGATGTTGTCGCACTTTTGGTGACCATGTATTCTTCGACGAGAGATGATAGCGGTAGTTGCAGTTTAGTCCCTGCACTGTAGAGTCCAACGCTACTAAAGCACTGTGGTATTGCTAGCCATCGGCGAAGGAATTTTGTAGTCGTCAGGCGCTCCATAGCTTCTACCCTAAACATTGGTATATCGTACACCTGCAAAGGCCACAACATCCGAGGGAGTACTCCATGGTATATGCAGGTTTTGTATTTTCCTGGCAGTGCACTTTTGTCTATTGACTCCATCCACTGTTGTAGTTGTTCTACAGTGTTGGTTGTGTTCTTAGTGTCCCTCAGTGTGTTATCAAATACCTCCCCAGGCATTTCACTGGCTTCTCTGAGACTGATGGAAATATCTCCTGTCCAAGCTGGAAGTCATAGTTTGTCACCCTTCCTTTCTTCAGCACCAGACTTCTCAAATTTGATGGTTTGATTTTCATCCTAGCCCAACTGATAAGCTCTTCTATTTCTTTGAGGGTCCATTTTGCTTCGATTGCGGTCTTAGTACTGATCGTCATCTCATCCATGAATGCACGCACTGGTGGTTGACGTATGCCTGCTTTCATCCATGGGCCTCTACTCATTTTCTCTGCTGATTTCACCAGTAGGTTCATATCTGCTGAGAATAATATGACTGAGATAGTACAGCCAGTGACTACGCCAACTTCTAGTCGTTGCAATGAGGTCGTGTAATCTCCAACGGAGAATCTGAGTCCAGTCTGTTGAAGTATTCCTCTAATAGATGTCTCGTCTTTGCTGGAACATGATACTTCTCCAAGGTTAGCTGCACAAGTTTGTGTGGCATCGATCCATAGGCGTTGGCAAGATCTAACCAAATAACAGCTACCTTCCCTTTTCCTTCTCTGGCCTCTCTAATAATCTGTGTGAGAACACTTGTGTGCTCAATGCATCAATGCAGTCTGATACACCCGGGACTCCTCCTTTCTGCACTGCTATGTCAACATACTTGTTGGTCAACATGTGTGTTGTCATACGGTTCGCCATTACTGAGAGCAAGATCTTTCCTTCCACGTTCAAGAGTGATATGGTTCGGAACTGCGACAGGGTCTTGGAATTCTCCTCCTTGGGGATGTAGCAGCCTTCTGCCTGATTCCAGCTGTCTGCCAGACGACCTCTTCTCCAGATGACCCGGATATGTTTCCATAAATGTCTTGTCAGCCTTGGGCAGTTCTTATAAACTTTATATGGAATACCATTTGGTCCCATCTTCGCTAGCCAAGGGTTTCTGATCCGCACCGCTCCTCACTAACCCTTGGCATATCGTACTATCAAAAGTCGGGATTTTTTTCCTGGATTTTGATTGGGGTTTACTGAAACCGTTCGACCAATCAAAAAATTGCAAAACATATCTGATTTAATCGACAATATTTTCGAACTGTTTATTCACGAGTGTCTCTAATACGCATAGCTCAAAACCCTTTTTTTTCTAGTCTTTTTGTTTGAGCCTTCATGATACATGTAGCTTGCAATGGTGCAATAACAAGTACCACCTTATCTGTGTATCAAGAGAGGCATGCATTCATAGATGAAGGATTTACCGCTCCCAGTCTTACAACCTTCTATATGTAACATTTAACAATATTCCTATTTATTGAATACAATGGGCATTAAAACGTTCTTTCAACTTGTCAATATCAATGTCTATGGGGGCTGCCATTACTGCACCAGTGACGTTAAGTACGGCATCTTTCATCATTTGGTGGGAGATCACGTGACGAAAAATATCCCGACTTTTGATAGCACGATATGGCAAGGGTTCGTGAGGAGCGGTGCGGATCAGAAACCCATGGCTAGCGAAGATGCATTTAGTCCTGGCGCTGATGCTGCTCTTGCTTTCCTGATGACCTCTTTCACTTCTTTGGCCGTTGGTTCACTTTCATCGAAGACGTGTTCTGGTTCACTTACTTGTATAAGTTTGGGCTGCTCAGGCAATTCTTCATCCCTCCTCTCATCACTGTGGACTTCTTTTAGATGTTTTTCCACTTCTGCTTTCTCAGCCAGCAGCTTCCCTGAGCTTTTCTTCCCTAACAGCTTTGATGTAAGTTGAAACGGGTTTGCTGTAAACCTTGCTCTTGCTCTGACCCTTTCTTTCCTTCTCTTCCTGCTCCTTTCTGCCCTGTTCAGTATCTTCAGTCGTTCTCTCATACCTTGTCTTAGCTCCGCCAATGCTGCTCTTTCCTCTTCGGGTGCGACTCTGTATCTCTGTGACAACTGCCTCAAATCTCTCCTTATCGATGCTCTTTCCTGTTGTCGTCTATTTCTGTGCCCAGCTAATTGCTGCTGTTTCTGCCGGACCTCTTCCAAACCGAATCTCTAAAAATATGTATATCACAGCATTTCTCCCGAAAATCATCCGTATTGTTCCTTTATAGATAAAATAGAATTTTAAAGTTAGAGCATGAAAAAATGATAAAACATTCAGAATAAATTTTCAAAAATTTCGATAAAACGAATCAACACGAATCCAAAAACAATGAAATCTAAGAGGTTTTTCACCCCCCCCCCCCTTCAGATTTTGCGTATTATAAATAGGAATTAACGAGAAGCAATATTTTTAACCATATTTTACAAAAATCATTTTTCGATTGAGTTTTGTTTGACATCGTCACAAATCACAGCCCACATGTACGATTTCCTCCCGTCTGGAAGAGAGCTATGAAGACAACGGACCGTGGCCTTAGACGACAAATTTATGTTTAGAGGTAATACTGATTAAATCAGAATTCCACTATTATAGCATGCAACGTCAGTCAAGATTACACATAAGGTAAAAAACTCCTGACAGTAAAAGATCAATATGTTGGATGTCGAACTCATCTCAGAGATAAACAATCTGAAGAGTTTTATTATGCAAATACTTTACAAGTATATTTATTTTAGATAAGTAAAAATTGACACCCAATTTGCAAAATATTCATATGTATATGCACAATGTTGTGGTGTTCAGAAAAAGCATCTTCAAAGCTGGTTGGCAACCTCTCTATCAGACGAATGGACAAAGGAACCAATCAAAAGGACGATAGGACAATAGAACTACCAATTAAGTGTAACCATAAAGCTTTGCTAAGACAGATAATTGGACGGACAACAGAACCACTAAGATCGACAACTCTACAAATAAAAAAAAAACGATTGGGCAAATGGACCCCTTAATCAGATAATTGGACAAGTGATCAATTTAGACAGACAATTGGACAAGGGGGGCTATCAGACAGACAATTAGACAAGGTATCATTAAGACAGATATATGTAATTGGACAACAGAACCACTAAGACAGACGATTCGACGACTAAAAAACCCACCCAAAACGATTGGACAAGAGAATCATTACGACAGACAATTGGACAATGGAGACCACTTAATCAGACGATTGGACAAAGGGACCACTCACACAAACAATTGGACAAAAGAACCACTTAGACAGAGGTTTGGACTAGGGGACAATTTAGACCATCGCACTAGAGAACTATTCAGATAGACGATTGGGCAAGACGACCAATCAGACAAAGGTTTGGACAAGGGAACCACTCAGACAGAAGTTTGGACCAGGGGACCACTCAGACAGACGCAGACTATTTGACAAAAGCCATTCAGATTGACGATTGGACAAGGGGGCAAATCAGACAAGGGGAATACTTAATCAGACGATTAGACAAGAGCCCACTAAGACAAACGATTTACAAGAAACCAAGCAGATAGAAGATGGGACAAAAGAGCCAATCAAGACGGACAATTTAATAAGAGAACAACTAAGACACACAATTGGACAAGAGAACCACTCAGACAGACGATTGGACAGGGAAACACTCAGACAGACCATTAGACAAGGGGACCACTCAGACAGACCATTGGACAAGGGGACCTATCAGACAGACAATTGGACAAGGAAACCACTCAGACAGACGATTGGACAAATGGACCAATCAGACAGACGTTTTGACAAGAGAACAATTCCGATAAACGAATGAACAAGGGGACCACTCAGGCAGACATTTCGACGAGGTGACCACAAAACACAGACGATTGGACAAGGGGACCTTCAGATAGACGATTGGACAACGAAGCCAATCAGACAGACGGTTAGACAAGAGAACCATTCGGATAGATATTAGACATGTGGACCATTCAGACAGACGATTGGGCAAGAGATTCACTCAGACAGAAAATAGCACAATGGGACCGTATCAACTCCGGACGAATGATGGTTAACGATTGATCATTCCTAAAACTACATCAGAAGAGATGAAATTCGGAACCATTGATAACCTGTTTATATAAGTATTAAATTTTTGCACATCCTAGTCACTAGGTCTTACTGTTAATGTTTTTGTCGGCAATTTACAAAATGGAACAAAGAGAAGAATACTGAAAAAAGCTTATTAGGGATCTCTCTCTCTCTCTCTCTCTCTCTCTCTCTCTCTCTCTCTCTCTCTCT
>WFKH01011581.1:59036090-59052007 GCA_016163765.1 Magallana hongkongensis | reverse complement strand
TCTCTCTCTCTCTCTCTCTCTCTCTCTCTCTCTCTCTCTCTCTCTCTTATAACTCATTTGTTCATGATTAATGGCCCCTCCGATTCCTTCTGATTAATTTACATTAAATTTGCAATGCAAATTTGTTCCACAAAACTTTCTAGCAAGAAGTCCTCGTAGAACCAATTTTAAGACAACTCGCGCACTCTATCAAGTGACTGTACACATGACAATTGTTCACAATGCTTCTGTGTAAAAATGATTGTCGAAGAAAACTATGTGATAGTTTGATGGAATGTGGATTGTTGTCCTATTTTTTTAAATATAAATAACATTGCTATAATGTTTTTAAGTGTGTACATAATTTACAAGTTTAAGTTCAAGTTTAGTTTATTCACTCAAACCAAATAATTTGGTACAAGAGGAACATGTATACAGAATAAACATAAATAAAAATCGTCAGAAGTATACATTCATAGTCACGCAGGAAAAAGATAGTAAAAATTGACGTATAACAGAATTCGTATTTATGTAACACTTTGGTATCAAGGATCATATCAGGAAAACACTTAAGGGGGAGAGACATTATCGATAATATTTAACTTGAATAAATGCAGTAAAACTCGTTTAGTTCGAATACGAATATAGCGAAATCTCGGATATTGCGAAGTTTTATGAAATCCCCGGCAAAAGTCTTAACAAATCTTTGCAAATATTTTACAGTTATAACGAATTCGGATATAACTAACTTACAGATATAGCGAATTGATTTTGAGTCCCTTAAAGATGAAAAATAACTTAATTTCAAACTTTTATAAACTTAAAAGTTTGCAATACCAATTGACAAAATAGTTTAAATGAATTTATTTCCTAATAAATCCTCCAATACACAATCCGTGTCTTTTAGTTTTTAAAAGAGATTATTTTATGTCCCAAAAAGCATAAATTGAAGTCCTGTGGAAGGAACCCTGTAAATAGCTAATATGCTATATACGAATTACGTTATACGGATAAAACGAATTACAGATATAGCGAAGTAGATCCACTAGTCCCTAGGACTTCGCTACAACCAAGTTTTACTGTACAGACAATTTTCTCAGAGATATAGAATTATAATTTGACAGTTCAGTTCAGAGAACTATAAAACATTTGGTCTTTTACAATGTTTCGTGTCTAGATATATTTTCCTCATTTCTTCTAAGGCCGAACATTTTAAAATATAATGAAACTCATCGCCGATGAATCTTTTGTTACACAATTTTTTTTTTTTATAAACATAGTTTCTCATTTAGAGGGGTACTTCCATCTGCCTGTCTCTACAGGGAGACGAGGGTTTGATGTACGAAATTTTATTAAGGTTTTTTTTAGTTTTACAGGTAAAATATTGAGATACTTCTCAAAGCCAAAATTAGGTTTTAAAATTGTATATATATGACCTCTAGAAGAACAATTTATATCATTGGACCGTGTTTGGACAAATTGGGTTCTCTGGATGTTAAAATGTTGTAAAAACAAATATCTGTACACTGTATTTACAATTTTGTTCTCAGGGCTTAGGAGCAATTTTGCCCAGTATGTAGTAATTCATGTGAAAACATTAATTTACATAGGATAGCGCACTGTTTTACAATATAACATAAAATTTGGTGTTGTGCCTCTTAAGGAGGCTGGATGTTCAACAAATTAACCATCTGATCTACCTAAAATTTTAAGATATGATTTGTTAACCTATAAACTATTATTTAATAAAGAAAAAATCCAGACAGTTTATTTTTCAAATTTTGGTATTTTCCTATATTTTCATATAGAGCTCTTCTTCCAGTATAGTCTAAAAATGGCCACGACCATCGAGCCCTCTTAAATTAAGAATTGTTTTCAAAAGTTTCAAATGTACACGTTTAATAATATCTGGATTTTCAAATCCCAAATTTTACAGCCGTACAGTAAAACTGGTGGAATAACCCTGTCGAACAAATCAAATTGGTATTTCACTGGTAAATTAAAATCTATAATTTTTCTTATACCACCATACATGGTTTTTTCCACCTCTTCACATAAAGGTTTTTGGGGTTTTTTGTTGTTTTTTTTTTTTGCTATCATATACCATAATAGGAAATGAAATAACAACTACATGTAGTTTAAACCAACTAACGACGTATTCATACATATATACCAATATTATTTACTTGTTAATTATCTAATAAGAGTTAAAACTCATCTGTCCTGATAAGTTTTTACTGTCACCCCTCTCCCCCTCCCCCCCCCCCTCCCCGGGACTACTCCACCCCTCCTTCTCTTCCCTCAGATCACTTATATTATTCATAAATAGATGAAATGATTGTCATTCTCGACCTAAATTAATATAAAAACAAAATAGATAAATGTGTACTTTACATCTAAACTGATAAAAGGTCCACTTATTCTTGGTGTTGGCTGTTAGGCATTTTAATGGATTAGATCCATTCATTAAAAAAGAAGATATATTTAAAAGCCAATAGACATATATACATTCCAGGGATGTTTGACTGGTAAAGAGCGACCACGGCTGCCAAATATTGTCAATGCACGAAATTGTCACGGTCGACGGGCACCTTGGTATGGAATGCTATGGTCAGGCCATTGCTTTATAATGTACATACAAATGTACTTATGTGTAAATATGTGTGCATGGGTTGCTATGACGTGATTAAATTAATGCATGTAAATAGCTTTTGCATGCACATTGCATGTGCTTGAATTGTAGCCATTTGTTTATAGTATTTGACAAATAAGTGTAGATTGCAAATAAGGGGGGGGGGGGAGCTAGGTGTTATAATTTGCAAGATGCGGCTTTAGTCTACTTTCATTTTGTAAAGATTAAAATTTAGATCCAATTTTTAAAGGACAACTTTTTGTGTATAAAGGTTAGACAAACATGCAAAATGATATGCCTATTTTTATCGGTAAAATGCACTTTTTGTCTTTTATATATTTATTTATTTCATTTTTTTTATGACTGTATAAAAACAACATTGCATCTATTGTAAACTACCGAACTTACTATCAATTAAGTTTTAACAAAATGTTCCAATATTTTTTTACATTTACAAGTATATCTGTAACCTAACACCTCTTTTGTTCTAGACGTACTAGATAATGTACATGTATGACTATCCGCCGCGTGATGAAAGAAAGATTTAATCAGGAAAAATCACTAGAATTAAAACAGGAAAGTCGTTTAAGGTAGTACGAAACACCCGTGAAATCAATATTTTGAAATCTTTTCTAAAATAGGCAAAATAATGGCTTAATTTTATATAAAAGTTAATTTCAATCCATTATATTAAGAAAATAATGTAAATGATACCCATCAATCACTCATAGCATAAAAAAAAATTGAGGTACAGAGGATTTTGATAATTTCGAAACCCACTTTTGAATTGAATTTGCGTGATTTTTTGTGCAATTTAGCCTTCTATCATTGCAAAATGTGTAACTTGTGTTTCTTTCATAGTAAAGACCTGAAATTTGGTCACAACTGTCCCTAGTGTTTAGACTTTATACCCAAAAAATTTCAAGGTCATATCGAAAGGTCAAAGGTCAAATATGATGACGTCATATAGGATTTTCATTAATTTTTACCTCCGTCAAATATACTTCAACCTCAATTAATCTAAAACCAACGGTAAAATTTTCATTATTTTGATATATTTTAATTGCAGGGTCATGGCAATCAAACTGTTAAATTTTAATTAAATTTGAATTATACAATTTCTTTTTAGAGACTGATAAGTGATGCAAATAATCATCTTTAAAGAGAATTCATGAGCGCTAGTTTTACAATATATAACATCAGAAGTTACCTTAAATTGCCAGTAATAATTTATTTCAGTGTCTTTAAGTAACAATAAGATCTCCTGTATAAAAGCCAGCACAGACATTTGTAATATCTTGAAAAGTAACTTATTCGCATAGCAAATAATAACGATCACTATTTTATTTTACTCTCCACTCAAAGGAGGTTCAATTGGTAGGTTTGAGGCGATGTAGGCAAAAATTGCCAGGACGGATTTTTTTCAAATTTGAAATATTTATAGATTTTATTCAAAAGAACAAATTATTAAATTTTCAGGAAAATTGAATGATGGGATAAAATTAGCTTATCTGTTTTGTACTACCTTAAGTAAATGATTATCAAAGAGCGTGTTTTGAATCAAATGACATTATTGTATATATACATATATGATGGAGTCCAAATCAATCAATTATGGGCATAAAATATTAAGAAGTACATTCATGTATAATTATGTCACCAAACCTAGCTTTGAATATATCAATAATACTGTTTCATATGATATACATTCACATTTATGTTTACTTTCAAATTTGTAAAATATTCATACATGTAGATGCTCATTTGGAAGTTCAGAGACCGCTTGATTTTTTTTAATTTTTTTTTTCGGTGGACATATTACAATGTACGTTACATGACAAGTCAATTTGATTTGATTTTCTGTAAAGACAGCACTGCATTATGTTGAAATTAAAGAGAAAAAGCAGTGCCTTGGTGTATATAGATATTCTAGAGTTCATTTCCTTTATACTGCAACAATTCAGTAGTCGTGCTATACGGTTACCTTTTCTTTAATCATGAAAATAGTTTCTTTAGTCCGAAGTCCTTTAATTTCTGTAAGACCTCATTCAACTTTAAAGTAATCGATATTTTGAGTAATTGAAAGTAGTGCCATGGCGATGCATTTAACCCCTAATTGATACAGAGAATAATTTGGAACGCTGCCAAATTTTTCTTAAAGCCGAACTTATCTCAAAACAAATGTTCAGAAATTGTTCAATATAATAATCAATGAAAATATTGGCTCGACTGCAACGGAAATGTTAAATAAAACTTAATCCGGATAAATTGAGTTCTCGTACCATCCCTCCTAGAAGTTAGATTAAAAAAAACATTCGTTAATTGCATCTGGTTTTGTGCGATATTTTGATTGTTTTGCGCGATATTTTGATCAACCCGAATTGAAATTCCTGTTTTATTGTAGAGTTCACAGTGACAGGAATGGGGAGGGAAACAATCACGACTTTCAGAGTATATGTAGGAGGGGGTATGTTATTCCTGCCCTAAGTACTTAAGCATTCCAGGTGTGTATGTTACCTCCCCATTTTTTAGGCACTCAAATCATCATTGAACCTAATAGTCACTTTTGGTAATTTTTCAATACCAACAGAGAAAATGTGCATATGTGTATGCCAATGTACTTCTGTAAAGGGGGGGGGGGGGATTTATTCGTACTTTGTAAAAATGTATTTTACATTATTAGTAGACTACATATAGATGTCGAGTTACAGCTAGAATATCGCTTATTCTGTCTGATCTGATACAACAAACTTTACAAATAAAAAAAACATAAAAATGCCTAATTTCCTTTACACTTCTCAATGTTTTCGTGAAGTTAGGGGTAGGGGGTGATACCTTTAATTTTCCCAAAAATCTGTTACATGTACATCTATATTTTCTTATTGATTTCTCCGCAAATTAAGGGAGTGTTATACAATAAGGTGTATCTATTGTTTATATTGTTGAATGGCAATGTGTAATATTTTCTTTTGCGATCCTGCTTTGTTACATTTCAACATGATCGCCTTACATTTGTCCAGGTGTGAGGTCAGTGAAAGGTCATCGCATCAGAGCCGAGGTGAGTCCCACCCTGATTGCTTGGGCATGCGTGACAACTGTCCGATTTCTGAAGAATTCTAGATAAAATATTTTGGAATAATGCCTTTAAGTTTTACAGTTGTATACTATTATATAAGTCATTTTCAACAAAATCAAAGGGTGTAATCGGCGAAGATTAAGCTCATTAAGGAATTTAAAAAGAAAGATGCAGAAGAATAGTAAAAATATTTAAACAGTCTGAAGTCCGGCATTCGCTTTCTGTGTGCCATGTTTGTATACCCAACACAGACCGTCTGACCCGGTTTTATGAGGTTAACATACATATCGAATTGCCCCGAGATGACCCCGCCTCGACCCCAATTTGCACATGCATGGTCCCTTGCGCAGTTTAAGCAACGATCGACTTAATTACCACAGAAAATAATCCTCATAATACATAAGTTTAAATCAAGGAATGATTGTTGTCGGGGGTCGATCTAAGAAAAGTAAACTGCGTCTGACATCCCCCCCCCCCCACGTGTGAAAATAATATATGAAATAAAATTCACCTAAATAAATAATCTTTCAAAATTTTCTTGTCATTTTGTTGATTTGAAGTTAGATACTTCCTTGTAAAATGTGTTGTTTGAATGGATGTGCATTTGCAAATAAAATTTGATCAGAATGCATCGTTGTAATTGGATAGCTTAAAAATCTAATTCAATATAACCATGTTGCATACAAGTTCATGCTGGTCTAATCATAAACTGCATGTGTATAGATCAAATTACATTACATTACAAGGACTACTGTATTTATACTAAGGGTCTAAGTTGTTCCTCTGAAATGAAAATATTCATTATCCTTTATATATACTCGCATGGTACAGAGTTCCAAAATGCCCTCAAAATAGATATTCGTGAGACATAAATTCTTTTTTTTTTCTCTCTCCTTTTTTGAACAGGGGCTCGTCACGAACTTTTTGTCTTCTTATGTTTTGACTACTCCTTATACTATAATATTCACATACATTTTGTAGTATATGGGTGGTCAAGAAGTAAGAGGACAAAAAGATCGAGCCCAACCCCTGTGATTTTTGCATAAATAGCATGTTGTTCAGTAGTTTTTCTGAAATGAAACATCATAAGATTCAGACGATCACACTTACAATCTATTATATATGAAATATGATAGTAATACATGGACTACCGAACTCTGTTTCTGTGATGTGCAGAATTAAAATATTATTAAATATTATTAAATTTTGCATAGGCATGAGTATAGACAGATCTCCACATTCATGCAATTGACACAAAAAGTTGAAATTCCAATAAACTACTCTAGTAATTTTCAAACAGGAAATTTCACATTCAGAATATTTGGAAATCAGAAATTTTGAACTTTAACTTTTTTTTATTGTTTTTATTTTTTTTTTATTTTTCGCCGTTGTTTCAAATTCCCCAATGGATGTCTTTGATAAAGATATATTGCTGAAAGGGAGAGAGATCGTGACACAAATGTAGAAAGCTAGTGTAACTCTGATGGATGAATACGATCCCAAGGCGTATTGATTCTGAGGCCGCGGTGCTTTACGTGGGTGTTAGCTCGCGATGATGCGTCTGCAGCACATTGCTCAGACGATGGAGGTTCAATATGGCTGAGATATCTAGGTCAGAACATTTACGGTGTTGTATGTGAGTAAGATGGATTGAAGTCATATGTAATAAAATAACAAAATCCATTTTTTCAACTTGTATTATTCATATGCTCCCCTTGTAAAAATGTCCGAGATGATCTAACTTTGGTGTTTTAACAAGTGCGTGTTTTATGTCGATAAGAACTTTATGAAAAAACAAGCTAGTGAACAAATAAAAACAATTTATTGAATAAATAAAAAATAGCATGCGTAAAAATATAAATTTTCCTTAATTTTTTTTATCAGTTATGTACACATGTGGACATGAAAATTCACATTTCAAAACAATAATAAAAATGCTGATTAAATGAAAAATCACTTCCTTAATCCTGAATAAAAAATAAATGCAACTTGTAGCAATATTTCCGAGAAAATGGTAGAATTTCTCAAAATCCCTATCACTTCAACGAGGCGGAAACAGATGTAGCGCAATAAGTGTTATCTACAATGCATTCTGTATGAACATGCACGACAATAATAACCTATTGTACACTGGATATGATTTTTCATATCAGCACTAATAAAAAAAAATATTGGACAAGGATTTATTCCTATATACAAGGATCCCATTGAACAATACGATTATCAATCAGCCAAATAAACCTTTATTGACAATATTTATTTCACATTGCTGATTTGTAGTTTGAATTATGATTAAAACTTTCGGAACTGCTGGGGTGGTGTAAGAAAGGTGTAATTAAGTGACTAGAGGGTCATGAAGCTGTCTTAGACTTAAGTCAGAATTTGTATGCATTATATAAGTTTTATAATAAAATACAAACAAAATTCAAAATATGTTTTATGATTGTTTCCCTCTCTTGTTGCTACCTACACATTTCAAGTGAAAATATATGGTTAATAAGTTTTTGGTGAATGATTATAATGTTGACTTAAGCCTAAGATCTTTCATGATCCTGGAGCCAGGACGTAAGCAAAAACAAGTGGACGATATATACCGGTATTTTCATAGCAACACCCGCTTTGGGCTAAAATTAGGAATACTGACAGTTTAAAATCAGTAGAAATGTATACACATGTACTAATATTTGCAGACAAAGCATTTACCTTTTTCTTTTTGGGGGTTTGGGGTGGTGGTGGTGATAGGGTGGGGTGTCGTATAAGAGGCATATTAACGGAAAAAACCAAGATGTACCCATGTATGAAAAGTGCATTGATATTGTACCTTTCAGATTTATATACTCTCTGCAAAAGAACTTATTAAGATTCGTTCAACATAGAAATTCCGATGCATATCGCGCTGATGCATGTAATGAGTCACAGTGGGTGCTTATCTCGCTGAATTACTCCAAAATGGAAGTAGGCCATGGGAAGCTATAGAATTCATTCATACTTGTAAAGTTAATCACTTTGTAAAAGGGGCAGTTTTACATATCTGTTAAGCCAGAACAAAGTCAGAGATAGGTAAATCAGAAAGCAAACTCAATGTTATAGAATTGACGGCAGTTAAATCTTTTTAATCGTGTGTATAGTCAAACATTATGTGAATGGAGATGACGCAAACAAGGATTTGAAATAGAAAATTAAATATACAGATAAGAATGATGAATATAAAGAAATCATTTACGCAGTCTATAGAAGACTGATTAAAAAGAAACCGATATATTTATACGAGAGAGAGAGAGAGAGAGAGAGAGAGAGAGAGAGAGAGAGAGAGAGAGTTGGTCAACATAACATAAAACTTGTCAACAGGGCTAAAGATTGGGCCAGATATGCATAGAATTTGAATGATGTCACACAATTTTAACGATTTTAAAACGCACTACTAAATTAATTATAATTATATAATCAAGATTTTTAAAAATGTCTCCAATCTTAATTCATGTAAGAAGTATTTACCCCCCAATGCATTTGGGAAATTAATAAATATATTGATATGCAAACTTCAAACCTCTAACAGCTGTTAAAGACTAATTAAAAAAACGAAGCTAATCCCATTCAGTCGTTCTAATAATCGATTAAGGCTCGTGTTTAAAATCATGACAGACATGTCATATTTTTTTTTTAGTGGGGGGGGGGGGGGGGTGTTAAAGAAAAAAATCAATCAATCCCCATACAAAGCCTTTGAAAAGCTGTCTGGACAATAAAACACTTGTTTCAATTCGTTTCCACATGAGAAAAATCTTTTGATTACAAGAAATCCTGAACAAACGTGTTAACACTTTAATTCAATGGTCTGATATTGAATACCCTTATTAATTTGAAATTTAAGGGGCATGTCAGAGCCGCCAGAGATGTATTGAAGACGGGCATTTTAAACACTGTCGAACTTAGTGATATACGAGCAGTCGCCTATCAACCCACATAAGTGCTTTTGTGCAAATTCCTACTTGTCCGCGCATTCCGCTGACGTGTTATGTTACTCAGGTGTATTACTACGCGTTGTTTGTAAACTCACCTGTGCAGGTCATATGACTGAAGTTCGGGGGGAGTTAAAAGCAATGTCTTAAATTTTATCTATGCCGCGTGGGGTTTTTTGTTAGGAGTGGGAAGGGAGGTGGGGGGGGGGGTGTAATATGGTGGCCATATAATATTTCTTATGCGAAATACTAGTATTTAATTCTGTCATTTAACAATAAAATTCGCTTGATCATTATTCGTAACGTAAATTGTAATAAACAGCCCATTGATACATGAAAGATAACTCCAAGTGTAACAAAGATTTCATTTCAAGACAAGGTTGTCTTTCTTAAAATACACGACAAGTCAAAGTGAAAATAAATTTTATTTTATTTTCTAATCGGAGATAACAAACTATATCATCACACAATTTTAAAAAAATAAATCATACAATAAGTTGGTGATCTCTGTAGAAAAATCTCAACTTTTTCAGATCTGCTGCTTTCAATCATGCATGCTGTCTAGATTAAGTAGATTTTTTTTATATTTTACCACAATACAACATTTAAATATCCAATGAATCATGAATACAAAATGTTTCAGGATAATTCGATATAATTATGACTTCTCGTATGATAAATACACACATAAAAACTTGAAAAAATAAAATCTTTTTCAACAAACAATTAAAACTCTGATGTCTTCTGTCATGATAGATCTCTAATAAATGTACTGTATACACAAGTATAAACAATGTGGAGATGAACCAGATGATTATAACAATGATGTCATTTTAAAGATAAATGGCCATTACATGCATTGTTGACATATGCATACCTTTTTTTTCTACAGAAGTTAGGTAGTACATAAACAGGACACACAAAGATCGATCACAAAAATGAGTAACCGGTAATACAAATAAAGATGTCAAAAAACAATCCTATGTCTAAAATTCCACTACACACATAAGTATGGTATTTACACAGTTTCAAACTGTTCAACACTTTTGCACATTGGATATTGCCCATTCACTACAAACTATATATAATATGAATAAATAAACCAAAATATTGGAATACACAGTTGTTAGTTATAACTGAAATGTTTGTATAGTCAATTCAAAATATTTGAGATATAACAGAAACTACCAGTATTTTCTTCATACAAATGAAGATGGAGATGTCATTAATCTTATGCCAACCGTGACTAGACCCAGTAACTGTGCAAATCTCAAATGTAGGTATAACTATTTCAGTGGTTTTCCATAGGGTCAGGTACTGCAGGACTTTAGGAGACTAGGAAATAATGTATGATCAAGGAAACTAACTCCACTTCATTAGAAAGATCCTCACACCCCCCTGAACTGTCAAATTTCCAGTTGGTACATGTTTGGCAAGAAGTTTCAAAGCTCCTAACAATAGAGTTCTCTTTAACTGAATGCACTTATCTGATAGTGAAAATGTTTGTTATACCCTAAAAAATTCTTTATTTCTGGAAATGCTTAAACATGTATGCATAGAGCATGGATTCATTTCATGCTTTAAATATTTTATGTATCAAAAAGTTAACCAGTTTTCATGTAACATTTGTGCTTTTTAGAATACAAGTAAGCCAAGTAAAACAAAAGAAAAGTAACATCTTAAATTTTTGTCATGCCTGCATGTTTTATAAAAAAAATAAATAAATAAATCATCTCAATGAACATCAATAAATGTATTAGAATTGATGATCTCTATTTGCTGCCCTGTTACTCGAGTAACTTTTTAATGTGAAGTGTTGGGGGGGAGGGGCATGAAAATACAACACAGACACATACATACAGCTCTTTACATACAGCTCTGATGAACACATGATTATGCTTAAAATCAGAAACTCGGATCTTAACACACTTCCACTATATGTTTCAAAAATAATACATAAATAATGTTCAAAAATTAAGCAATAATTAAGAGAAATGGCAAAAGAATGTCAAGATATGTTAAAATAACTACATGTATATGAAGAGATCACTGTCATGGTACAAGATTATACAATATAACGTACACATTATAAAAATTCCTAGTCGTCTCTGATTAAAACATACCCACATACATGCATTTGCATGTATGTTTATTTACAAAAATGATTAAGAAATTTAGTCTCAAAATGCCTCTTTAAATACCATAATAAGAATTTACATAACACATGGAATTATGAATGCTACTTTAAATATTCCACACTTTAGAGTTATTTCCCCTCTCTCTATAAAAAGAATTGGCAAAGGATATATCAAAGTCTGAGAGTTTTTAATTACATTTTAAATTCTGATTGTAATTTCATGCAAGCATTTTGTACATTTCTTAATTTGGCATCTTGAAAATTGAGTAAAAATTTAAATTCATGCAAATATATCTCTATAATAATTAAATTCTAAAATTTATACAACAAATTTAACACTTGCTTAAGAACAATAATACATATACTTTTTGATGTATAAAGAATGAAGAATCATTTCTTTTCTACAATAACCTGACAATAACAATACCATTATAGGATTTATATAGATAATTGAAAACATTATAGAAATTATATAGATAATTGAAAACAGAACATATCTATAGTGATATGGTGATACCCCATCTGAATCAATGACCAAAGGAAAGCACATCCCTGAATACCATACATCAAAGAATACATTGTATCTTATCTGTAGGCTTGCTTTCTCTATTGAAAATACACCTCTGATAGAACTTTAATTCAAAGGCTATGTGGACTTGAATATTTGTACAGAAATATTGGTCATCTCTCTTACTGGTGTTGAATCTGTGGTTATTGTAATGGATTGTATCAAAATAATTTATCTTATGACACTTGGAATTTTAATGAATACCATGAATATCCTTTTTTGGTAATGACTAACGATGGAATTCAACATGTATAACAAGAAAAAAAAAAAATCACATTCTGATCACATAATAAATCACATTATGCAAAAGAAATGAAATGATAATTCTCTCCGACATCAATGTACTTGAGGCCTGAATTCTTCTGTAAAAGAATGTGGATCATCATAATCTGTAGGCATCTGCATTTCCTGATCGTCGTCAAGAAGATGTCGTTCATCATCTTCGTCGTATCTCACCACTAAAGCTTCTCCATTATGCAGGGACTCCTCTTTCCTTGCTTTGGGAAGGTTTGCCAAAGATATGTTCATGTCCTTAAATGCTTGCAACAAGAAAATGCCCACCACAATGGTCAGGAATCCACAGATGTCCCCCGCAATGTCCACCCCACTCATCTTCCCCCACTCCTTGTACAATATCACAGACATGAAGATAACAAACGATGTAAAAAATACATAATAAATGGGCGTGACAACTGCTGTGTTGTAAGTGTCCAAGGCTCGGTTCAGGTAATTGAGCTGAAACAATATACACACGACTACCACAACTAGTAGGACCCAGGTTAGCCAGTTTGTGAACTCGTTTCTGCCCTTGAAGGTTTCCTTGATGGCCACGCCCACTCCTTTGCAGCCCATGACCGTAAATGCACCGAGTGAGGAACAGATGGTGATGTAGACTATGACCGTTTTCTGTCCGTAGCGGGGGGCAAGGAACAGGATAAAGATTACAGCAATCGTCAAGAGTATGATGGCCATCACAATAAACACTGCAAAAGAGATTTTAAAGAAAATAATTGATTTGAACACAACAACATTAAATAGAGTACCCAGTATAAAAGTAGAATTCTAATTAATGCACAAGGCTGAAGATTTGCAAAGGATCTAGATAAAGAGGTGTTTCACTTTCCCAAATAAGTACCGGTAAATAATGTTTGATTATTTTTTCTACATTCATTTTAAATTAATGATGTATATGAATACATAATGAATGATGATTTCTACATATCGCTATTTATCATGAATTAATGAGATGTTTGATGTAACCATTTACATCTGACAATCATGTTTCAAGTTTTGATATCTAATGTTTGAACTTTACATATACAAAAGATCATCTATCATCAATAAGATTATCAGGTATTTACCAGGGTCCTTGATTTTCTCCACTAGTTTCTCCATGCTCTCCACTTCCTGCTCCTTTGGAGAGTGGAGGACCATGACAGTTGATCCTAGGATACACAGCCCACAGCCTATTTTACCCAGCAAATTCAACTTCTCTTTCAAAAACTTCGATGATAATACAGCGCTGAGAAAAAATAAGAAAATTATGAAATGTATGTCTCCACTTTTACAATAATTCATAACTAGAAAGTTGGAGCTAGAGCCTCGTCCTCATGAATATTTCTCTCTGCGGAAAAAGTCTTCTAATGTCTATGGTATTTTAACCAGTATAATATCTCCCCGGTAATTAGCAAAATAAAGTCTTTGCGAATAAAAGTTGCTTTACAGTAACCTTGTCTCTAATAGTAAAGTTTATGGTCTTAATGAGAACATGGGAAATAAGGAAATACCTGACTAGGACGCTGAGAGCTCCTAAAGGTGTAACCATGGTGGCCGGAGCAAAGGCATAGGCTGCAAAGTTTGCAAATTCTCCAAGAATCACTGAAAGAAAGTTATAACATCTCATCAGTATAAAACATAGTCTGATTGAGCTCTTGCATATGTGTTTCCAATTATATTTTCTACTGCACTGTCACTGAGAATCAATAATGTACAAGATAGTGATAAAAAGTACCGATAAAACCCTCAGATTGATTTTCTTGATATTTGTTTGATTTTCCCCCCAATAAAATTAACACAACAAAATGTCTGTTATAAAAGTTGCATAGTTAAATGCCAAACAGTTGGAGAAATATTTTTATTCCAGAGTATGAATGTACTCATAATCCTTTTGTCATTGTTGACCTACTTGTGGATAGATGGATGACATGAGTTGAAGGATGTGTTGATTTACATACAGGAAATTACGTTTACAAGGTCACTACCAGTATGCTCTTTTTTTTTTTAACCAGAAAATACATGTACGTCCTTGACAAAACTTATCTGGATTTTTTAAATATAAGAGGGCTCGATAGTCATGGCTATTTTTAGACGTCGATATATATTCTTTTAAATCAAGTAGCTGGTATTGTTTGACCTCTTTTTATTAAAAGAGAATTACCAGTACCATATATTGATGGATGTCTTATAAAACTATTTATAATCAATTATGTGTATTTTACTTTGTAGACACCTACAAGTTAAGCTTAACAATAATTATCCAAGTTCTATTTGTTTACTTTCAAAATACAATGTAGTTTTCTTACATATCTTCTTTTTTTAAACCTATTACATGTAATACACGTACTTGCAAGTTGTTAGTTACACTCCATCAGAACTCCTACATGCAAACACTACTCATTGGGTCAACCTTTTAGCTTCAATAAAATGTGATGAGGGAAGAGGAATTAAAACTTACACAAAAATGAATCAATATGACACAAATACCTCATAAGTGTTCAATTAAAAAAAAATATCAGCTCAACGCCTGAACCCATAGCAAAGAAAAGTCAACAATCTGCCTCAATCAGTAATGCGTCTCACTATACAAGCATTGGGCATAATTTGGCTTCAACTTGTGAAGATGAGACATAAAAAATCTTTTTAATCAATTAAATTTCATAACTCTACCTTAATTGCATTATACTATTTTTGCTATTACCCAGAAATCAAGGTACATCATTTTGCATAAAGCCTGCATTTTATTTTCTATAAATTAACTCTTTGTAGAGGGGTATTGTTATTGGGGTTTTATTGTCAATTCTCCATCTAAGATGCTCTATTGATAAGTAGATCACCAGCTGATTGAAAGAAGATTAAGTACCATTGAATCTATCACATTTGAGACAAAGACCTAGCACACTGTACTAATATACCGCCCATAATGGCGATATTGATTGAAATAAGTTGAAATAGGATAGAGACGCTAATCAGATGGCCTGTTACATAAATTACGAATCCAGGGTATTACAGGGTTATAATGAGACATTTAAAAGCCATTTTTGAACACAAAAGTTGGATATCAGACAAAAATAGAACAAATCACGTACTGAGAATCATTCCAGCCCACCACAGCCATTCCTTTAGGTAACCATAGCCACCATCCCCTGAAACCAGAAGTCATATTTTAAATATTCTGTTTCTGTTTCATTTAAACAGAAACATTCTAGAATTGTCAAAGCATGAAATTTAAGAGTAAAAACACACACAAAAGTTTTGCTCAATGCTTCAATGATAATTTCTACTATGAGACA
>WFKH01011581.1:59019333-59034843 GCA_016163765.1 Magallana hongkongensis | reverse complement strand
GGACTAAGTTCATCTGTCATCTCTGAACCACCTGTATCTAAGAGCATTTGGAAGGCAATTTTTATATGGCATGGAAGATTAAGTTTCTTAACTTACTGCTTTTAAATCCCTAGAGTCAAGATTTAACTGGGTCTAAATTTTAAAATGAGCATGTCCTTAAATATGGTTTATCTTTAAACAGCAATGTCATTGACTTTTGAAGGGGGTGCCTGGTGGAGCCCACACTCAGCAGTCTTTATATGGTATTAATAAATACCTACTGAACAATACAAGAAGCCACAAAACTGCTATAAAAAATGTAATTTCTGGGAATGTTCTAAAATGTTGCTGAATTGGATTCCAATTTGTTGTTTTTTTTTTAATTTTCCAACTCCATATGCCAATTCTCATTGTGCCTATGACAAACAGACATGGATACAAATTTGGTTTTGGCAAGACTTATTGGAAATCAATAATGCAAATACACGAACCTATAGCTATAAACTTCATTTATTTCTTCATAATACTTTCATAACAAATAATTTCAAATGCTATAATAAAGGAATCTTTGTTAGTGCAGAATTTTTAAGGAAAAGTTAAAAAGTTTAAATAAAGAAAAAACTGTATATGATCAAACTAAATTTATATCCCAACCTTCAGGAATTTATGTTTAAATTTCATTTTTTATTTAAATTGCATTTTTTGTTCAACATGTATTGAAAATTTCCAAATTTCATTACATTAATATATATGACAGCAACGAGAAATAGAGAGAAATTGCTCATTACTGCATTAATAACAAAATTAGGATACATGTACCGGTATATAGTCATATGGTATAAAATGAAAAAAATAAGAAAATTTATCACTTTCGTAATGATAGATATTGTTAGATAAATAATGTTTTTAAAAAATGATTGTCAATAGCTTGAAATAGAATATCTGTTTAAAAAACAAATTATCATAAAATTAAATTTAAATATAGATGAATCTTTAGTTACAAGAAATACTGACACAGATAAACAGAATGGAATAACATGGAACAGCATTCGAAATGACATTGGTATTTTGGCCATACGCCACTATTGACAATTTGAGACTTTGATAAGTATGACTAAATGGGTCCGATAAATAAGATTCAGTCAACAATGACATCTATAGGTCCCATATAAAAAATAATGCTGCACTTCGATCACTGATCTGGAACAGTCATATTTTGAAACTTTTTTGAAATTTTTAAGGCCTAAGGGCAATACTTCATTTTCTTTTCACATTTCTACAGATTCATGATTAAATGTACACACCCACGCTTAAAGATTCAATCAAATTTATCCCAGTAAGTTTACTCAATGTCTTTTCAATCTTGAAAACTTGAGAATTTTACAATACAAATTGTTTAGAATCATGAAGCTTGTATTCTGGTTTAGTTTTGAATATTTGTTCACAATTTTCAACAATTAAGGATATTAAGCTAATCTTGTATTCTTGAAATATCACTATACATGTACAGGTATATACAAAAGGCAAATGAAAAAAAAAATCTTCTAATATTAATTTTTTGAAATGTCATCAACTACCAGCATTTGCATAATCTGACAAAAAAACTGCCTGTAGATTGATCCCTGCTTAAAACCTAACATGCAAGTGTTGAAATATCTAACAAAAACATAACACGGCCACTTTTTGTTTACTATGGAAATCATGACCAGCCAATAACTCAATGATAGCAAATATTATAGGTAAATAATAATTAAAGTGTAGTCGAAGAAGAAAAGAAAGAAAACTATACCAGCTAGTCTATGTATCTAATTAACAAAACACTCCAGCAAGATCATGGTATATGAAATATGTAGACCGGCCGACAAAGACTCCAACAGGGCAGTCATGCAGGTAAATGCGTGCAGGTTGCTTGCTTCGGAGGCTTACCTTAGGACTGATAGTCATTGCTGTGGACAACTTGCTTGAAAATGAAGGCTGCCCTGTGTCGTTGAACATTATGTACCAATACAGCAATAACAAAAGAAGCAAAATGGGCACAACTCCTGACAGAACTTGAATAGGTTTCTACAAGAAAACACACTCACAAATATCTCATATCTACAAAACTCAACAGAATCACAACAAATTACCCACAACTTGATACAGAGAGATGAAGATTAACATTGATCAGTACACAATATCGTTCATTTAATCTTTCTAGGAAGCCTCAAACATAAAGAAGAGTAGATAAATGTACTGTACGGTATATATTTAACTGCAATTTCTAAATGATTATTCTTTTTGATTTTAAGAAAAAAAAATATTTATTTAGTTAATAAATTACTAGAACAGTTATTTTTGATTTCATAAGATATATTTAGTTAAATAAACATGGTAATATGATGTACTTTCTTTTTCAAATAAATATGAAATTGCAAATAAAAGGGATTGGTATTTTTATGACCAATTTTCAAAAAATTTTTTTTTTTACAGAAGTTTAAAGAAGATACAAACATGCACCTTGCTATCGTACAAGAGAGGAAGAGAACCAACAAATTAAATATTTCTTAATTACATTAATATGTTCCAGTTATAACTTTTGAGGTCAACATTCAGGTGATCGCGATTCGTTTGGGGTCTTTAATAACATTAAATGCAGTGTTTGTCCTGTTACTTAGAAACTATGCTATGCTGCTGCAGTACAGTACACTATCTACAACACGACCTACACAAAACAACAGTCACCTCACCTTGTTGTAACATAGGAATATCTCTATCCCCTTATAGATATCCACCTTCAACCACTCACAGATACCTCATACAAGAATGATCAATGTTTTTTTTTATCCACTCACTAACACCTATGACAAACACAACGTGTGCCAACATGCCATGAACGACCCCAAACCGTGATCAGGATTTTTAAATACCCGCACGAGATTCCAGATTTCAACATTGGGAAATACGGAGGACGTGCTTCAGTCTTCAGAATCTGTGATTGTGTAAACCATACACCATGTTTGTTGTACATGAAGATAGCATGTGTGAATGTAAATACGGAAATTAAAAACTAAAAAAGGGGGGTGTACAATCAAATGCTTCAGGAAGGGACTTCTAGACTACTATATTTAAAGTATTTCTGTGTGTACTGTATGTTTAAGAATATGTGTAGATCAGTTATCTTACCATGTCCTGAGTTTTAAGACCATTCTGATGTATCGTTAAATGTAAAATGAGAGATAAGGGTCGAGAAAATCAGTTACGTCATAACATAAACATGTTTTTCTCCGAGACAGCTGAACAGGTGAACTTCCGTTTAGATGTTGTTATAAGTTAGACCAAAACCTGTAGAAATTCCGAAAACGACTTCAAGGTTCTTATTTTTTTTGGAAGCATTTGTTTTACAAATTTAAAAAAAATATTTTTATTAGAAAATATTTTTAAAAAAAATGACGAAAATTTGAATAAAAAAAAAGATCATTGTCAGTCAGTGGAAACAGAATTATCAATATTTCGATTCTTCCCACTCGTGGTCATGCAATGGAAGACGCGCTAAATGTATACAGTTGATTTGTACATATACATGTATATTGATGAGACGTGACCGAGAATAAACCAATGCAATTCAATTTTCTTTTAATTTTAATCATATTTTCATTAGATGAACTGTAAAGTCATTATACGTGTAGAAACTATTTGTGACAGTGTTGAACTTGACCTTGGTTATGTCAAAGAATATGAAAGAAAACTTTTTATGTACACATTTACATCTTCCCAAGTCAAGGTTTTCTGACCCGTACATCTCCTCACAGACGGGAGAGGTGCGAATCAGAAACCCTTGACTTGGAAAGATGTATATTTGGAGGATCAGGACGTTCCAGAGTAAAATTATTTGCCTATGATTTTTTTTTTTTTTTTTTTTTTTTTTTTGCTTTTTTAACACAAAAAGATTAAGATGTCCTCTACAACATACTGGTATATTACTTTTGCGGCCACTTCCCTGTCTTGCAAGGAAAATATTTTGATATGATATGAATAACCCCCATCAAAAAGTAATACATTTTTGGGATTTATCAACATTAACAGAATGATAATTAGAATATACCTATGATTATATATACCACTTACGATTATTTTGTTTATCTACATTTCTAAAATTAAAAACGTTAAAATTCCCCACAACTTATGTACTTTTAATTGGAAATTTAACATAATGCAACTGATCAGAATATGTCAGCCTCCTAAAAAAGAACTGAAAATTGGATTTTTGGGACACAAATCAAAATGGAGATGTCTTCTTTACATATCTGTAGATTACTAGTATATAAACGATTCAAACTATACTTGACTTCCACAATGTTTATTACCTATTACTATACATTCTATATTAACTGTCATGTGATCAAAAAAAGTCGCGGGATCAACGTCCTGTCTCCCGGATATAAGCTCCGTTTTCACTATTTACTAGGCATAGAATCTATTTGAAAAAAAGGCGAAATGAACCATTGATCCGTTTTTACACTGCAAAATTCCACGAATTCGTTAAAAAAAAACACCTGAAAATTAGTATCAAATTTATTAATATGTTTTTTAAAATGAGTCAATGATTCTATTTGTATTCAATTACAAAAGCATTGTAAAGTAAATTAAATGTCTAAGATCTGAGACGTTATCCGTTAGCTACTTATCACATATAACTTTTTCTTAGCAATATCACAATTAAAGGCGGATGTCTCTCATATGCAATAGCTGCCATTATCTGTTAGAATGGATGAACCAGCATTTTCAATTAATCTGTCACTCGTGAATTTGTGCTTCATCTTTTAATGAAATCGTTATCTCCGTTATCAAGTTGCTTTTTTGCACGATGCAGTTAGCAATGGATTCTTCTGATCTATCTGAAAGAAAAAGAGAATACACATGATACAGAGCCAGAAATTGCCTCTGCTGGGGTTTAAACACATGGCCTTTGACTTACAAATCCAGCATTACAGTAGCACCACCAGTTGAGCTAAATTACTTAACCACTAGCCAGAGATAAAAGAATGCTTAACACTACTAAGCTTTGTACCCCCTCCCTACGAAAGAGTCGTTCTCGGCTCTTCCCCCGGAGCGCTATTGCATGTGGGACGGAGTTCTGAAGGCAGGCTCTCTCTCACTCACCATGCAGATAATAACCAGGTACTAACGTGGACGCTATATGTCATTGAGATAGATATGGTATTTTATTAAGTCATCCGACTAACAAATCTAACAATGAGTCAAGCCAAGATTGGGAGGGAGGGGGTCCCCTATCATCACCATGACTAGCAAGAATGTCATATAATAACGCTTGCACACATAGACATTATGAGAGAGAGAGAGAGAGAGAGAGAGAGAGAGAGAGAGAGAGAGACGTGGTATGTATTTCTCCATCACCTTTCGAGGCAGTAACGGATGAGGTCGATTGTCTCATGCAAATTTGTACTGTCACTGGACTCTACAAAAAGTAATAGAAAGCTCATGGTTTGATAAGTATTCATAACAGGTCATTTAAAATAAAAAAAGAAGAAAAGTTTGTGAAAGTCCCACCATCATATGCATTATGTTTGTCAACTAGGCGAAATTTGCTGGTCATCCGTAAGAATCTGCAAAACTGCCTCTGCTTCAGTTTCCTTTTCTTTCTGCGGTTGTGGCTCTTTTTTGGCATGGGGAAGATTGGTTAGAGAAATATTCATATTCTTAAATGCTTGTAAAAGAAAAATTCCTCCAACTATGGTAAGAAACCCACAAATTTCCGTTGCTATTTGGACACCTGTCATGTTCTTCCATTCCTTATACAATATGACAGACATGAAAATGACGATTGAAGTAAAAAATACGTAATAAATGGGCGTGACAACTGCTGTGTTGTAAGTGTCCAAGGCTCGGTTCAGGTAATTGAGCTGAAACAATATACAAACGACTACCACTCCAAGTAGAACCCACGTCAACCAATGAGTGAATTCATTTCTGCCCCTGTAAGTTTCCTTGATGGCCACGCCCACTCCCTTACAACCAAGGACAGTAAAAGCCCCCAGGGTGGAGCATATAGTGATGTAAACTATGACTGTTTTCTGTCCATAGCGCGGCGACAGGAAGATGATGGTAAACATGGCAACGGACAACAGCAAAGCAGCCATCACGATAAACACTGAAACAGAGCGTTCGAAAGGGTTTAACATTTATGCTGTTATTTTGTATGGTTTAACCAACAGCCTAAAGCTATTACTACCCCGTCAATTTTTTTCTCTTTCCTATTGAGCCTAGTTCATTACAAAATCCTACAGGCGTACACCATCTTTATACTTTTCAAATCCAACTATAACATAATTGTGTAGTAAAAGTGGTTTACGTAAATATCATAATCAGTGTTACTTTAAACACAAGTCATGTTTTATTAATGATACCAAATATCATTTTTACGAGATCAATTTACTACCCGAAGTTAGTAAAGGTATTTCGGTGCGACTGCAAAAAATTCTCACGAACATCTTTAGCCCTATGAGTTGGTTTAGCATTACTGATACAAATCAATATGTTTACTTGTACAGTTATGATCTGTTTTATGCATATGAATGCCAATAAATCTAGGCAACAGATGCTTCGTCGTATAATATCGCGCTTTGTCGCGAGTAAAACAAGACATTTGAAAGCACAGCTAGCGATCGAATTCCGGGAAGTCTCGACAGCTGTTTTACCGGGGTCTCTGACTTTCTCCAGCAGGTCCTCGATGCTCTCCACTTCCTGTTCCTTGGGGGAGTGGAGCACCACGACGGTGGACCCCAACACACACATTGCACTTCCCACCTTCCCGAGCAGATTAAGACGTTCATTTAAAAACCGGGACGACAAAACTTCACTGAAATGAAAACAGATTGATGAATTTACAAAATGTTTAAAAATTTATACAAAACCAAATCACGCGTATCAAACTATCCAAAGACAAATTTGAACGTTACCGTGACAAACATTACTCCCATTGGCATGCCTTTAGGCTTTCGGGTTTTTTTTTCCTCAATTCAAAATTGAAAGTACATTCCCTTTTTGCTCCAGTCAACAGGCAAGGAAAATATCCTGCGTGGTTATTGCAATGATATATTAAACAGGTTCATGCCCTTTAACTCGAGATGATCTAAAGTTTTGGTAATTTTGTTTTGAAGCATCATCGGCAAGCTTAGGATGCTAAAAATATCGGACGAACATCCCTTTTTCTCAAACCAGTGGACAAACCAAATTAAGCAAACGATATCGCTTTTTTCCCAGAAAGAGACAAAAGATGAATTACCTTAATATAACACTCAAAGCTCCAAGTGGTGCCACCAATGTAGCACTTGCGAATGCATAGGCCGCGAAGTTGGCAAACTCTCCGACGATCACTGAAAAAGGGTAAACATTATACCGGTATTCAACTCGTTACATTTTTAAGATCACATATCAAAATTCTATACTTACTGAGGATCATGCCCGCCCACCACATCCATTCCTTTAGGTAACCATAGCCACCAGCCCCTGAAATTTATACATATTCTTAATTTTGAGCTCGTTAATTTTTTTTCAACCATTATTCTTCAAAACTCTCAATAAAGGGGTCATGACACCACCTGCCCTTGTTCCTTGGTTTTCTGCGAGTTTCAGCAATCCCTTCTTCTTAAAGATAAAGCTGGAACCGATGAAAATGGTGGAAACAATGGCCAGAAGGAGGCCCACGTAGAAGTTCCTGGCTTCCTCTTCTGCTGAGGGCCGAGGCACGGAGTCATTTAGCTGGTCAGTGAAGTTTGCAGGAGACAGGACCGTGATCTTTTCGGTGACTGGCATGCGAATGCTTTCATCTAAAATGTCATTTACAATCTATGTATATCAGCCTACCATACCTAGCATATATCCCGGTAGAAATAGATAATTACAAGCAAACATTGATATCTTCTCCATGCATTCTTCACACGAGCAGGAATCAAAATTCCAAGATAATAAACACAATTGGAAACATCGAAGACATGCATTGAAACAAAACAAAGACCAGCTTACCTGAGAAAGGCTGCTTGTTGATGGAGCTCAGACTATTTTAAGAACAGGCAAAATAATCAATGAATCTATTTTAGAAAATTAAGAACCTTCGCGAATGTTCCACTCGAAGGATGATCGAATTGTGATAAGCCAAAGCACATCAATAGGGAATTTTAAATATTGCGCAATCAGAAAATATTATTAACGTAGTTGACTCGATTTTCCCTTCAATTTAATTTCCATTGGCCTTCATGACGTCATAGTAAGACTATCTGAACGTAAGAAGTAACGTAGTACGGACGTTTAGTTTTGAATATAATACACGTTAGATCTATACATGTATACATGTAGTGAAATTGGTTGAGAATCATTTTGATTACATTTTTAAACCTCGATAGAAAAATGAAACCATTTTAATAAACTGATACTGTATACGTGAACGCTGCCATATTTAACGTTAGGCGAGCTACTAAAGTTTATAGACATGCACGAGCCGACCGTTTCAATCAAAGAATATCCATTGCAGTTGTCATACCTTTCTCCTAAATACACCTGCCGTCCGCCAAATTCTTCCGTCAATGTGACAGAAATTTGAACCAGAAACGTGACGCTGTACTCGATTTCATCCTCCATCAACGCCTTTCTTTGACGTAACAACTCCACATTCCACGTTTTGCATATGCAGCCAATCATCACGTGCTGTATGTTTCCCAAAGAAGAAAAAGATGCGAATGATTTCATCAACTTAGGCACGTAGCACCGGGGGGGGGGGGGGGGGGGGGGGCCTGCCCTCCACCCAATTTTTTCCTATAAAACTTTAAAGTAGGCCTATAGAAAATAGTTGAAGGAGTTGGCCCCCACTTTTTGGGAGCATGAAATCGAGTACAGCGTCAATTTTTTGGTTTAAATTTTTTCACATTGACGGAAGATAAAAAACGAAATGATAGGGATATTAACAAAATAGAATGATGGAAATGGAAGGATGTTGAAGATTGGCAAATGGCCTTTTTTGGCTTGTCAAGATTCCGGATATGAGACTGGCCCCCTCCCTATTTATTAAAAAAAAATTGAGTAAACAATTCACATACATGTATAATCTTCTATACGTCACCCACCCCCCCCCCTTTTTTTCCCCCCCCCCCCCCCCCCCCCCCACCCACCCCGCCGACGGCCGCTGATGTCATTTTTCGACAATCTGTGCACGTATTCATGAACATAACGTATATATATATATTATTCACAGTAGCATTTTAGGTAACGTTAATGATTGAAATTCTGCTCTCCTGTGTTCAATAAAACAGAAAACGTATATTAAGCCTACTCTGGAATACCATTATATTAAGTGGTCTAGATGTTTATGTGTGGTTAACAGAACGATTTCTCCTCATCAGTTTCTGACAACTTATCCGGATATTTTTTTCCCTGCGTTTCGGGTTTTGAGTTAGTTATCTAAAAATACATCCTGTGAAATTTCGATAAAGGTAATTTTGGTAAAAATAATTAAAATGTCGTCAAAAAAGAAAGAAACGACTAGTGAACCAGCATTTGATCTCGAACAACAGTTTATTTTAAGACTCCCTCCGGTAAGTATTCTACAAAATCTAGATAATTGAAATGATCGATATGAACAACTCAACAAGGCATCGGTCCCTTTTTGTACAAAACCTCAAAAAGGTGGGCACCACCCCCGTTTGGTGGTTTGACTCCCATTTGGTGGTTAAATGCAATTATGGTATACCTTTTTACCTATCAAATGGGACTCATTTTTCGTTCATCTCGATTTATGTTTTTCTGGAGAAAAAGCGCACCAAACGGGGGATGGTGCCCAACCTGTCTAATATGGACAGGTTCTACTGTTCTACCCATTTTCTCTTTCAGTAGTAAAACATGGGTTAAACATTATTACTAGTCAGATAAAATCAAAATTATAGTCCATTCACGTGTTTAGCCAGTTCCGAGTAGGGCGTCGATTCGATGGTACAATACAGGTTTGGCACAGCCCACCATTGGTGGTTTGGGTCCCATTTGGTGGTGAAATGCTTGTATGGTATCCCAATTTTACCTTTAAAATGGGGGATTTTTCATTCAAATCGGATAATGATTTTAGGAAGAAAAAGCGCATCATGTTTACCACTGGGACAAGTACTCTGACATGTTAACTTCATAATAAAACATTCTTGTAAAAAGTTCTATACGTCGATTTTTGCGCTGAGGAATTTTTTATGCATTCTGGAGAATTACAGTCAACTCATAACCAAACTGACTCGCACCCAAACAGACTTGTTATCAAAAAGTCTGAATGAAAATCGGCTTCAATTATTATGCCTGCCTTCAAAGAGTGAAAGGAATTTATATATTTGTCAATACAGTGGACCCCGCTTAATATAATAGTTATTTTGTCAGGAAAAATTATTACCCGGTATATTACCGGGCTATAATAATAACCGAACCCAGCTAAATTCAGTGTCTACAAGTATGATATGTGTCTATTCACATCATGTATCATTATTACCGCGGTATCTATTTCTAGACTTTGTAATTTCCACAATAATTGATGATTTCTTCTAAAACGTTACTTTTAATGCTTCAAAAAAGTTAATTTCATGGATAAAGTCAACTATTACATGCTGGGAAAATTGCAAGATCCACCAATATGCTTCCAATGGGTTGACATGCCTTCCTGTACTTCCGGTTTTGACTAAATCTAATAAAGCATTCATGAGACAATTCGTTTTTAAATAACTTCTTTCAATAAAAATCAAATAAAACCAAAAAGCTCTGCAGAATTTTCTTATTTTCTATGATTTATTTACCCCATTCTTCCTATAAAATAAAGGGATATTTAAAAAAGAGTTGTCACTACACTGCAGTACAAATCGTCAAATGGAACATCATGTATGTTGTACAATGCTAAGCCATGTAAAATATCCCATTTGTTATAAATTATTTTACAAAAATAAGAGGCATTCACTTATTCAAACTGTCAAGAACTTCAATATACAGCAATGTCACTTGACAGGTGCATAGGTAAAGTACCCAAGCCATGTGCAGTGAGGCGTGACTAATCCTGTCTGGTCAGCACTGTTCGTAAATTTCAAAGTGATTTGGGAAGTCAGAGTGTTTATACAAGCTACTCATGAGGGGCTAGCTCGTGAAAAAGGTGTGAAACTCAACTGACAGGCATTATCTTTCTATTGCACTATTTCTGCTATTATAATAACCGATGTAAAATACAATGATTTATTAAGAAATGGTTTTGTGTTTTGAAAAACTATTATATTAACTGAACTATAATATTAAATGGGTATTATATTAAGTGGGGCCCTCTGTATAATTAATCATTTTTTAAGATAAGATTGCATGTAAACAGAAATTTTCTATCAAATGTTGATATAGGAAACTCTTTGGCAAAATTAAAGGAGATGACATTAAACTTTGTTTGAAGATTCCAAAATTCTACATGCAATTATCTCATAATTTCTAAATTATTTGTAGTTATATCAAAACCTAAGCTTAACAGCTTATCTTTTATATTTACAGTCCAAATATCATTGTATACCACTGGAGAAATAGATTAAGAGTCTGTTTGGGTACGAGTAAGATTGGGTAGACTTCACTTGATTCCATTCTGGAATATGATCGATAGGTTTCTGTCTTCAAAAAGATCATTTTCTTCAAATATGACATGGCTCATTCATCAGACTTTTTACTTTCGGTTCCTATCATCCGGTCAAGTGTAAAAGAACTGTGGTACTCCTCTTTTGCAGGGCAAATTGATATAGTTTTGTGAAGGGTTTTTTTTATAGAAAATAAATGAAATAGATTAAACAATTGATATTACATCATATTTCATTATTCTATACCAATTTGCTTTGAAAAAAAGCAAAGCCGCAATTACTAATTCTATGAAGAGGTCTATTGGATATATCAGTAACACAGACTGTGCTTTCAGGGACCTGCAATGGCACTAAAACAGGACATTCAATCTTCATCTAACACACTGAAGGACAGACTGAGTATAGAAATGCAGCCTGACTATAGACATGCAAATGTCAGATATGGAAATCAGATTTTTCATGGAAAGGTAAAAAAACACTTACTAGTAAATATTTAATCATTTTGAACTACATACACATGTAATCACCAATTTGAATTACTTTGTACACTGATAATTACCAACATTTTAGATGGTTGATTTGCCATGCATTGTTGAAACACTCAAAACAGTTGACATGAAGACATTTTATAAAACAGCTGATCTATGTCAGGTAAGTTAAACCGAATACTCTGAGATTTTGTTCAACATTTTTTAGCTAAATCAGGATGAGTGAAATGAGTTTCATGTACATGTACGTAGTACTGTAGATTCCTTATATTACGCGAGTACTTAATTCGCAATTCAACGTTTTGCATCAAATCACAGGAATATAAAATCGCGAACGCCAAATTTTTATTATAGTTTCATTTAGTTTACATCTGTCCGAAAAACAAAAGCAAGATTTTAAAATCCGCAAGATGTGCTTCTAGCGATTTTACATGGATATTAATTCCTCACGTTTAATTAGGAATCAGTGTCAGAAATCAAATTACAGCTTGGACAGGCTTATTATCTCATTTTTATTAAAGCATATCCATCTTATGGAAGTAAAATCAACATCGGGTATTTCATAATATAATACACTAAAAATAATTTTTACTATCATTTGTAGATGTTGATATGCAAATCTGATGATGACACAAGTCAAGATGAAAACGAGAGTCCGAAGAAAAAGGAGAAAGATAAAAAATACTTATGGACTCATGGCAGTAAGCAATTCAATTTCTTCATGGTTAATGAAATTTTCCAAAATGAATTATTATTTTTTCCCATAATTTGAATTAAGAAATAAAATGCTCGAAAGATTTCGATAAGTTAAACATTGGGAAGTAAAAAGAAGGGAAAGAAAACACACATTTTAATAGCAAAAACAGACTAGACTAAGAATAACACATAATTTCTTACTGAATCACAAAAAAAATTCATAATTTTCAATATGCAAAATAGATGTAAGTGTATTAAGATTTGTTAGCCTTTAAAAATTGTAATTTGATTCATGTCTTTGCAGTTACAAGGCCTTTAAAGAATGTTAGAAAAAGAAGGTTTAGAAAAACACTAAAGAAAAAGGTATGATTTTAAAAATGAAGGAACTTACTGTTTATAAAAAAGCAGGTTTTTAAAAAAAACATATTTATGTATATTTTTAACTGCAATGCTGTTCTGTTAATTTAAGTACATGGAGCAACCTGATATTGAGAAAGAAGTGAAGAGATTATTTCGTACTGATGCTGATGCCATTGATGTTAAATGGGAGGTGATCACAGAGGAAGAGAAGCCTGAATCTTCTGGACAAATGACGGTCAATAAGTCCAAGGGATCCAGCTTAAAGAGGACAGACACTTCCACTAGTCTGGATAACTATGGTAATGTCTTTTTATCTTCTTTTGTGAGAGTCTTAGACACGATCTGTATTTAAAGCGGAAAGATAAATCCATGTGATATGATGTTAAGTCAAAGGTTTTTTGTTGTTACAGAAACAAATTTGATTGATATAAAAATTTTGGTGAGTCAAGTGAGTGAGCATTAGGTATAAAGCCCCTGCATTGTTACTGCTTAAAGAATTAAGATTGCAAAAAAGACTCCTTGCTATTTTGATTGCAAGAAAATCTGGAATATTGATATATTGCAGCCATTTTTGGAGACCTCAGTAGCTCAGATGAGGAAGAAGAAAAGGATATAAACATTATGGATAGTGGGGAGGATGACATGTCTAGACTCTCGTTTTCTCAACAACACATGAGTTTTGACAGCATGGATTCCTCCAATGTCGAGGGGCAGTATGCCACCACAGATGCTGACAATGGTTTGTTTGAGTTACTCTACTTCAGCATTTATAGGAATGGCAAAAGAGCATGAAAAAAATAATTACAACTTTTAGTGTTTTAATGAATCTGACTTATGAAACTGTGTCAATTGAAACATGACATTGTACATAATGAGGTTAAATTCTGCCTTTATGCATATATTAGATGGTGTTTATTTCAGAACAAAAAGTCATGTTGAACCAGTTTATTAGATAGTAAAGTGAATCTGTTAGGTCTTATTATTTGTTGTTTAAATTTGTAGCCGAGCTACAGGGCAAGTTGAGCGAGCTGAAGAGACAGGTGGCAGAAATAAGGCAGAGGCGCGCGTCCCAGGAACAGAGTGAGTCCAGCATAACAGACCCCGAGCAAAAGGTGAGAACATTGCACTAATCTTTGATGGAAAGTGTTGATAAGAGATGTTAGCAATAGTGGTGAAAAATTGTATAGAGTTGTTCCCCATATGCCAACATCATGAGTAGTGATTCAGAGATGAGATCCTAAAATTGTCTCAAGAGCACTACCCACTATTGCTAGTCGAAAGCTGGATTAGATAGTTACTGAATACTGATTTGATCTGTTCAAGTACACAAATCTTTTTGAAGCCAGTTCTATGCATTTTATCTATTTACAAAAAGGACTAACTCTTTAATACAAAAACCAAATCCATCCATATAAACACAGATATTGGTTTAAAATTTTTGCATTTAATAAGAACAAAGAAGGACTGCCTTGAAAATAAAACTTACCGGGTACACACTGATAAAGTTATTGATAATTCTGCAAAGATTTTTATTTTTAGTTTAAGTTTAAGAAGTATTTTATTCAGAAATATACACAGAAGTATATAAATGAATATGGATTGAACAGCAGGCAAAAATAACCTATATTAGTTCTCTCCATTATTTTTGGGTTGTCTACATCAATAAAATACAAGAATACAGTGGACCCTGCTTAATATAATAGTTATTTTGTCAGGAAAAATTATTATATTAACCGGACTATAATAATAACCGAACCCAGCTAAATTCAATGTGTACAAGTATGCTATGTACCTATTCACGTCATGTTTTATTACTATCTATTTCTAGACAATGTAATTTCCACAATAATTGATGATTTCTTCTAAAACGTTACTTTTAATGCTTCAAAAAATTTAATTTCATGGATAAAGTTAACTATTACAAGCTGGGAAAATTGCAAGATCCACCAATGTGCTTCCGATGGGTTGACATGCTTTCATTTTGTTTTCTTCTTGTACTTCCGCTTTTGACTAAGTCTAATAAGGCATTCATGAGACAATTCGTTTTTAGATCACCTGAGCCAAAGGCTCAAGTGAGCTTTTCTGATCACAATTTGTCCGTTGTCTGTCGTTGTCGTCGTCGTCGTTGTCATCGTTGTCGTCGTCGTTGTAAACTTTTCACATTTTCATCTTCTTCTCAAGAACCACTGAGCCAATTTCAACCAAACTTGCCATAAAGTATCCTTAGGTGAAGGGGATTCAGGTTTGTTCAAATGAAGAGCCACGCCCTCTTTCAAGGGGAGATAATTAGGAATTAGTGAAAAAGTAATGGTGTATTTTAAAAATCTTCTTCTCTAGAACCAATTGGCCAGAAAAGCTGTAACTTG
>WFKH01011581.1:58999094-59013221 GCA_016163765.1 Magallana hongkongensis | reverse complement strand
AATCATTCAAACAATACACCATGTAATGTTGACAATCATTCAAACAAAAAGATGCATTCTTTTATGTTTCATGCAGTTGTTAAGGTAACAAGAATATGAACACAGTTAGTTTTCTAATGAAATATGGGAGAAAATACTGGAAAAGAATTTTTTGTAAATATAAATATATCTCAATATTGGATCTAAAACCAAATGACATTAATGGTAATTGAAATTTCTGTTTGCCAAATTTTAATGGAATACATTTTTTCATTTTATTTTTTGAACAACCTTTGTAGAGTTAGGAAGTTTCAAGTTAACATCAGTTATTCCTGGATCACTTGTTTCTGTATCTAGATGTGTCTGAGGGATTGATTGATTGAATTAATGCTATATGCTGTGAGTCAGCATTCTTGATGTTTATTACACTCTCTATTAAACAGGAAGTTAAAAATTTCAATATGATGATGCCATATTGATTTTGTTCTTAATGAATGAATATAAAATTCTAAATCAAATGTAAATTAGTTTTGTGAATGGTTCCAGTGTTTATTCATCACGTTTTCGTTCCATGTGTTGTTATCACTTCATGTGAGTTCAAGAACCAAATACATTGAAAAAAAAGTGAACTCTTCTTTACACCCTCAAAATGGGTGAAGATCAATTAATAATTGATAAATCCTACTCATTGTGTATCATAATAAAAAGTATAGAGAGTGTTGCTGGAGAGGGGGCTATAGTTCAGAGGATAATGGATGTTAGAGGAGAACATTCATTATGTTAGAAATCAACATCCATTAGGACCAGTAAGAGCAATCAATGCAACCTTGTTGAAAATAATGTTCTCAGGCTCTGAAAAAGTCAGAAAACTCAATTAAATCTGTTTATGTATTTACACAGTACATTTAATTTGTAACTATTGTTTGACCTATCTGAAAAAATCGAATGGTTTCATTCAGTCCTTCTGCAAAACACTCTTCTCTCATCCCATATTGATATCATCAAATCTATTCAGAATGTACTAGTGTGTGCTCTTCATGAATAACAGATTGTTTAAAGTTTCCAACACTTGAAATTCATTTGCATTTCTTGTAGTGTCAATTTTTTTTCTACATTGACATAACAAATTGATCCCTACTTTCATGCAGCAAAACAAAAGTTTTTAATAACTCAAATATCATTCAGCATGCAAGTTTTGTGTTTTAAGTTTGTTTGGTTTGGTCCTTTTTTATGCAGTAGTTTTATTTACATCTTATTCAAATATATTGCTAAATATTTTTGTTCAGAGAGTTTTCCTTACTAAAATGATTCTGTTTTTAGAGATATTGATACTATTGAGGATTTGCAGCATAAAAAAGGACTGATAGATGAAGTGTTGTATCTAGTGACTTTATTTTTTTGTTGCTGTAGTATTTGTGTGCTTATTTTTCTTTTTTAATTGTTTCTTCTGCTCAGTATGAAATACTGTCTTCAATGTTGTCGCAGTCCTGAGAAAAAAATGAAAGTTGCTGGTAACCATGACGACAAGAAGTGACAAATGGAGCCCTAACACTAGTGGATTGGATTCCATTGATTAAATAGGAAAGAAACAGCAAAGCTTGACATTAGAGATGTGGATACTGTGAATGTGGTTAAACTTGTGATTGTTGGTAAAAACTAGTCATACAAAAAACATGACTAAAAACTGAAATTCATGTTTAGGATACCAACAGGACGTACATTTTACAATCATAGTTTTGTTGTTTTTTTGTTTTGTACCTGTACTGTTACTGTCATCTAGCTATAAGATTATGATAAAACATTTGTAACAGTTTAGTCTAATAATTGCCATTGATTGTTGTTTTTATACATTGTTGTACAAAAGTTATATATTGAATAAAATGGAAACTGTGAATTACAATATTTACATTGTCAATTTATTATACATTCATGAAAGTTAGAAACTGTTAGAAAAACCCACCAAAAATGAATAAACAAATATGAATTTAAAATTTTGTATCTTTTTTTGAGAGATTGAAAATGCAAGTATCCTGATTTTGTACATTCCTTAAACCCCCCCCCCCCTTCACACACACACACACACACACACACACACACACGCATTTTGAACACAGATTGATTGGATTGGAAAGGTAATGAGTAAAGAGTAGAAATGTTGTAGCTTACTTTCAACATTTTTTCAATGTTTGATCTCATGCTTCTGATGAGGATGTATAACATTGCTGTTGTACATCATTCAGTACAGACAGATACAACAGATGTACATCAGTCAGACAGTTCACAGTGACAACAGATGTACATCAGTCAGTACAGACAGTCACAGTGACAACAGATGTACATCAGTACAGACAGTTCACAGTGACAACAGACTATGGAATTGATTTGTTTGAGGAAACACAAACACTTTTAGGAAATTGAGCTTTTAGATAAACAAATTGTATTGTAACTAGTTAGCATTCTACATATTTACTCTGGCTTCAGCCCAGATAAGATTACATTTAAAAACTAATGTGCATCATTTTTAGGCTGATTATGTCTGATAAACCCTTGGAACAGCAGCTGATACTGTTGTGTAACAAGGCCTATACTGTATGCCTTGGTAGAACGATCAATTGTTTTAAATGGGAGAAAATAGGTTACCAAAGTTTTTTCATTAATATTGGATGAAATAGATAGTTTTTCCAACCTGAGGGCTATTAGATATTAATTCCTACTGGCATACACAAAGATTGTTAAACTTGCAGCTAGGACGTCAAATATTTATACAGGGATAAACATAGTAGTTGAACAGTGGATCAAGCTTGTATGATGAACAAATTAGGACTTTCATTGTATTTTCCTCATCAAAGTGGACAATTATCACAATTTGTGTACTTTCACTATGTGGTTATTAGAGGGGGATTTTGTTTGCTGAAGAAAAAAAGAATAACAAGATGCTTATTGAATGGGGATGGACAAATGGACAAAATAATATAGATTTTAGATAGCTATGTTTACATAAAGGTGTTCAGTGTTTGCAGTGCTGTGGATTTTTATCAGTCTCTTGTTAGAAATTAAATTACAGAAATATACGATAATTGCGCAACTAGATTGCCCATGGGCAATTATAGTCACCTGAGTATGTTTTGCAACCCAGCAAAAGTTAGATACAATTCTGTGTAAACTAAGGTCAATAGACTGACAAACAAATTACTCAATGTCAAAGCTAAATGAATTGGTTTTGACCAAGAATCAAGAAAATACATGGGTTAGACAGGCTTTGTTTTTATTAGATATGTAAATAAAGGCAGAAAGGGAACATTGTGAACTACAATATTTAAATGGTTATAGCAAAAATTAGTAGGTGTATGGATATAAGAGTTTATCAATGATTGCATCAGTTGCTTATGATACACCTCTACAGATTCTTCATAATTTAGTCAAGATAAGCAAAGTAGTTTCTGAGAAGTCTGATGGCTGACAAGCACTGATGAGTGTATGTGAAGGAATTCATATTTCAACTTTTAATTGGCATTTGAATTTGGACATTTATTTAATTCGGCATTGAATGAGAAATCCTTACAAATACAATGTCTTATTAAGAGACATTTGCTGTCCTTTCGTGAATGACGTAGGTTTTTTGAAGATGGAGAAAACAAATCAAACAGGAAACAAAGCACAGACAATGCTGTACTGACAGACAATGCTATACTGACAGACAATGCTGTACTGACGGACTGCCAGAATTAGTTGTTACGTTCTTGTCTTGTTTCCTTGCAAAAATAAATGAATATTTACGCGTATAATGTTCTTGTTTCGTCCCTGAGTATTAATGAAATGAACAAGCATATTGTTCTTGTGTTTGTTTTCTTTAAAGGAAACCACTCAGTTACATGTATCTGATTTGTATCTCTTGAAAAACTGTTGAACTCAAAGCATTTGATATTAAAATCTGTTGATATTAACCTTGTTATTTTACATGTCCAAGTTCAAGTTAATTCTATGATACGAGTATTAATCACAAGTACTAATTGGATTTAACGGACGGAAAAATTAGAATTTCGTCGTGATTAAAAAACTTATTCAGCATATTATCGTCTTACAATTCAGGATTTTATATTAGTATCTACATGTATATAGGAAGAGACATAAATATCATCGCTTTCCTCTACATTGTAAATAATTAGAGCATTATAGATCAATGGAAATCGTAATTGACCAATTTAATGTTCATTGTCAATACAACTCTTCTGAAACTCCTTAGCACGATTTTATTTAACAAGTTGATTAGTTATTAATTAAACATACTGTGAAGAGATGTATATTCGTAGAGAATTTTGATTATTTTTTTTTTAGTTATACCCCTTTATAAATATTAAATCTAGTTGTATAAAATTTTACTGTAATGCATACATTGCATTATAAACAACATCAATACCAATCTTAAATTTTGCAAATTTATATTTTATGAATAATGTATTTGGTGATGCAGCCGTGAGATTTCCTGATTGTATATCAGTTCGTTGCGCATTGCTTATCATTTAAAGTTTTCGCTTTAAGGTAGATCCATTCTTTGACGCATCCTGTTTTTATTTTATGTATACTTGGTCACTTCCGGTTATCATTTTAAAATGGGATCAAGATTGTTTTAGCTGCTTTAGCGTGAGGGCCGCAAAAACATGAAAAATAAAATAAACAAATAAAAAGACAGGAAAACATTTTAGAAAAGGGATTGGGGTTGCAGGGCCCCAGCTATTCCACATCTCGATTCAAATAAGAATCCAATTTTCAAAATGTTCACCACTCCAGCTTTGTTTTCGTATTCTTTTCCAGCTTTAGATTTACTTTTTTTTTTATACGAGTTATGTTTTTTAAAGTTTGCTTACAAACATTTGTAAAATTTCGGATCACTTTATTATTGAGATACACATTTTCAAGAAACTATTATGCACAATCGGGTATAAGATTAATGTAGATGTTTATATTTTAACAAAATAAACATAGAAATTTGCGAACACAAGGCGGGTCTTTTTTTTGAAAGGTTATGTTTAGATTGAGCATCATTTTTTTCTTTCGAAATCTTTAAAATAAAAATTTCCAAATAATGAGTACTGTTTATTTCCATAAAATATAATCTAACGTGATATATTTTGGTGCATTGTTTAATTAAACATGAGATCATGTTTCTTTGAAATTTTAGCTGTTGGAGTTTTGGAACATTTGATCTGATACGCATTGTATGAATTAAGGTGTGATTAATTTGGATTTTAGCTAGCTAATAATTGTTTTACCTAATGAACAATAAAAAAATAAAATGTTTGTATGACTTAATTTTTTTTAAACAATGGCTCGACCTTAACAAAAAGATGCATTGCTAGTATAGCAATTTTCATCACACGAATACTTTACAAGCTGACAAGAAAGTCATGGTCATCTTTAATTTTATTCCTTTTCCGTGTTTGTATAAATTTTTAAATGAAAAAAAGCTATTTGTAACTTGACGAGGAAAAAAAATCTAGATAGTTTATGGTTGGACGAAGCACGCTGCCGAATGCTTCATGTAGCTAAGTATCGCGCACCCACGGTTTACCCAGCCATCTATGGAAACGAGAACAAATAGGGATATAAGAGATGCTATGCCGCTGATCGATCAAATTCAGTTACCAGCTCCAATTAAAACATTCCATCCCAGTTCCAGGCGGCGCGAGGGCAAACAGCTCAAGAAAACTATGGCGCGACAGGACCGGTGAAAACGTATTGATTACAGACCGAGCGATTCTTGTCAGTTTGGCTGTGAACGATATTGATCACTACAGGTATTTGATTGAGATTTCATGATGGGTTTTATTGATCCGAGGAAGAAAATGCTGTGGCAATCTTTCAGATTTCGACGATAGTCATATTTTGATGTTTGTAACATGGACGTCACACACAGATTTGTTATTTTAAGGTATGACAGTACTATGGTACTTTTCATGGTTATTATTTTTTTAACGTGATCATAAGATCAAATTTTACGTGAAACTAACGTGATCATAGCATCAAATTTTACGTGAAACTAAACTGAATTTGATTTCATTTCTGTTGTAGATTAAAACACCGTTTATGTTTTGGAAAATTAAAATATGTCTAGTTTGCGCTTGCGTCAAGAAATTAAAAGCAGACGATCGAGAAACAGACGTATCGAATCGGGGTAAGTAAAGGAAACAACAAATGATTCAGCAATTTCTTTATTAGACATTATGGAGTATTCTGACTAAACAAACCTATCTTTTTACCCAAGATTTCGACAAGATCAGAATGGTTCTCTGCCAGCGTTTCAGGAGTCGACGGAACCCGACATAATAGCTTGTATCGATATAGGAACAACCTTCTCGGGATACGCATTTGCTCTTAGCAAAGACCTCCAAGAGGATAGATTAGCTGTTCATGTTAACAAGGAATGGATATCCGGAAACTCCAAGTTGATCACACTCAAGGTTCCAAGCTCCGTTCTGCTGACCCCGGAAAAGAGATTCCATTCCTTTGGGTACGAGGCGGAATGGAAGTATGGCCAGTTAGCAGCCGACAAAAACCACCTGGGCTGGTATTACTTTAGGAAATTCAAGATGACGATGATGCAGAATGAGGTAAAGTCGATCTGCTTGACTCGGTTTCTTAAGTTTTTTTGCAAGTATTAGTCAACAGAGAGATGATACACCGTTTCATATCAATACACTGTCTTGTTTAAACCAAACATATTCACTGTCGTCAATTTAAATTCATTGCATTTTTTATCATCTTAGTTTTTGTGTATGACAAGTGTTCCCATTAATTTCTTATTCTTAAGTTTAAAGTTGGCAAGGTAAATTCCAAATCCGATAAAGAAATATGGATTCGTTTCTTTTCTCTCTAGAATCCTAACATTGGCACCAGCATTATGGACGACACGGGAAAGCCTCTCCGTGCCGTGGCAGTGTTTTGTGCTGCTATCAAATACTTACGAAATCACCTAGTGGACGCATTAGCCAGCACCATGAAAGGCGTAGAGCCAAATTGGATATTAGAAAACTTTTCTTTTCAATGGATCTTTACTCACCCTGTTAACTGGGAGGACCAGACGAAGCAAGTTATAACCATGGCCGCCAAACAGGTTAATAAAGTATAAATTTTTAATCCTCAACTTTAAGTGGGGTTTTGCTTAAAACTGGGCACAAATGATAGATACACGTATACACTTATATTTGATCTTGAAAATCAAACAGAAACATGCTTTCGTTTATCTTCATTATTTTCTTCTTTTTTATAAACTATTGAATTAAATAGTGAAATGTTGCAAGATTCTGACCAGAATTTTAGTGAAAAGACGATTTTTCATATTCAGGTTGGAATCAACAACGCAACTCTAGTACCGGAAGCCGAGGCAGCCTCGTTTTACTGTCAAGTTTCACCATTACATCGAATCAACACGAGGAATGGAGAAATGATCTGTTTACAGACACTGGGCATGAAATATCTAATGCTAGATCTAGGCGGTAAGATTTTGTGATATGTGATAAAAGTTTTAGTTTTCTCTGTCTAGATGTATGTCTGTATGCTTGCCATTTTCTCTCTCCAAATGAATTTTGTTCCATCGTCATTTGATATTCCATATAAGGGTTCGATTTTGATTTCCTATGCAAACGTATTTTGACCTTTGTACATATGCTTTCAGACTGTTATTAAATGAGTAGGTCGTTGGAGTGTTATATTTAGCTAATGATTACCAACCTTCAATTTCATCATTGTCATCTTCAATATCAAAATTAGTAGACGTCTAATAGGGAGTATATAGTCCTATATGATGTTTTTTTCTACACAGGTGGGAGCACCGATTCTACAATACTGCAGTTGACTAACGACACGAAGCTGATAGAACTCATCAACAGTACCGGAAACCTGAACGGAGGAATCAAAGTGGACGCCGCCTTTATTAATTTTCTAATGCAAATTGTGAATGAGGAGGTGATGGAGAAATTCGCCAGTAGTTTTAAAGCTGACCTTTCCTATCTCCACAAAGAATTTGAGATTAAAAAGCGGACGTTTGACCCTAAAAGCTCAGACCCCATTGTTTTTAAGTTACCTACAGTATTAAGGAGAATTTTTGAAGTCAACATGAAGCAGGCATTACAGTTGAAGATAGAACAATCCGAATATGGATACCTTGTCAAACTTAATGGTGATACTCTAAGCATGGACCCGGATGTGTTTCGAGGATTTTATGCCGCTGCTTTGGAAAACATATCAAGTTCGTTATTAAAAGTGTTGTATGCAAAGGAAGGCAAAAATTGCAAAACCATTGTGATGGTTGGAGGTTTTGCATTGTCTCCCCTTGTTCAAAACACCATTCGAACAAAGTTTCCGGATATGACGATTTTAATGCCCCCCGATCCCGATCTAGCTGTGATGAAAGGTGGTGTATTATATGGGTTTGATAACCAACCAGTGATTTACATGAAAGCAAAATACACCTACGGGATTGGGATGGCGATGCCTTTCAAAAATGGCGTCCATCCAGACGAGAAGAAATTTGAGTCTGATGGTGTGTCTCTATGTAGTGATGTGTTCAAAATTAATATAACACAGAACCAAGACGTGCAGATCGGCGAGTTTGAAAGCCGGACTTTGTTGTACATCAATAGGAGAGAGCAACGATTTCTCTGCATACCCGTTTATTTGTCAACGGTTAGAGAGGCCTTGTTCACGACAGAAGGAACATGTCAATATTTAGGCAAAATGAAAATTACTTTAATGTCAACTCGCGATGAAAAAGCTCCTATATCAGTGAAGATGGCTCTTACTTTTCATGAGCTGATTGTGGAAGTGACAGACGAAGGAAGTGGAAGAACTATTCGTGACGTTTTCGCCGATTCGCCGCACATAGAGTAACGTTAATAAGGTGGAAAAAAAACCTTTCACCCAGCACATATTCATGGTATATAATTCACCAGTTCTTGTAGTGAAACGGGAAGTTTATGGGTTTATTTAAAAAAAAAATGTCTATCGACGACAGAAAATCAGGAGAAATGTTTCGGCCTTTGAGGCATAAATCTGCTGCATACCTTTAACTTTGAAAGGTCTTAGTCAGATGAAATCTGCTAATATGTTTTGGTGGCTTCCTCCTAGGAAACCTGAGCTTGGTGAATTACTATTATGTATGTACAATGACATCGATAGACTGTTGTCCTTAAGCGAATGGTTCTTTCAGATATGGACTCCATAGAAATATTGGTAATTGTCACTGCCTGGTTTTTGTTTAGATATTGAGAATGAATTATGAATGTTACACTGTGTTGCAGGGCATACAGGAACTCGCGATGCATTTTGTTACCGAGTTGACCTCCAGTCACGGATTAAAAGCTTGATCGAAAAGTCGATATCTGGGCAAACTTTATGGTTTTTACGTAATCGATTTGATATACTTTTATTTAACAATGTTATTGCTGTTATCAATTTTATTATTTAAGAAAATATTCTGTTTTCAGCGTTTAATAAAAATGAGTTGTTGAAATCTGCGATAAGCGGTATGTTATTGTTTTAGGTCTATTAACAATATGATATCTTATTAAAAGTGATCCCTTCAAAATTTAACTCTCTCTCTCTCTCCCTCTGTCAACATTGTGATTCAAAATTATTTCAAGTTCTAATACTAATATTTTAAAATCTTATCTTAAAAGCAAAATTGAGTTTGTAATTATTGTACAATTATTGGATGGAAATAATCGATGCCTTTAAAAGAGAAAATTGTAAAAAAAAAAAAATATTAAAAAAAAGTAAACGAGGAAATATGACCAATATCGAGTCTTACTGATGTTCGCATGCTTGAAATGATATCATACATCAATTATATGTACTACACGATCAATGATAACAAACTTTTTAAAGAACATGATATAGGTAATGGCTGGGCAAGCTTTAAACAAGTGAACCATGAACACACCTGTCGCAAACTCTTTTGCACAATATTTGTTTCTGATAGGTGCACTTACGTTTGAACTAGAATATCTACATCTACATAAGCTATATTTACGGGTTCGGATTCCACTGAATGAGATGTCTAACGTCAAAGATTAGTTGATTGTCTTGGACTGAAGTCGAAAATTTGTAAACAGTCGTAATATTATAACCCCCCCCCATCCTTCAGAGTTTTAAGTGTCAATTTATGATTAAAATTAAATTCATAGATGGTTTAAATTTTGACGGTAGTCAAACTCTACTTGGTTATTGTGGGCCAAGTAGGTATCAACGTACTGTTTACACAAGTTACTTCATATTTGTTTTATTCGCAACCAAAGCCATCAGAAATATCGATCTCAAAGGATAATATCCTTATATAAACTAACAATAAAAAAAATTAAAAAAAGTATATGTTATCAATTTGAATAATGCATGTCAAAATGATATTTTTAAAAATCATCATTGTCTTTAAGCGTTGTTATCTTCAGCAGCGAAAGATTGATTCATATTTCATTTTACTGCAAAGAAAAATCAATGTAATCTACACAGATTAATATTTTATACACTTTTTTAATATTCCAAATGTATTACTATATAACTAATTACATATACCTCAATACCACACCCCCATTTATTAAGTTGGAAAATTCTCTACCCAACCCAAATAAATAAATAAAAAAGAAAAAGAACTAAAATTCAAACAAAAGGCACGTTTTAAATTAGATGTATGTATATACATTTCAGTTTCTTTAATAATTTTATTTTTGTTTTCAAAATAAAATATACCTTTTATGAATCACCAATCAAGTAGTTCTTTTTTTCTGTCGTATCATAAAAGCTAACAGCTGCTGCGCAAATTAATTTTTCAAGGACGAATTAATTGTAACACATAATGATTCAGACATCTAAAAACACAATTATTGATGGAGCCATTTAGTTTCGAGATTGTTTTGAAAAATTAATTCCATAGTTCATTGTTTTCCTTTCTTTAGCAATTGAAAGCGGACTTTTTGTTGTTTTTGCTCGCATAGAAACATTGACAAAACTTTTTTATTTATAGACAATGGGAAAGTATTTCATAACTGTAGGAAAGCCCCCATTGTCTGCCACTTCTATTGTCTTTGACAAAAAAAATAGCATAAAAAATGTTTTACAGAAACTAACTTACGATTACAACCAATTTACTGTATGGACTAGTTAAAAAAAAACCCGTTTAACTAAACGATAGATTTGCGATAAGGATGCATTTTACAATTAAAAGTTAAAACCATATTTATATGTACCAAGTTCACACCGTGGTAGTCTAAACAGAGGGGATGACTAATACACGCCTCTGTGTAAAATTCACATTATAGCGACCTTTCGGCCATCATAAGAAGCAAAGACATAAATCTAGACAATACGCCTAAGCAATGAGTTGATTCAGTGAACAGACTTGAAATATTTCCACAGATTACCATCACATGGCCTTCGGCCATTTTTGTATTATCGCGGGAATCTTGTCTTCCGGTCGTTTTCTTACATCTGGTCATCGAGAAAAAGTAACAATAAACATGCGGTCTCTTTTGTTTTCTTGAAATTCAATAACGGTATGTAAATGATCAGTATGTGAAAGAGAGTGCATATACATAAAACTATTTTTTTTTTTCGAACGAGAGTTATAATTTCGGATTTACATTTCGTTAAGGATGTTCAAAAGAAGTGAGTTTATTTTTATTTGTCAGTATAACTCATTTGAATTGACTAGTGGCTAAATTTGTACATTTTCATTACATATTTGAAAATAATTTGTTTATAACGGTATAACTTTATACATATGGTTATTTTTATACAATTCTTTTGTTTAATAAAAAAGAAAACTCATTAAAAAAAATTATTTATTTCAAGTTTACTATAATACATTTCATGCTAGATATTTACTAAAGAGTTAGACATTTTCTATTGTATGTAGGTATGCATGAAATGGTTGTGACAGCGATTTGTGCGGCGTTATTAGGGCTAATCATTGATGTACATCGTGAGTATTAATTCAATAATACCTCGATAAAAAGTACATGTACCAATAAGTGTTACTGATAACACCCATGATGCAACAAAGAAAACATAGAATAAGCTTGAATTCCTATCATTTTTACTCTAATAGATATCCAACAATCTATTTTTCAAATGCATGTATTGATGGGTGAAACAACAGAACCAGCTTGCAAAAAGAATATCAAATCGTATAAAAGATTGCAATGCCTTAGATACCACATTTCTTGGTTTCAGTATATGATGTTTATAAATTATGGAACTTGTAAGGCCCTGTATGCAATATCAATATACCAAAATCTTCATTCGGAAAATACAACCAAAACACACAAGCCCAATACTATTGAGGTTCGTATTTTATTATTTTGTATTGCTTCTTTTTTGGCAGTAAACTGTAGGATGGTAAAGGGCCAAGATTCATCAGGTTTGTCTGTTTAAAGTATTACAAAAAATTATGATTAAATGATGATTGATACATATTTCGTAAAAAAATTACTTACCATTATTATCATTATCAACATCAAAATGATTAGAGTTGTAGGCTCGTGGCAAATTGTCAAAAAATTTCCTTTGAAAACATATTTCTGAATTTAACCCAAAAAGTTTTAAATCGGATGAATTTTAACTCTTGAATCAAAGTATTTTTGGGATTATTACAGAACCTTGCGACCTACAGCCATCCAGCGATAAAGGCCCGGCTTACTATCGTCGACTTACACCTTGGGGTAAATGGCTAGAAATGCCCTGTCCGCCCAAGACGGAGTTTGTTGCCAAATGGTGCAGATGTGATTACCCAGAGAAGGAAGGTACCAATGAAATAGTTTCAATGAAAATCATTAACGCTTTATATTATAATAGGAATATTATGACAATTTGGTTTTTTAATAGACATCTTAACGGAAGCTCATAAGGGGTCAAAAACAACTACGTTAGAACCAACTACTAAAAGGCCAACAACTCTACCCACACCTGAAACAACCGTGTTAAAAACAACATCACCGACTTCAGTAAAACGGACATCTACTGTACCAACAACACCGACACCAACAACAACTGTAAAAACAACAACTGTAAAAACAACAACTGAAAAAACAACAACGAAAACTCCACCAACGACAACAGCAGCGATAACCAAGAACACCACAACAACTGTACCGCCAACGAAATTGACAACAACTGCAGCATCAACAAGCAGGACAACAGCTTTACCATCAACAACTACACCAAAAACCACAACCAAAACAACAGTTGCGCCAACAGTAAATAAACAGACAACAATTGAGCCAACTAAACCTGCATCTACAAATCTACCATTAACGTCATCAGCCAAAGAAACAACAACCGAGTCATCGAATGCTCACCATCACTACTCCACGGTGAAACCCGTGACACAAGACTCAGCAACACTCTCAGAAGTTATCGACCCGATATCCACTCCGATGTCTTCGTCTACTGTGGGGTCTAATGATTCGGGGATAGGTTATCATGGCCATGGTGATGGTGGTCATAGCTCGGAACTTAGTACTAAACAAACAACCGTAGAATTATCATCGTCTGCTACGAAAGGCGTTGCTGCGGTCAATTCAACATTAGCTCCCAACACGACGACTGATTCAATTATTGTTACTACCCATGGGGCGAATTCTGGCAACCATCTCCACAATCAGTCAACAATGCATAACCACACGGAGACAATGACCTCAACAACGATGACGCCATCAACGAAGAATCCAACTGGTGAGACAACAAGAACCCAGTCTACAACGGAGTCAAGCTCAACAGGTACAATAGTTTGACGTTAACTATAACTGCGTTTATTTTAAATCTACTAAAACCATAGAGCAACGAGAAATATGTCAAAATGACAGACATATTTAGACATATACGAGTATCAAATAACTACAGTTCATTCATACAAAAAATGCTGAGAATACTGAGCATGTATTTGAAAATAAAAGACATCTTGAAGTACACATGTATTACAAAGCACAAATAGCTATAATAGTTAAATTCTAAATAGTTAAACGCCTAATTGAGTTATTTAGTTATTCTACTTGGTTAACTTTGATACGTCATAGGTTATTGGGAGTGATAAAGATAAACCAATTCAAACCGATAAGAACCCGATATCTATTGAAGTGGTAAGGATGACAGCACTGTTTA
>WFKH01011581.1:58978879-58994119 GCA_016163765.1 Magallana hongkongensis | reverse complement strand
TATATATATATATATATATATATATATATATATATATATATATATAATGTTCAATATTTGTATTTCACAGGTGGGCATCCAGGAGATTCGGACAAGATCTCAACTGGTATGTGTTTGAGAGAGAGAGAGAGAGAGAGAGAGAGGGGGGGGGTTGGTTGGTTCTGAATTAGAACAGGAAATAATATTTCTATATTCTGGATTATTTCGGTGAAAGCAATATGCGAGAAATGTACTTTTTCAGATACATTTAATGTCATTCAAAGTAAGTTGCGAATAGTTATGATATGTCTTTTGTTTCAAATTCAAGGTTGTCTGAAAGTCCAGAAAAACAATGGCTACATGGAATTTCTCGCCACTCTGGGTGATTGGGTTTACTATGACTGCCCTGTTCATCATGCCTTCAGTGAAGATGACTGTACATGCATATTGACTGGTACGTCCATATACTTTATTGAAAATTCTGTATTTAGATGTGAAAAATATAAGTGTTATTAAAAATATTTCAGAAAATTTATGAAAATATTTTTGAAACTAATAATTTCCCCCCTTATAACAGGAACACAAACAGGACAAGATGGGAAAACAGCAGGTAAGTATATTAGATGATTACATGACCACATCAGTGTGTATACCAAAAATGTAACCATGAGTTTAGTATTTAACTATCAAGCATTTTGATTACTTTCGTATGTACGTTCTATCCTAGATGTTGATATTGAGAGAAAGCAAGCCACTTGAGCTATATGAATGACGTAACAATACTTTTACAATTGTTGAATCAGTACCAAGCTTCGAAAAACCTTTGAAAGCTGACAATCTTAAATCAAAGTTCATTCACCCTTTGTTAATGCTGAATAAATAAGAAATAGAATTGTCTATTCAAATTCTCCATACATTTTAAAGTGGATCTTTGCGTCAGAGGTTAATCAAGTTGACGATTTTGATGATAGGATTTTTGATTAAATAAAAGTTATACGTCAGTTTTGATTCTTTGACCATTAGATAGTGTTTTAAATTTTTGAAGGTAAATATCCAATTTGCGTAGTATTAATGATTTCATTTGTCTTGCTGATTAATGTAATACGTCACCAATAAGTGTGAGTAAATACCATTTAATGTTGTTCCGTGAAGGCTGTGCATTCTCCTCCACGGGGGACGGGACGTACCGACAGTTTGTGGACGAGGTCAGTCAGTGGGTGTCCTATGACTGTCCCGCCGGTCAGGTCTTCGACAACGGACTCTGTAAATGCAGGGGGAAAGGTACATCATCATCGGCAAAGAAATTCAACCTATGTAGAGTAGAGTAGTGTTAAAACACTAACATAAACAATAAAAATTCTTATCGGATTGTACATGATATGTATTGGCTATTCCCATTTATTGTTTTCATGTATTATGAATTATATGAAAGTTTACGTTGTGGGCATTCCTTTTTTTCTTATGAAAATCAGTTTCGTATATTTAAACATATTTTGAACAGATTATCATCCATCACATGACGATCAAGCGACAACGGTAGCACCCCACCAGTCCAGTAAGTACAGTGTGAGCAAATCGATGCTCGTTGCATTTCTCAATATTGTTCTCATCATCTAAGTATTGTTGTAATTCCCAGTCCTAGTACATACTAATGTGTTCTTGCCATCAGCAGCCGGACCGTCCTGTTCCATGAAGCCGTCAGACATGGGCCAGGACTACTTCCTAATGTTTGTAGAGGGACACGGGGAGATTCTCTATCAGTGTGATTTTGGTTTCGTTTTTAACCAAACACAGTGTGGTTGTGTGAAAGAAGGTAACCAACACTTCAGCATGGCTTTAACATTTAAAATTCTATAACAATATAACAAGAGGCACATAAGCAACATTGCTCACATGATCAACATATATTAACATTGTCTAACTGTGACTCAAGTTCCTTTTTAGGTAAACTATGTTGAAACTTCTATGTACATATTAATTTCATGTAGATTTTAAAAAAATACGATTTTTCTCAAAAAAGTAAGTTAAGGAGTAATATTTCTATCTTTTTTCACACAAGCATACTTCCATAAATTATACTCTTCACTGAACATATTATATTATTTATTACACCTATGTAGGAATTTCGAATCACACATTGTGGTCCATTTAATTCTGATTTGTAAAGACCATGGTATGACTATACATTTTTCATACGACATGCTGTGGTAAATAATGTGTCGGATTGCACAGAGTAAAGCAATTGAAAATGGTGAAGTGACTGTGTAAATAAGGGAAACGAATAATAATGGCATAATCTGCAAATTGTATCTTCCATGTTCTTCAGAAGTGTGCTTAATATTTCAATGATTTTTTACCAATATTTGTGGTCCTATCTTACCACCAAGAGCAGGGTCTTTTTGAATTAAATAAACTTAAATCTCTTCACACATGCCTGTTTTCATTTAAATGTCAGCCTCCACGCTATTAAATTTTTCTATAACAGTGTATTTCTTTCTCATATTGGAAACCCTCTTCTCTTATGGCTATACTTTAATTTAAACGTTCATAATACATGTACAAGTTTTCCCGCATAATGATTAGAAATATATGGTATCTAACTCATTTGAAGGAAGATGTTTTTTATTGCCGTTTGATATATTCAGACTTCTGTTTTTACAAACCTGTATCTACCTTGTAAAGAAAAGTTCATGCAAATATTTTTATAATTCTGTCTTGATGATTCATGAGAAGATTACTCTATACAATTATTTATTCATTACGTCCTCTCGGAAGGGGGTGTGGGCAATAAAACAATACTCAGGATGCTTTGTGTCATTTAAATACGTAGAATGGTTCAGTAGAAAAGGATAAAAAAATCTAACCGTTTTTTTACTGTTCAACTTACCACATTGATGAAAATGACTTCCAGAATATTTTTCTATTACAGCCCCGAAACCTACGACACCCAAAACTACTTATATTACCCCAGGTACGTTTTAAGAAGCTCAATGTGTGCTTTAAAATAATTTCGTGAGAATGTGGAATTATAAAAGAATATACATGTATATGTGCATGGAAAGTTCAAGCTGCGTAGAATTAATATGAATTATTTATTTATCTCCACACAAATCTATTACTCTACCTTATGATACACAATAGTTTATATCCACTTGCACTTTATGGCAAACAATGTGACGGCTTTTCACCAAACCATTAACATCGCTGATAAATCATTAATTTCCAATATAATTATATATTTTTGCTTTGCTTATGATAGTGTACTGTTATTTACAATTGCTGGTTCGCAGGCTGCCCGCTTATGCCTTCACCACTGGGTGAACAATATTTTAGGATGCAGGTTGGAATCATGGGACTGATCGATTTTGCTTGCCCAGTTCAACAGAAATACGTGTATGAAAAGTGCATGTGCTCATACTAAAACGTCCAGGTATGCATGTCCTTAACTTATCAGGTCTGACAATAGATGTAGTTTGTTTACTTGTAGCATTTTTAATTGATTAAAATTGAGTCATGTGTTGGCATTTTTAAAATATATGTTATGAAGAGAAATATGATCATTAAAAGATTGACTATATATGCAGCTTTTGAAACCTAATTTTGTTGTTAAATTTACTTCGTATTTTAGAATTCAGCTTTCGAACTAGAATTTCAAAGTTAAAGGGAAGACTTTTGAAGACTACACCAGCGACAAAGAGAAGCGGGGGAAAACACTAACAGGAAATCCATTTGTTTACACTTGTTGACAATAAACTATTATATAGGTTATCGTATTTGTGTCGTTTTTTGTTTACTGTAAGGGATACACTGATTTCGACGATTTTTGTATTTATTTATCTAAGTAACGTGACTGAATTGTAAATTTCTACTTTCGGTTTCGGGTAATTGAAAATTTCCACCCAGAAGTACATCTAAACTGAAACAGGTAAGAAGGTATTCGATTGCAGAAGTAATTAAAACGGCAGTGTAAGATTTTACACGTGCATATTTGACGATGTAGGAAATACTTAGAATCAGAACAAATTCCCGAAAATGTTGATTACAGTGTAATACATGCGAGGATCATGAATATATTACTGGTGACTAAAAAATTAAATAACGTGGTAATGTTAGAAATATAATGCAGTCTTGCAGATGCTTTGTTTCTGATCTATCTAATGTCTGACGAAGAAGAAGGCCCAATAGCCGTTGTGGCTATCGACTTCGGGACAACATATTCTGGATATGCGTTTTCACTTCAAAATCAATTCCAAAAAGACCCCACACAAATATTTGCCTACACCAACTGGATTCCTTCTTCTGGAGGGTTGATCTCGCCCAAGACACCGACATCTCTACTTCTGAAGCCCAACAAGGATTTCTACAAGTTTGGCTACGAAGCAGAGGACACCTACGCAGAACTAGCTCTCGATGGAAAACATCATGAATATTATTTCTTCAGGAGATTCAAGATGCTTCTTCACAGAAACCCGGTAAAATGCACTAATATTAAAAAAATCTAAGGTGCATATAGATAAATGGCTAACTAATCAGCAGCTTTTTTATATTTGTCTTTAGAACCTTTCTCGAGACACAAAAATAGCAGATGCAACCGGAAAAGAGCTCCCCGCTAAAGTTGTTTTTGGACATGGCATAACATATCTTAAACAGCATGCTGTTGATTTGATTAAACAACAAGGATACGAATTAGACGATTGGGATATACGGTGGGTTTTAACCGTACCTGCTATTTGGACCGCACCGGCTAAACAGTTTATGAGAGAGGCGGCACAAAAGGTACTAGCCTTTTAAAATGTACAATGGTATGATTTAATCGCAGACTTATCTGGTCAGTTACAGCCACATCTCAGAAAGCTACAACTTGCAAACATGTACGAGTATTACCATAAAATATGTATTTAATCAAATGATATGAAAAAGGAAGTTGCAAATAATCTTATGGAACGCCATAACTGTCTTATTGTCGATTTCATATGATAATCGATGGTACAACCTTTCTATGAAGGGTAAAACTATTATCAGCATTAAAAAATTCGCATTCAATAATGACGAATTGATTATCTTGTTTAGGCGGACATAACGAACGACCAACTCCTTATCGCCCTTGAACCAGAGGCAGCCTCGATCTTCTGTCGGTATATCCCAGATGCGACAGGGCTTGAAATCTTTAAATCAGAATCAAAGTACATGGTGATTGATCTAGGAGGTAAAAGCTTTGTATGATACACGGATTTGGCATGTTCACTAATAATACACTTGTACTACGGTATCAAAGCCACTTCTTACGGTCCCGATACATTGATGCATTTTAGTTGACAAAAACACAAAGAATATCATATTTTTCTTATTTCGATTTGAAAAGCGACATGACATTTAATCATGACCATTTAGATCTAAGCATAGTAACATTGCATTCTAAATCAAATATTTTAGGGGGGACTGCGGATATCACTGTTCATCAGGTGGACAACGATGGGACACTGAGAGAGTTACACCGAGCAACAGGTGGGGCTTGGGGTGGGACAAAGGTAGATGCAGCTTATGAACAATTCTTCATTGACATCGTAGGGGAGGAAGTTTGGATGGAGTTTCGCTCCACTCACGGCGGAGACTACTTCGATATATTCCGAGAGTTTGAGCTGAAGAAACGGACAGTCAAGGCGGATATGCAACCACGAGTCGTGGTAAAGGTCCCAATGTCACTTCGTAATTTGTACGAAAGTAAAAATACCGGAACATTCAATGATGCCGTTAAAAATCATGAAATGTACTACCAGAGAATTAGTACTATCTCTGATAAAATAAAAATCGATTCTGAATTGGTGAAGGGATTTTTCAGGGATCCTTTGGATAAGCTTATTGAGCATTTACAGCAGGTGTTGATGGTTCCAAAAGTAAGAGGTACAAAGACATTTCTTTTGGTTGGTGGGTTCGCAGAATCGCCCATTGTACAGGATACATTGCGTGGGAAGTTTCCACACATTAAACTGATAACTCCCGCCGATGCCGGGCTAACTGTGTTAAAAGGTGCCGTCATTTTCGGTCATAAGCCTCTTTCCATTGGATCCCGAATTTCTCATTTAACGTTTGGAATTGCCATCAGTAAGCCATTCATAGACGGCCACCATCCATCCGAAAAGAGGCTTTGTACAGCGAGTGGAATTATGTGCAGGGACATTTTCCATAAATACATAGAAAGTGATGAATCAGTGGAACATGGGTGCATGCAGACTGTGCCATTAACAATGGAAAAAGGGTCAACAATTAGCCGAGTTCGTGTTTATTCATCCTCTAATAAGGATCCTATGTTTGTGACTGATGAAGGATGTAGGCTGTTAGGGGAGATGATCATCAATGTGGGCAGTATTGAGGATGCCTCCAATCACGTGTTTGTAGGTCTGAGCTTCGGCAAGACTGAGCTGACAGTGGAAGCAAGGGAGAAAACATCAGGACAGACCTTTCGAGCACGATTTGATTTTCTTAATAATTAAGTATTCTGAAGACAGTTTTAATGTTAAGTTTTTCAGAGTGGCAGTTTCTGTGAATAGTTTTTTCAATTGGCATTTATTATTTACATAAACATTACATTTTTTTCTTTGTTTTGGGATATAAATGATAATTGTTATAAACAGACAATTTGTTACATGTATATTCATGACTGGTGTTTATATAATGGACTTTGATTTTAATTGTATACAGATGTATATATTGTTATATGTATATTTACAAAGGGAAAGCCATCCATTACATTAATATGTTTATTGGTACAAATATATAATATTTATGTAGAATAAAACCGACAAGATGTCCTCAATTTTTATAATAAAACTAGTACTAAGACTGTAATCGATCAAAATTAAGGGTTTATAATCAATTCAATTATGAGTTTAACATGAGTAACAATTTACATTTAGTGAATGGTTTCATTTTTAGATAGGTGTTTTACTTGTATATATTTCTTGTTTGTTTTTTTTAAATAAAGCTGTAAGCACAATTAGTATTCCATACACTTTATTTTTGTTTTTTTAAATCTGATATGATACAAGTTTATGCTATTCCTCGAAGACAAACTAGTACAGATATGAAATGATAATTACCTCTGTGTTAATGCCGTAAAAACTCCAGTATGTCAATTGGCACAAACTTAATAAGAATCAAATATTTAATTTTTATGGACATACTTGGGTTGCATTTTCTAAGAACAAAAAAGTCCAAATAGAAAAAAGAAAAACGATAAATTAAGTGATCCTCGCACTATGGAGAGCTTTTTTTTTAATCAATACTTATTTTTATATTTAGAAATTTAAGTGTTAGTGAAACACTTATATTTATTCCACTCATCCTTATTTAATCAGTTTAAATATTTAAAAATAAATGCATTATATAAACAAGTAAATATATATGTGTATTACATTTAACACTTTTGCAAAAAATAAACTTTTCATAGTCATAACTCGGTAGATTTGAACGAATGTGTATCAGTGTGATGTATTTGAGTGTTTGACCTCCCGTGGCGCGCATTGTGTTTTGACTGGGAATATTGAGTGCTCTGATGTTTGTAACTTTCATTTGGATATCCGTGTCCGTAAGATGGCTGATAAGCGTGTACATTATGTTTATACTGTTCATGTCCCGCTGGATTCGCCGCAGCTTGCCAGTATTCCTGTTTTTTGTACACAGTGGATGGAATTCCAGAGTTTTTATGTCTTGGACTTCCCTGTGGTACTTGTGGATTTCTCCGGTCATAAGGAGGGTATGGTGGTCGACTTTGCAAATGGCCACCTTTGTTTGGCAAAGGAGGAAGGTGATGCGCGCTTTTATCATAATCCCGCGGATTCATTCTGCCTCCCTCGTGGTATATTCCATCGTAATGGTCTTGATATTGTCTTTGTGTTTCCGAACTGAAAGACTGGTTATCACGTTCATTGATGTTATCCAAATGTCCACGAGTTTGTGCATTTGTTTTCTGTTGTTTTGCATCAGGCATTGAATGTATTATCGTTTCTTCGTTCTTTCTTCTCATAGAAACCTCTTTTTGCCTTAGCTGGTTCGTTTCCTGTATTTGTTGAGTAGGGTGATTTGATCCTTGTACGATTGCTTTGGAGAGCAAAGGGCCATTTTCGTGTAAGTAAAGAGCTGGCCATACAACAAAGTCAACACATTTTCCAGATTTTGTAAAAGACCTCATCTCATTGCTATTGAATTCCAGTCCTCTTCCAAAGTCAACCAAACACATCGGTGGATCCTGAATGCACATCAACCAACAATATTGCACACATTTATTAATAAAAGGTTCACATTTATTGGCCATTTTTCCAAATGTTAATTCCATATCCTGCCATACTTTCTGAAATGAAGTAGTAAAAGAGCCCGGTAAGTGATTGAAATAACCATATCATACTTATATGATATCAAGGATACAAAGCTCTTTTTAACCACTTATTTACCGTATGCAGGCTTGATTCATTTATCACCACTTCGGAAGAGGTTTTCTGTGCGTCTTTTGCACATTTTGCTACCGAGGTTGAAACCTGTTGCGTTTGCAAATAATTATTTTTAACAGATCTTTATTACAAGAGTAAAGTCAAACGTAACGAAGACTACATCTGAATTGTTTAAATTGTATACCTTCTCATCAAGCATCAGTGCTTTAATAATGGTAGTAAGTTGATATTTGGCATAATGTTGACACATTCTGAAACACCTCTGTAGTAAAAAATTAATTATGTTGTCAGTTTCAAACTTAATATTTTTTTTTTAAATTTAGACTATAATTAATGTTTTTATAAATAGAAACTTCTCATATGACTAGTTTTTCTTATTTCTTTTTTAGAAGTTAGAGACACAAGAATATAACATGTTACCATAACAATGTTCAATAGAATCGCAATGGCGGTTTGTTCGCTCTGGTCCGTCTCCAGGATCTCTATAGCATCTGTCCACTCGTTGTCATACAGCTCACTTATCTTCTCATTCAGTTTCAGGGGACGGTTCGGATCGCTCAGGTCGGATATACCCGGATTGTTGTCCCGTAGTCGCGCGCCAGCAACTTGGCTCAGTCTGAATTAGCGAAACGTTAATGGATTTTTAATTTCCTTCTCTGATTTTATAATTTAAGGGCCAAGTGTGACTTAACATTTAAAATCATAAAATACCTCGTTAATAGATTTTCCTTTTCTTCGGCTAAACTAAAAAGAAATAGTAAGAGTTTGAGAATGAGTTCTGTGTTGAAAGAAAAACGTTAAATAAACTAGATTGCTGACAAGAATACAGTGCTTGCACTTTCCGTTAAAGGGGCATGGTCACGATTTTGGTCAAGTTCTATTTGTTGTTTTTTTTTATTTACAATGCTTTAGGAAAGCATTTCTAATGATCAAATAAAATTTAAGAGTCAGACTTAGAGTTTTAGGCAAGATACAGGACTCAAATTATTTGTCATGTAAACAAGGCTCGTGTCCTATTTTTGTTTATATAGGTTCAATATACCAGTAAAAAATCTTTTACAAGCTGATTTGCCTCTCTTCTTTCTCAATTTAAGCATAAATAAACAGTTCCTAACGTTTACCACATTCATTTTAGGTTTAAACTGGAATTTTCACTTCAATATTCAAAATGTAAACAAAAGCTTTGTTAACATAGCAAAGAATTGTAAGCTCTGTAACTCGCGTATAACTCAACGAACGACACTCAAATTTTGGTTGATTATTAGAAATGCCTTAATGAAGCATTGTAAACATTAAAATCGGAAAAACAATTTTTGACCAAAATCGTGACCATGTCCTTTTAATAGAATCGACTTTAGTATCATGAAACACTAAGAAAGAAAATGGATACACTTTGATCTGATCAAAGGAATACCACTGTTAATTACAAGAATGTTAATTGTATGCGGATGTAATTACCTCGCTACCTGTTTTTCCATTTCTCTCAATCTAAAGCAGAATATTTGAATGTTATTTTTCATTTTTAAACAAACTATGAACTTATTTAAACATTTCCAAGTTTAATTATTTTTATACCTAATAGGTGATTTACCTCTTTAAGATTCCCTCTTTTTCTTGTTGTAAACTAGCAACCTCTTTTTTATGTTGATTGTGAAGGTTCTTGATTTCATCTCCGTACTTTTTCTTTCTAAAGGCATAGAAATAATAAAAAGTACATGGTTATTAGTTTACTATAGAATTTTTAATTGTTTCGCTCTTTAGCGAAAAACCATCTTTATACCCTTCAAATGCTTGGTTCCATTTCTTGAAGTCTCTACTTGTGTCCTGGCGGAAGTTCTCTTCCTCTGCAAGCACTTGCTCCCGTGCCCTTTCTTCCTCGAGAGTGTATATACCAAGCAACTGCAATAAAGGTCCCGGATGTACATGAAAAGGTCAAAGGATAAGGGGATACTTATATTCAAGTTTGTATCATCTTCTTTAGGTCAAGTTCAAGTGCACATACCTGCTTTAGTTTAGGTATGCAAGTCTGAATCAGAGTCTGACAGTCATATACGTATTCCTGACTGCTCCGAGTTTTCTTTTTGCGATCCTTTTTGTATTTGTCTTTCGCCGATATTGCTAGTCTTTTTATTTCTCTTAACGCCTCATGAATGCCTTTTTCCCTTTCCTCTGCAGATAACCTGAAATATATAAACAATTACCACGGCCTCTTTAAGTGATCCTAAAATTCTACTTTCGTTTTGCCTGTATATACCTTCATTAATTAAAATTCTTTTAAAAAGAAATTCGATGTACTAACCCTGTATCTACTGCAGGGGTGCCAGTACCATACAGGAGTTGGACATTCTTTGATCTTGACGGCAGCGAGGCGGATCTGCTGAATAAGTTATGCTTTTTCGACATCTTGATTTCACTTCCGGAGCCCAGGTATGCAGAGATATGGACTGTGTGTCGTAAAATTCACGTAATATACGACCGTTTAAATAGCCTATGTAAATGAGAAGGTGGGGCAGACGAATATATAGAGGTTTCAGATGGGAAAAGTCAATCGCAACGAACGTCGTTTGCACTTTGTTATATATATATGAAATGAAACGATAAAAAATGTTCTTAATTTTAGAATGTGAACACTATGAACAAAACATGTTTTCACAAATCGCATGATTGTTCAAATGTGAATTCTGGAAATTGGATTCAAATGTAAATTTCACATTTCGTATTACAATATGATAGATACAGGTATCATCAGAGCTTGCACATTTTATTATTTAGCAAGGCCACTGATATCAATGATAACTGATTCTGGTGATCAATACAAGACTCTTTATTTTTAAAGTCTGTTACACGAATTGACGACATAATTATGCTCAATCTTGACAGGGCTTACGTCGCCCTACAGAATGATGAATGCAAATGTGTCTTTAACTGATGAAAGTTACTCGATATTTATTTTGTTTTAATATTGAAGAAGTATGGAGACCCAATACATTTATTATCAAGTTTTCATATGTATGCATGGATCTAGAAGAGACCCAATACATTTATTATCAACATTCCCTATGTACGCATGGATCTAGAAGTTCGCAAAATAAAGAATCTGTTTAGACATTGCCTGTAACTGCGTCAAACGCAATTGACAAATGGGGCAATCATATAAAGCATTAATTTTAAAAATATTTACAAGTTCATCGACTAAACATTTTTATGTAGAATCCACACACATTCATCTTGTTGAAAGTTTAAACCGAGTCAAGAATGCTTCTTCTAATAAAATCTAATAAATCAAGAAATTACAAATTCTGCTTCAAGGCTTCGAACACGTCCAAACAATAATTGCCTGTTACTGTGAAAATCTCTCTCACCGAAATCAAAGTTTAAATGTCTCGCTCGTATTCTCCTTGATCTAACGATGGCTTCTTCGCAGTTGGGCATTGAAATAAAAAAAACATTCCAACACGAAAAACTATATGAACACATTTATATCAATCAACACATCACAATGTACACTTTCTAATCCTTATGTTATTGTATTGATGCATGATGAGAAAATCATCAATTAGATAAAAAGCTGAAACACACAATACATACATGTACATGTACCGTTAAAGTTTTACATAGTATTTGTAAACTGCTATGTACACCAAGTCTATATAAAGACTTTGAGAATGTATTTATATTTTTATAAGCTTTATTAATCTGGGCTCGTATAATACAATTAATATTACATGGAATGGCATTAGTGACAAAAAATATATACGGTGACGTTCAACAACAAATCAGTCGCGTGACGGAAAACTCCAGATTCCCCAGCATTCCTGTAAATCATCTCAGTTTATATCTTGGGGAAATTAATATCGACCTGATCTTGTATGCTGTATCTTCTGTTTTATGGCAAAAAAAATTCTGGACAACCTATGGGATTTGATCAATGTTTACAATAAAACAAGATATGCACGTTTACAACAACAATTATTATCTCTACTTGGCTTGTCTTTCTTGCGAAAGCACAACCTGTCTCAATGTTTGACCAGTATATTTTGATTGACTACACAGTAGCTTGGTTTGTTCCTTGTACAATTCCTTTAGATAACAGTGGACCGTCCTTGTGTAGGTATAATGCAGGCCAAACACTAAAGTCCACGTACTGGCCATTCTTAGTGAATGATTTCATGTTATAGCCATCCATTTTGGTTCCAATTGTCCAGACAGTCAATTGCATGGCGGGATCTTGCACGCACATGAACCAGCAACACTGAACACACTTTTGGATATATAACTTGCATTTTTCAACATCGTCCTTACCGAAACTTTCCTCTATTTTTTTCCAAAGTGCCTAAATTAAAAGAACATTACACCATAAGAAAAATTGTCGTTTTAGAAATTTAAAAATAAAGCTATTTATGTCAAAGGATTTTCTGTAAACAACATTACACCATAAGAAAAATTGTCGCTTAAGAACTTTAAGAATAAACCTACTTGGGTGCAAGAATTTTTTTGTGAAAAAAAATTAGTTTGTGGTGTGTTACAAGTAGTCCATGGACTGTACAGAGACTTACATGATAAATACTCGATCCATTAACCGTCCAAGGTGCCATTTCTCTCCGCATTTCTTTAGCTTTCTTTGTAGCAGCAGTAACTAAATCATTATCTTTGTCGTTCTAAACAAATACATTTAAAGTCTTAGTATATGTTAGGAAATTAATATCAATTAGTATTTTACTTATGTTAAAATTGTTCACCTTTACATTACCACAGCAGGCATCTCTCAGACTTGACAACTGAGATTCTGAAGATTCCTTACATAGCTCAAAGCATTTCTGAAATGAAAGATCATAAAAAGGCATCTGAATGGTTCATGGTTTAATGAATTGACCTAGTTAAATTTGGATGAAAATAATATTCCATTCAAGGAACCCCATTCCCTATAAAACATCACGTGAGAGAGAGAGAGAGAGAGAGAGAGAGAGAGAGGGTCATAATCATGGGTACATAAGTGTGACGAGAAATACCATAAGCATGTTCAGCAAGGTCTCCACCGCCCGCTTTTCCTGGCGATCCGCCTCCAGGATCTCCATGGCGTCCGTCCATTGGTTGTCGTACAGTTCACTGAACATCTCGGACAACTTTGTGGGTCGATATGGGTCACTGAGATCGGAGAAATTTGGGTTGTTTTCCCTCAGTTTGTCCCCAGCCGATTGGCTAAGCCTGAACATGAATAATGAGAATATGTGATTATAACTGGGTTTTTTTTCCCTGTCAGATTACGTCTCAAACTTTAACTATCGGTATATTACCAATATCATTTGTTTTTTATTGTCAAACCACCATATTATTAAATGCTTTAATACTATACAATCAATATATGTTAACGTTTCCCGCTTTGGCAATCGCATACCTTGTAAGAAGTTTCTCTTTTTCAGCTAGCAACCTAAATCATAATAAATTATTAAATACAACTATATATGTTCAACGAACGGCTACTATTAGGTATATCAAATGCAGTTTTAAAAAACCCAGAAGAACCACTACCACATCATCGAACAACCATTAGCGTTTACTACAAGTAATAATTATGAAATGTCAATTGTTAGTCTGTTGTACCTATCCATTTCCTTCTGATGTTCTCTTTTCAGGGCTGTCATGGCATCATCATGCTCCTTTTTCTGCCTGACGACCTCATCTTCGTGTTTGTTCTTCAGTGCTGCAACTTCATCTGTACGGTTTCGTTTACTACAAGATTTTAATGAATATTTTTTATTCATCTCCCTAATCAACAAACATAGGTAATTTTATCAAAGGAAATATGTCATGGTAGCCATACATTTTTACATCAATAAATTGTATACACAACTATGGGAAATACCATTTTTAAAGAAACGAAAGGATTACCTGTTAAGATGTGCATTTTTATATTTTATGCTATTTTATATTTTGAAATTTCCAATCTTGATTTATTTTTTCGCATCTGATAGTTGTCTAATTAAAATTTAATTTATTACTTTGCCTTGTGTTATCATGACTCTATACAAATACAGCACCATTAACAAGATTATTGCCTGAAATGCACATGGCAGTTTCTTGATCAAATGGTAACACCCCCCCCCCCCCTCCAATAAAAAAATATATAACTCTTTACGGTAAATCGCATCTGAAACACACTTTCTTACTTATCATAACCCTTGCTAAAATTTTGGAGTTCTCTCTTTGTCTCTCGGCGGTCGTTCTCTCTCTGTGCCTCGACTTCTTCTCGATGCCTCCTCTCTTCTCGTGAACGAATCCGCAAAAGCTAAAAGAAAAAGCCGGTGGATTTCAAAGAGTACCCGTTGCAATCATTAGATGTACGTATAAAAATGTTGCTCACATCGCTTTCTGTCGAATTGAGATGATTTTAGAAATAATAGAAAAGAAAAGATCTTTTTTACGGAGTGCAAATGCTCATAGATTTTGTTGTAACCCATTGGATCAAATTTAGAGACTTAATAATAATAATGATTTATCCTGCATAAGGTATTACACCCCCCCCCCCCCCCCCACACACACACATTAAAAAAACCAAACAAAAAAAACCCGGACATGCACAACAAGAGGCCCAGGGGCCACATCGCTCACCTGAGCAACAATAGCCTTACCTCTGATCAAATTATCATAACAGTAACAAAATCAAAATATCTTGACAACTAAGTACGGTAGATCTTGCTAAAAAAATTTAAAATATCTGCCGATTTTTATCCACATATTTTTATGGTAAATACCAAGCCCCTTTTGTTGTATCTGTAAGAAGATTTTTCTCTATTCCTATATACCCCCCCCCCCCCCT